>OX038894.1:7302250-7902250 GCA_943789525.1 Agriphila geniculea | reverse complement strand
TAACTTTCCGTTCGATCGATTTCACAATTATCCCAAATATTATTCAATCCTATAACAATATTGGTTTAGGCTTCAAACATGAGAACTAAATCAGGTTCCTTTATATTCTAGATCCTATTTGACTATGCTTAACCTTCTCGTCAAGTACTTATATCTATTCTGTGGCATTGATTAGTCTATCATTTATTTAGATGTAATATATATACTGGAGAACTTTAATATCACAACGTAGATAGGTACAGATACAGTACATTATTCACGCTGCGATATGTGTTATATTCGTTTTCAATGTGTTTTTTAAATTCATCTTGTGAAAGTGTATTATAATAAAAGCAAACCATTTCCAAAAAATATAATTCGCAAAAATAAGTTTAATACGGGTCCTTGTCCGAACAAAAAACTTTTTTATGGTCCCATCCGGAAGAAAGAATGAAACTTGGCATGAATGTACCTTTCACATATGTGCTTCAAATGTCGATATGGAAACACGCTGAGAAATGGTTGCTTCTCCCTTCCTCACCCCCTTTTATTTCCCTCGTTCTGGTTTTCTTCGTTTTCTACAAAAACGGTAGGACCAAGGAGTTTACTTTTTAAGGACCAAATCATTGTCGATAAATTACCTACAAAACGATACTAAATTTATAGTGGTAAAATTAATATTTTTTTAAATAGAGCCATAAATATATTTAGAGGTGTTTACTTCGAAAATAAAAAATTTTCTATACACAACTTTATCCCCCTTTTCACCCCTTCGAGAACAGAATTTTCCAAAACCCTGAGATACGTATATGTTAATTTTTAATCGTCAGCCTAAATAAAACACAAAATTTGAAGATCCTAGCTTTGAAATTGAGGGACTTTCATACAAACTTTGGACCCCCGTTTCACCCCCATGGAGAGTGAGTTTAAAAAAATCCTTTCTTAGTGCACCCCTAGATCTCATAAGAAATATATGTGCCAAATTTGATGTCTCTAAACCCAGCGGTTTGGGCTATGCGTTGATATGTCAGTCACCAATCAGTTTCTTCTTTTATTATGTTTAGATAAATGTTGGTGGCTGTATAAAAAAAACTATTAATCTTACCACTATAAATTTAGTATTGTTTTATAGGTAATTTATCGACAATGATTTGGTCCTTGAAGAGTAAACTCCTTGGCTTTACAGTTTTTGTAGAAAACGAAGAAAACCAGAACGAGGGAAATAAAAGGAGGAGAGGGGAGAGAAACAATCATTTCTCAGCGTGTTTCCATATCGACATTGAAGCTCATATATGAAAGCTACATTCATGCCAAGTTTCATTATTTCTTCCGGATGGGACCGTATTTCAAGTTATGGACCCGTACTAGTTTGTAAGCATTGTATTAAAAGATATTATGCGAGGATCAAGGTCTTCTTTATTGAAAATTTATCTACTTAAAGGTCACTTAAAAGGGGTTAAGTTACCAAATCTTCCCAAGGAGTAGGTATTTATATTATATGCTTTTGAGACCTCAAAAGATAACCTCCTAAGGCCACCATGTTAAATAAATAAATATAAAAAATAAAAAAAACCCGCCTGCATAAAATGTATTTTTACGCAGGCGGGTTTTTTTATTTTTTTTTATTTATTCCTCTTTAATTATTATATATTACGGTCATGATAAACCTTTTTGAAATCCTTCTAATAAGCCCTTTAATTTGACACCCATATTGCAGTATTTATTTATTTATTCCTCTTTAATTATTATATATTAAGGTCATGATAAAACTTTTTGAAATCCTTATAATAAGCCCTTTAATTTGAAACCCATATTGCAGTATTCTAAAAAATAAAATTCCACTACGTATAATAGCACCATACAGCCGCCATGTCAGTTTTTTTTATAACGAACACTTGGGCTGACAAGACAAATCTAACGATATGTTAATCATGGAAATCCGTTCAGCCGTTTGAAAGATATGAGGTAATAAAGAACATTACACACAAACAAACATACAAGATACGCGCGAAAAACATTAACCCTCTTGCAGTCGGGTAAAAAAGGTTGAAATATACAACTTTTCTAAGGATGTTCATAACTCTTACTTCATCTGTGTACTGTCACCAAAACGACATTCCGAGCGTCATCCATCTCTGAGATATGAGTTATTTTTTTTGAGACAAAAACTTGTGACGCACTGACAGAACGCGGCCCTTTCTCCGGAATCCGGAATCATTATGCGTTAATGCGGAATAAATTGTGTGTGTCGACCAGAGGGGTCCGATTTAGTGGCGTGTGTAACAAGAGGAATTTTGTAGTTCCTTTGTTGATTGGATTTGGGACCAGGAAAATAGTAGTAGGTTAAGTTTAAAGATGTTTGTTTCAGACATTTTGATTTATACCCAATCGTGTTTTTAACATTACATTTACAATGCTATGGCATTCTAATGCAGAAGATAAAATAAGCAGGCAAAACTTTAGAAAGAACCGTGCCAAGTGAGAGTCGGACTCGCGCACGAAGGGTTCAGTACCAAATAATGGCAAAAAAAAATTGTTGTATGGGCGCACCCCTTAAATATTTATTTCATTATGGTATTAGTATTTGTTGTTCTAGTGGCAACAGATATACATAATCTGTGAAAATTTCAACTGTCTACCTTTTGTCATTATTAACATCTAGCAAAAACCGGCAAAGACACGTTACCTTATACCATTAGGATGACGCTTTACACTACTGCCCACGTATAATTTTATCTGTTTCATAACACAGAACACAACTTTCATACAAAAAATGCTTTTGTCAAAGCATTATAATACAAAATGTTTCGCATGCCCAACGAGCTAAAATACTTGACCCGCTACCAAGCATTCACTTCATTTGTTCCGAGTTTTATTTTTTGCGGTCGCTGGTTCTGGTAAACGATGCGAACTTTGTGTGAAAGATATAAATTGCAATACATTTCATATAAATAATCCTTACTGCTGTGGCCGTCCGTTATACTGGAAATAGGAATTGGCAACAAAAATAATATGGCTGCTATGTTGCTATAGATAGAAGATGTTTATGTTTTCTATTTCTATTATACTGATAATTTTGTCACTTCTGACACAACTGATGCTCTTGACATAGACTTTCCTGGAATTTTTGATACTCTTGACATTTCCACTCCTGACGCTCTTGACACTTCTGAGTTTCCTGATACTTCTGATACTCGTCAGGAGTAATCCTGACACTGACACTACTGACGCTCTCGACACTTAGACTTTTCTGAAATTTTTGACACTAATGATATTTCCACTCCTGACGCTCTTGACACTTCTGACTTTCCTGATACTTTTATATTCGTCAGGAGTAATCCTGACACTGACACTACTGACGCCCTTGACACTTAGACTTTCCTGAAATTTTTGACACTCCTGACATTTCCACTCCTGACGCTCTTGACACTCTTGACACTTCTGAGTTTCCTGAGTCCTGACACTTCTGATACTCCTGACGCTCCTGATTCTAACACTAATAGCTTCAACTTCAAGGTCTAGTTCTCTCAGCTCTCAGTTTATTGAGGACTTTTCAAAGTGACATTTAAAAAATAAAAATAGTAACTATTTGCTTCTAGATGGCGTTGATGGAAAGAGAAGTGTCAAAAATGCGCTCGCTGGCTGACATCTGCCCAAAGAGAAACATTTTAGGGCTACATCTGTCCGTCCACCTGAGTACTCTTTGTAGCTTTGTAAAAAATACACATTGATACATACATTTTTATCAACGCCATCTATCGAGCCTACAGTTTCTTGTCATTTTGAAAAGCCCTTATTGGTGGTAAAATTTTTGATAGATACTTATTGATTTTGGAAACAAACTTACTATGATTGAAATAAAACTGTAATGTCTCTATTCCAAACCTATTTGGAAAAGTATTCGATTCCGACAAAAAGAACGCTAGAATCACGGTAATGTAGTTAAAAAAACCATCATTACGTAGGCAGAGAGTACTTATTATTTGATATAATACCTTATTATTTCGTGATAAGTTCCATAATTACAATTTCTGAGTATATTGTAAGTTCCTGTTAAAGTTTTCAACCGAAAATCTGTCTTATGTTAGTCATGTTACAGTTCATAATCAATGTATTTAATATTACAATTCAAGCCTTTCAGCGTATGAAAGTATGCATGATTACGCAATATGACATACTCAAATCCAATTTCTTCTTTATTTTCAAAGTAACAGATTTCATTTTTGCTTACACCGATATTTTTTTTTTACAATAGAATGTTTTTTTTCAGTATCACATTGATGGTACAAGTCGTTAATTGGGCGCTTGTCATACTTGGAATCAGAAATATCATTGTTTTGCGCAAACAGAAATATGTTCGGATTTTGTATAAGGATTTATAGAAATTATCAAGATTATTAACAGTAAAACAATCAAGTACTGAACAAGACCTCGATTATTTTTAATTTTGAGATTTTAGCATTCACACTGCTATTTTTATATAATACTAAATAGTATACTAGAAAAAATTCGACTCTTCACCAGATCATTTTCTCAGGCGGGAATCGAACTCACAGCCTTTAGAAGTCCAGTCCAATGCTCTTCCAACTGAGGAGTGACTTGGTGGTAATTCTTCTAGTAACTATATTATTTAAAATCAATATGATATAAAAGATCTCGATTACCTTTTATAATATACACAAAGAGATAGCAATGTAAACAAAAGTTCAAGTACTTTTCTTATGTTTTGACTCTGTACGAAGTAAAACAGTAATTTTCTATCGTGTTAAAATATTCTAGGCTACGTCTTTATAGTATAAGCCCATTTATTCAACTAACAAATGAAGACAAAGCCAAATTGATAAAACTTTCTGAAGCTACGTCAATAAGGTCAAGGATTGAGTTCAAGACTGAGCTCTTAACTTAACTAAATACTATTGACTCGTCACATTATAAATAAGATAGGTAATATGCTTTTAGGACAAAATTGTGACTAAACACGATTAGGGCTTTGAACTAAATAAATTACTACCATCATTATCATTACTACTACATAATATAATATTAATGATTACTGAACGTTTATTTTATTCATTGACCCATATTCACAAACAAAACTTAAACGACCCTTAACTAAGAGAACGCACTGCGCTGCGTTGAAATAGAGTTTTGTGATTGGTTCGATTGGTTTACGAATTACGTGTGATTGGTTCGTGGGACGCTGTGCGTCCGCGGGCACCGTGAGACCTTATAGTACTGTTTGTACTAATATTGCGGTAAATTACGCCAATCGTCGTTACATTTGTGCGTCATTGCAATCCATTTTAAGGCTCGGTTATGCGGAAGCATTTGTGTCTGTCTTTTCTTTACGGGTAAAGAGTATGGAAAAAATAACTTCACTTCTGCAGTTTTCGATGTTTTTCGTTGTTTATTCATTATTATTTCTATCACAATTATTTTTCTTGAATAAAAGTTATTGGAGCTACTTCACAGTACGTTAAAGTGTATTTTGATGTAAAATTCAATTCGTTTCCGCTATTATTTACGCCAAAAATATGAACCTACTTAAGCGTTTTTGATGAAATTCTGTTTTTTTTTACAATTATCTGTGAAGTTTATACGCAATTTAATACTTGTAGCTACCAGAGAGTCTTTTTAGCTTGTCGTGTGTTTTTTTTTGTGGCTACAACTTTGCGTTTTCCATATAAAAATATGACCCCCGCAAACCATTTTTTTCTATAATGGATTCTTAATATGTTTTATCTCAGACTTCTTATGGGCTTATAATAAAAATAATCTTATAGGTGCCATATTTACAGACAAATAAGGAAATGTTCACTTGACAGAGGAGCTATCGTTATTATAAATAAAAACAAAAGCATTTTATGAAAATAAGCACAGACACTTGAACCTTTGAAGATAAGACTTTGAGGCATTTGTACAAAGAATATCATATACATCACATGCATAATGGCTTCAAGCTATTGTTACTTAAACAAGGAATAAAGAATGGGACAGATAATACCCACGCCTTACAGAAACTAAATAAAAAAATATGATAATACCTCCCTGCTTCATCTGAATATCAGATCTACTTTCGAATCTTTCATAAAATATTTCGATGGGCAAATGTTATGTTCACTGAATTTAAGAAGGGTGACGTGACCAAAAAATCTCGAGCTGTCTACGTGCCTTTAACTGACAGTCTTGGGTTTTGATGAAGGTCCAAGATACGTTGGATGGTCTGAGCTACAATATGTGATAGGCAGTGCATAAGTATATCAAGTCCTATGGGAAAACCTTGGGCTTACACCCTTGATGTCATTTTGTGGTTCATCCTATTTTGTGTGTTTACGAAGTTATCACGTAAAGTGTCTTTGGGTGTCAGACAGGATTTGGATTGGGATTAACCGCAGATATGTGGCTGGAAATTAAATTAAATTTTCCTAAAATGGTAGCTATTATTTATTTACTTATGTATCAAAAGGTATACCTACTTACGTTACAATAATTCCCGCCCAAACTGTGATACACTGTTAACGGGATGTGCGCTCTTTCACAATTTATCACACATACCTATCTCACAAAACATGCAATTTACTATTTTAATTACTATATAAGAGATAACAGTATTTTTTTTAATTTACAACATACATAAAATAGTTTCGGTATTTCGTCGAAATGTCGTCTGTGATTAAAGTTTTATTTACCTCTGATATTTCTATTATGGCATTTATTTAAAATTGTATAGACGATTATTAGTATAAGGTCATCACAATCATGCCAGTCACTTGACGCCAGCTACTCGACATAAGCTCGTCAAAGACCTTCATGACGATTAGTCCTGCAAGTATCCAGCGGTTTCCTTCGACCAATTATCGTCAATTTACCTGGGGCCTAATCGCGCCAATTCTAAACGATAAAACCAAACCCGTTACGTTATCATTAAGGTTGTATTTATCTAAAAATCTTTGGTTTAGCTTTAGAATTCTCATTCAAATTTTCCAAGATTAGCATCCTAGGCTCCCTAAGCATCACTGGCGAAGGTTATACAAGCATACAAGCCGTTTCCATCGGCTTACCTTCTAAAAATCCCACCCCACTGATCCACTATGCAGATCATAAAATTTTTGTAGAATGGCTTATTTAGCCTTCAACAATTTTAACAAAATTGAAGGTACTTTTCTGTAAACGAAACGGAAACTGTAACGATTTAGTTTTGGTTTAATCGTTGAAAATTCATGATTAAAACTAGGGTTTCCTAGGATGACGGTGCCGTCATATTACGGCCGTAATTCAGCGGAGTAGAACGTTGTCTATGTAAACAGTACGGTGCGCCGTATTGTTTACATAGACATTGTACTACGCCGCCTAAATTACGATTGTAATATGACGGCACCGTCATCTTAGGAAACCCTAGCTTAAGGCTTTTAGCTTTGCGGTATGCGTTCGCCATTCTTTCTTTTATGTCCCAACCACTATCACTTATATTCGAATTTAATTTTAATAGTACCATGGGCAACAACGTCGCTTAACCACTGCTAAGGTTAAAATCGCTTGCACGCCGCGCCGTCACAACCATACGTTTAGTTCGTGCAGGGGCGCCGGGCGATACGCGCGCACGCGAATTTTGTTGAAAACTGGTTAAGCGACGCTGTTGCCCATAGTACAAATCACGCTCTTCGCTGTTAGTCAAATATTAGTAATTCTAAGTTTTATCAAGACTCTTTTGCATATAAAAATAAGGGATCATTTTAATATCCCGCCAGCTTTTTATTTGAATATGCAAATATCCTTAACGTCTGAATCTAGCCAAGTTAGAGTCGGGTCATTGATCCCATCCTAGTTAAGATAATTAAGTCTGTAACACTGTAATTTGGCAAGTTAAGGTAGCTTAGTAATAAGCTACGTTAGGTTTTGATACTTGGAAGTGATCCAAGTTGGAAACAAATGAAGTGTAATGTCGGGTACTAAAATAAAAATGAAAAGATGTTGTATGAAGAATAATGGAGCCCGTTTGAAAAAGAAACCTCCTACGGAAAATTTTCAGTGTAGAACATATTTCAGTATCAGATAAATATAAAATATCTCAACATATTACAAATTGGTTCAATATGTTTATCATTAAGGCTCGCTTATGTGAAGACATTTGTCACTGTCTTTTTTGAAAAAAACCTCAATTCTGCACTTTTTTGATGTTTTTTTGACGTTTTTTCATCATTATGTTGAGCACAATAGCCTTTCTTGAAAAAAAATATTGGAGCAACACAGCTGCACAGTACATTAAAGTGTATTTTGATGTAGAATTCAATATGTTTCTGCTAATATACGCCAAAAATATGGCCCACGACAAGCGCTTTTGATGATATTCTGATTTTTTTTACAATCATCTGTGAGGTTTATACGCAATTTAATACTTGTAGCAACTAGATAATCTCTTTAACTTGTCGTATGTTTTTTTGTGGCTACAACTTTACGTTTTCCATATAAAAATATGGCCCGCGCAAACCATGTTTTCCTATCATGGACCCTTAATAAAGTACTTTATAATAGTTGAACATAATTTTAAGAATATCTTTACTTCCGTTGTTTTTTTTAATTGAAGCAAAGGCTTAATAATATCAAGTCACATATTTTAATGTCAATTATAATCGATCTGTCGTACCAACGTTAATCATAGCAATTCAACTCTTTGCACGTAGCAAAAAAAAGCATTTGCAGTCGTTAGCACCCACCAATCCACATTGGGCCCGCGTGGTGGGTTACGGCCCATCATCCTTATCCACCCATGGGCCCTGTCCCCCAGCAGTGGGACATTAATAAAATTGCTGATGACGATAAAACAACACACATGACCAATATCCCCCCTCCCCCCAAGGGTACTTATATCGTCCTTTCCTTATCTTAAAGTGATGTATTCCCAATTTCCTTATATCAGACTTCTATCTAAAACCGCATTGCACATTTCTTTGCGGCAACAGAATTTGATAAGGACCATTTTATGTGGTGCCAAAAACACGGCTTATCACAGTTTTTATTGGCATCGCATTACTGAAGTAGATAAACCTAGCCAACCATAAATTGTAATGGTTCCCCATCCCATTTATCAGCAGGATCGTTATTGAATCCTACTGCTTACTAAGTAGACGAGCGACCACTGTTCAATCATATTGCAGTAAATTATGAGGAATTTGAGTAACAATCGAATACCAAAGAGGTTATAAATAGCTTAGGAAAATAAATAAAAGGAATATTTAAAAAAGTAGAAGGAAGGAAGTCTATTCCTTGCAGAAGCCGCTTAAAAAATAGGCAACACTATCACATCACATTCACGTCAGTTTATAATTATTATTGTTGCTTGGTTCTTAATATTTACCTACACACTTAGAATAATAACACCTAGAACGATAGTTCTCTACAAAGCGCACTGTCAAAAGTGAGGAAACTAAAACAGCCAAAATGGCTCCGTTTTCAGATTGTTATTCTACATTATTACCTAATCATACTATACCGATTAAGTACAAAACAGTTTCAATTTTCTTACATTTATAAGACTAGTTACTATATTATTGGGTTTCAGTTACGATTAGTTAACGTATGAAGGATATAAATTTGAAAACTAAGCCATTCTGGCTTGGTATTAGTTGCCTCACTTTGCATACGAGGACACGGCTTCTAGGTGTTATTATTCTTAGCCTACACACAACTTTTGGCAGCGATGCAAACATGATACAGTAGCGATGTAAATCTTTTCTATTGCGAGTGTAGCGCATGTGTAATGACGCGAAAAATCGGGCTGCTAAAAGTCGCAGTGTGTTCGGCTCTTACTAAAAACCTTTGCGACAAATCCGAGTCGCTCGTCTGCACCACCCGACATATTCTGCGCTGAATCAGTCCACACAGTGAGGGCGTTAGTAATCCGAGAGGAGCTTATTTATCTTGAAATATTACGAAACACTACATTGCAATCTGTCAGAACGGGAACGTGACGGGCGTGGTGATAAGGGATTCACACCCTTATTGTGTGCGATACGTGCGAATGATGACCGTATGAAATTTCCTAATTAATGTCTTGGGGCATAAAGTTTAGATTACCATTGCTTTCGGTCTTCTTTTGGTGTATGAATTTCTCAGATTTGCATTCTTTTCAGTCATTAATGTTAGATTACGATTCTAATTTGGTATTACGATCTAAATAAATAATAACGATCATTACGATAAAAGTGAGCCCAAAATAAGATGTTTAATTAAGAATTTGGAATTTATTTGATGATTTTCATGACCATAAAAAATTCCGACTTTTTGTAGCTGCGATAATTGCGGCGTTAATCGCGGCGATTAGCCAGCGACAAAAAGATTTTATCATAGCTACAAAAAGTAGCTCGTGGGCGTTTACGTGTTGAACTCTGTATGTTTCTATTCTCGGCGACAAAAAATCGCTCAGCGATTAATCGCTCGTGGGCGTTATCCCTTAGGACCACGAAATCATAAAAGTTGCGTAATTGGTATAATAAAAATCAAGGACCTAAGCCTTAATAAAGCTAGAGCTTACTAAAACCAATTATTAAAAAAAAGATAATAGTAGATTATACACCAAGGGGATAAAGCACTGTTTTATGTCACGGGCGCTACATTGAATAGATTGAGTCCTGAGTGCAGTGAGGGATTCAAGCGCCCAAGAATAAAACAGCTTTATCCCGGTGGTGTATACTCTACTTTTCTCACTTTATGTGAGACAATAAAAAACCAGGCTTAGTAGATAGTTAGAATCTTCTAAAGCTAGTAGTACTACTGGCTACGGCTATAGCAACTTCTCTCAGCTGGCGTGGCCTACTCGATTTGACAAACAAATGAAGTTCGTCTCAGAGCGAATCTAGTGGGCCACGGCCTCGGTCTTCGAAAATCGAGTTGGCCGCGCCCGCTGAGGACACATTCTGTTTAGTGAAATTAGACTTTATAGACATAGCAATAAGAAATATGAAAGTGAAAATCACATTATTGACCAGCGGGTTATAATATTACATTATAACCCGGCTAAAGCCAAGAGATATAATGTCTTGCTTTCGGTAAGGTTTACATGACATATAATTCGGCATTGTCGAGCATGTGGTGTGAAAAAAATCTTTCGACCTTACGACTTTTCCTCGAACGTCAACAATAAAAACAGCTTATACTTGTTTACTAGTAAAAAGTATTTCATGAGATTAAGTACTGTTCCTAAAATTAATCATTTAGTTTCACTCCGCAAAGGAAACCTGATATAAATTTTTCAGAAACATCATTACAATATCATAACTCAAACCGATACGTAAGATAAAATAATCCTTTAGCTGTTCAATAACCGAACGCCGAAAACCCAGGTGATAGTTTTCAATAAATCATCCACAGAAATTTTCCCATTGAATACACAAAAGTGTACTAAATCTCCGATCATCGGTGCGAACTCAAAAAAACTCGCGAACTACCGATAGCCAGTGAATTTACGACCAATGATATTCAAACTCCATCCCCACTACATCATTTTTTATTTTTTCACTTCCGATAAATTGCTTGATACCCGGTCCGTACATCAGAAGTAGTTAAACATTTAAGTACTCTACCACACCAACTAAAATGCGTGTTGAGTTAATCGAAAATCTATAAGACCGAAATTGTAAGAGCGACATGGTTCTAAAAGTGTTCAGCTACTTTGGAAGCTGACTATACCGCAATGTGGTATCGAGAATAACCAATACATCATTTGGCTGTACTTCTCCCTTTACATTTTCATTGTCATAAGGTTCCATTCAATTCCACGACAATCTAAGACCTGTCACTAGTTGGGTCGTACATCATTTTTATTTGCACTTACGTCAAAAACATGAGCCGAAATTTAATTAAGAACATGATTTGTAGTTATATAAAATTAATAGGGATGTTGACTTATGAATAAAATAACGAAATACTAATAAAAATCGTAAAGAACTTTTGGAGTAGCTTGTATACCTCTTGGTTTTAAATATTGCGTATTATTTGTTTTATAACCCTTCAAAGTTGGGTGGACAAGTCCATTCAAAAAGTATAAAATTTGTTAAAATAAATAATACATTTAATTAGTCCGTAAAACTTATAGCAAATTTGTCAAAGAAACCATTTTGATAAACACAATATTTAATATAGCTGCCGAACAAATTTCCTACGCGTTGCATACAACGTAGGAAGGCGTGACGTCATAACTTGGTAGCCGTTAGTATGGAGCGTTTTCGGGTGAGTCCAATTTTGTGCATTTCAAACTGTGATATCTCGGGCAGTTTTCATGCTAGCGTAATAATTCTTATACAAATGTTTCTTTTTTTTAGGGGTAATTTATGTAACATAAAATAAAAAAATAGTCAACATGCCTATTGTTGAGGTTTACATTTTTATGAACTTATTTCTATAAGTTGCTTTGAAAAACATGTATCTCCTACAATTGTATTCCAATATCAATTTACTTTTATTATAATTATTTGAGCGTAATCTTTGTTTTACAAATCTATGTAATAACCTGGTTATTGATTAAATAAGATTATTCATATTTTAAAGTTTCATTGACATTATATTTATTATAGGTATTGAATTTTCATAACACAAAAGCACTCCCATTAAATTATAGAAATAAGCATTAGATTTCTCCTCAATAATGTTATTTTCCCAAACTATATTAAAATGTCTTTATGTACCTACATTTATATAATTATGACTCCGTAAAAACTACAAACTATCATAAAGATTGTTAGATAAATAAGAAACTCTCCATTACATGTACTTCCAACTGCGGGTCCCTAACCATTTACTCACTAGTCACAAATGAGTGAGTGCGAGTTTTTATACTTACTCAAAAGTGCAAGTCTCGTGCCTTATTTAAATCACCAACGACCCGCCCTCGCTTCGCATCGAATTTGACATCAATAAACCTCTTGAATCACTCTATCTATTAAGAAAACCGCATCAAAATCCGTTTCGTACTTTTAAAGATCTAAGCATACATAGAGACAGATAGCGGAAGCGACTTTGTTTTATACTATATAATAGTAGTGTAAAATGTGTCTAATTATAAAGTACAATCTGCGTAGTAATTTGTGTTGAATCCTACCTATAAGGAGTGTTTTTATTTTGTACTAGTTCATGGCTCTGTGAGCTGTAGACCTCGCATTAACATATTATTATATCTACGCTATTTTGAAAATTTCGAAAAACTGAACGAATCGGTTAGGAAATGCTATCTGCCAGAAAAAACAAACGGACAGTCGGACGGACATTTTTTTGACCGGAGCATTTTTGCCCAAGATGAAACAGTCAAATAGTGCCTTCTCGGAGAAAAATGTGTAGGAGGCGGGCAAACTCAGGGCAGGCTCACTCCGCACCCCCGAACCTCTTAATTGCCCCCCTGGAGAATTTTATCTGAAAGAAACACTGCCTTAAAGAAATATTTAACATCATCGATTACCTACCTAGCTTTTGAATGGAATTGTTAGCAAGCCTTACGCTACGTATTAGTCGAAATCATTACTTTTTAAAACTGTCTTATAACATTTGTCTTATATGCTAATTTTTCTTTTGATTGCATATTTTAGAATTTAGATCATCAGTGAAAAAAACATTGGAGTATCCTCGCGTAAAAAAGACAGTGGTGGCAAACATTAAAATTATAAGAATTATTTCAAGTAATAAGATAGCAATGTAAGCAAAACTTCCTTTGTGTAACACTAGTTACATGTCACGAAGTAGTTTAAAGTCGGATTCGTTTCCGTGTAATATTAGTAGGGGTAACACAACAGAGATAAGGAGTTGTTCACATTCGAGATACTATGAAAATATTGGAGTTGATACTCGCTCGCGATCGTATCGTGAGCGCGGTAACTTTTGGTCGTAAACAGCTGTAACTTATGTTTGAGTTTACAGTTCCACATGTAAGGGAAGTACGAGTATTTCTTATTGCTGAATGTTTTCGGTATGTCTTTGGATAAATACTAGCAAGTAAAAAAGGAAAATAATGTTGACATATTAAATTCCATCACCATACCATTCCATATTTGTCTGAAATCAAAACTAGAGAGGTTTAATTGGCACGTAACATAATTATTGGCTGCACTGTTACTTCTATTATTTTAATTTTTATCCTATTTGATTCGTAAAATATACTCGACCAATAATAAGGGCTTAAAAATATTACTTAAACACAATGATACGGCTCCAATCACGCTTTCTGAACAGTAAAACCAAAACCGTTATGGTGTCATATGTATGTATGTGTTATATACGTACAAATCTTTAGTTTAGCTTTAGAATTCTCATTTAAATTGTCCAAGATTGATATCCTAGGCTCCCTAGGCATAGCTTTTAACAATTTTAACAAAACTAAAGCCAGTATTTTTCTGTAAACGAAACTGAAACCGTAACGATGTTGTTTTGGTTTTGTGATTGAAAATTATCGCAGGGCCCCTGGAGATGCTTGCGACTCCACTTAACCTAAACTCGCTTAAAAGTGTTATTTAGAAAGCTTTTCAGTAGCTTCACATATAATTTTGAAAGAGTACCATAGCAGAAAGAAGCTCATATTTCATAAGTATTCTGTGGAATTCACCAAACTTACCGATAGAAGTTAATATATCAAAAGAAGACTGGACCAAGAGTGTAAACCTACACCCAGTAGAGTAACTTAAGCTTTGTTTCTTTGTAGAAAAATAGCATTTAAGAACTGGTTTGCGACGGTTTTCTATGCAAATAATTTGAGATATTCATGTCTTACACATTTATGTTTTTTTTTTCAAACCACAGAGGATACCAATGTTAATAAAATATTGCTACAATATGTATCCAGATATTTTTCATAAAAGCTGAGGTCAATTCTATGTAAAATGCAATCCATATAGTAGATATAGCAAAGTCTACAGACAAAAAAATGAAAAATAGGATTGGTATTACAATGCGTTTATACTTACTTGTGGGAAATCTAAGAAAAGTCAACAAAATAAAAAAAAATGATTCTCTCTCTCACACACACACACACATACAAACATATACAATACACGTTATTGAAAATAATGTTTAATGTGTTATTTCTTACTTGATAAATAAGTTCGAGGGGGTATGCATTACAATGCCGAAAATTCATAATTGATACGACCGAAATATCGATGCATAAAACACCCTATTTTCAAAATACCGAACATACTAAATGTCAAAATCCGATAGACCTAAACTTGAAAGATTGATAATCAAATGACCGAATGTTCGAAATCCCGAAAGTTTGAAATCCCGAAAGTTCGAAATCCCAAATGTTCGAAATCCCGAAAGTTTAAAACCCCGAAAGTTAAAATATCGATACTTATAACTTACTCTACCTACACAAACATATTTACATTTATGAAAGAAGGCGTTGCGGTTAATTTGTTTTTCTTATAAATTCTTGTAAAATTGTCATTATTTTGACAAAATCCACCAATTGAGTTTGAAACAGTTATTTTCTGGCACTTTGCCGGCCGCTGCCGCGGCACGCTCGCTTTGCTCGCTCGGCTCGCGCGCTGGGTTCATGTCAACATAACATGCTCGTCGCTACGCTCCTCGCACCTATCTCGGGACCTGCGGTCTACGGTTTCTAAATGCCAGTGGACTAGTTTAGACCCATTTCCAGCAGCTAAATTTGCTATAAAGCATTTCAGGCGAAGCCCAAAGACACCTCCACAGCCAATTCGGTTTAAGTAGTTCGGGGTATAGAACTTAGGTATATTAACCTTCGGTTTTTTAAGCTTCGGGATTTAGTATTTTCGGTAAAATGTCCTTTCGTGATTTTAAACGTACGGCCAAACAACCATTCGATTCGACCTTTTAATTTTCGGTCTTTCGTCCATAGGTCTTGTAAAATTCAGTCTTTTTTACTTCGGCATTGTAACACATACCCGTTCGAGGTGGGCGCTAATAACTGTGAAACAGTCCTAATGTAGTTTTTAACGTTAATTGTGTTCTGTAAACATATAGCACAAATAAAGAATTACAATTTTTTTCAAGATTATTTTTTAACCCTTCTTGAGCGTGAAGTCTAAATCGCAAAAGACGAGTATAATTGTTTGCGATTCAAACTTGCGGCTCGGAACATCAGACGATACGATACGCAGAACACAATTTCGATGTTATAGCACATGAGTAAAAAAAACGGCTATAGGGTGGGAGAGGAAACGAGTGGTGGGGCACGGCCCGGCTACACGCGCTTATGCGCGTACCATAGTTATAGTATGGCTAACTTCATAGCCATTATGTTTGAATTGCACTGTACATACTACCACACCCCGGACAGTCCATACAACCGCTACCATTATAAAGATGACGTCAGCTGATGACGTTTTTATACACGCGCAACTGTGTGTGTAAGTCAAGGGCTACCGTGCGGTTCGTACTGTATGAGCGGTGTTCAATTCATAATTCGAACTTTTTGGTAAATAAAGTTACGACGCATTGCTTTGAATATCAAAATAAATTGACGTTGACAAACACGACACAATGAGCACACGATTCGGCACATGAACTCGCGGGGTGGGGTGAGGTAATTGATTTTGGGGCGGGGCGGAGAGTGTCCTTTCTGTACGGTAGTACTTATATCTCTTCTGTAATACTAGTCTTTAAAGACCGCTGTCTTTAAAGATCGCGTACTGCTCAAACTTTCAATGGCGCCTACCAATAGAAGTCAATATATCAAAAGACGGGTGGACAATGGACTCGGGCGATATTTCACCAGCCTTTGTTCAGGTTCATTGAAAGGAATTAAGATGCCTAGCGCTGTATTATTAAAATGTTCCTTGGAATTTTCTGTCTGTGCTACGATAATGATTTGACCAACTCCTTATGACGTCAGACTTTTGTTCGTAAATCACTGGAGGTTTCGATAAACCTTTTTTATTTTTTCTGGCTTGATGTATGAATGAACCCTCTCCTACACATTTAAAAAGTCTAAGGCACTGATTTCATTCCAAGCAAATGCTTAAATGATGTTTGAATTCTTGTCACAAAAAGTTTGTAGTGAAAAAATTGACTCCTATCCTATTTTATATTGCACATACCTGAATTTATTTCTAGCTAGCATACACTGCAAACTTGTTGTATCACTGAATTCAAGTATGTAAACCAAATAATAATAATATGGATTTTAGAAGTCTTAAGTCAAACAGAGCCTATGTTGTACATGTACAGGGTGTCCCAAAACTTTGCCACACGGAGGGAAAGTAGCTTAAATATTGAAGGTAGGAAATTGTACTGAAAGAAGACTAAATTTTTTTTTAAATCAAAATAAAGTCTTCTTTCAGTAAAATTTCTTACCTTCAATGTTTAAGATACTTTCCCTCCATGTGGCAAAGTTTTGGGACACCCTGTATATTAAGAGCTAGCCCCGGAAATAGGTATACAATTTACAGAGTAACGAAACCCTTCTTGTTAGTGTGCCATACTATCATTTAACAGATCCGGGCACCTGGCAGATTTTCAGTGGTGGGGGTGGGAGTGGTTGGGCAACAAAGGGGCTCAAAACCCAATTGAAGGTATACAATTTACAGAGCTCTGGATCTGGTGTGGTATAACAGCAAGCCAATCATGTATCTAAATCAAATATAGCATTGCCAGGCATTTTGGCTGGTGGGAAAGTAGTGCCAGGCGGCATCAAACTTTACCACTTTTTCGCGCACCTTTGATGCCGCCTCGCACACTTTTTTTAAGCCCCTTTGTGGCCCAACCACTCCCACCCCACCACTAAAAAAGCTATCAGGCGCTTGGATCTGTTAATAATGATAGTATGGCACACTAACAAGAGGGGTTTCGTCGCTCTGGTAAATTATATACCTATTTCCGGGGCTAGCTCTGAGTCCAATATACTCGAATTTATTTCTAACTAGCATACCTTGAAAACTATTGTAACACTAATTCCAAGTACGTAAACCCAAAAATATGGGTTTTAGAAGTCTTAAGTGAAACAGAGGCTATTTTATCTTTGAAAATAGAAATAATGGTGTAATAAAACACGAAAAAATGTTGGGTGACAAATTCAATGAAAGCGAGCAAGCACTTTTATTTATAAACTTGACACTTTTTTCTGATAAATTGTTTAACCCCCAAATGAAAAGTAAACAGGTTTGTTTGTGGAGAAGGGATTTGTTTAATTTTAATGCTGTTACAAGGGAAGTGTCAGGTTAAAAGGATATCCGCGGGACCTGTATCAAGGTAAAAGGGCTTATGCCATGACACTCTGCCAAGCTGTCAGTGGTAAGCCTATGCTTCGGTTTTTGGGAAAATTATAGGGCCAATGTCCAGTTAGGAAAGGGTTAACTTTATCAAAATATATACAACGTGTCAATGAATTAACGCAAAATGGAAAAACCGTTTCTTCGGACTGAATAACTTTTACTATTGGACCAACTCTGAAATCACGATAAAAATCTGGAGTTTCATACATTTTGCTATTTTCGTTATTAATTTTTGTGCGAAACAGCTGTTATTTTTTTCGCAATTTCAGAGTTCGTCCCAAAAGTTGGTCCAATAGTAAAAGTTGTTCAGTTAAAGTTTTTTTTTGCTATTTTCATTTGATCAGCTTTGTGTTTATTAAGTAAGGGTCTTATTAGGCTAAAATATTAGGGTTAATGTTGGAAGTGCAAAAATATGAAATTACAAATGAAATTACGATCAACATGAATCCTTATGAAACCAAGATACAAGTATCATATAATATATTGCATATTGCATATAAATGAAATATGAAAAATATGAAATCATATTTGAGGCAAAAAATCTAAAAGTAAATTCTTAATGAAAATGCGTTACTTTTCTTTCGTAGAACTGCTACAACACTAATATTTTTTATCAAAAATCACTATATTAGTATACCAAACCAATACACTTTTTCACGTAGGCTTATTTGTATAAATAATATTTTCATTTTCATTAATTTTCATTTTCATTTTTCATGATAGATTCTTATTAAGTACTTCAATAATAACATTTTGATGTGACAGCAAAATGATTGATCGCAGGAAATAAGTACTTACCTATAGTGATGAGACTCGAATCAAAATTGATTCGAATGATTCGAATCACATCAATCCTAGCTCTATTCGAATGAGTATATATGCTGATTTGAATCATCACGTCTTGATTCGAATCGGTAGGCTGATTCAAATTGGTTAACTAATTTGAATTATCACCTGATCTGAATCGGTTGCGTGATTCGAATCACCGTTGGAATTCGAAACAAGTTTTTTTTATTCGAATCTTTGATGACGTAATAATTATTATTAACATTGAGTTGTTTTCGTTTTATATACCATACTATATACTACTATATGAAAATGAAAAATGAAAATGAAAAAATCTTTATTCAAATAATCTCACATAATGAGCGTTTTTAAATCGTCAAACAATTTTTTTGCCCTACCACCCATTATGACGTCTTTTAGCTGACAAGAAAAACGGGCGCAAAAAACTTACCAGCTTTATCAAATGGAACGATAATTACAAATATGTATATCGTTTCCAGACTTTAACAAAGATTAACAAATAAATAAAATTTAATTAGATCATTACTTAATGAATTACAAATTTTCTTAATCAATTTACAGGCTTCAAGCTAAATTCAAAGTTTGAAGTTATTATTCAGTCTAGGCTGTTACAAGAGAGAAAAAAAAACTTTACAATTCTATATGCGTTAAGATAGGTAGTCAGAAGCAGACCCATTCCCACTAGCAGCACCCGTTCACGAGCATGACGCATGAACCAGCCATCGCTTCGCTCAACCATATTTGAGGGAACGTAACGACCCGCCTCACGCGACACCACCGCAGAAAAGATTAAAGAGAGCATGACATACTAAGGCTACCCATGTTAAGGCATCGAATTGAAAACTAATATCCAAAAGCTTTTCATAGGCAATTTTATGTATTTTATATTTTATTTATTTTATATATTATATACTCAATAGAGTACATTGATTGTATGTCTCTATAATTTATATTACTTACCTACCTCTACCTACATATTAAAAATTATAAGATATTTTATTTTTGTTTCAATTGATTCGAATCATCAAATCGATTCTAATCATCACACTGATTCGAATCATTCAAATCGTCATCTGATTCGAATCATTATATCGATTCGAATCATCGTTAAATTCGAATCGACGATTCGTCTTCATTTTTTTTGACTCGAGTCCCATCAATTTTTTAACTATACTAATACATCGGTAAACTACTGAACCTCATATCGTAGGTATTCATATTTATTCTTTGCATTTTCATTCGTTACAATTTAATAATACTTTAATCAAGAATAAAACAATGCGGATTAGTGTGTGTTAGTTAACGACTGCTTGCAGCTGGGACCAACAGCTTAAAGTACCTTTTGAAGCACGAAGAAGCTAGAGCTCAATATCTAGATATAATATCATTTTGGTACTCAATTCCATCTGCAATCTTTCGAATGTTGCTTAATGACAACTAAAGAATGATTTTTTGAACAGTTGACAAATTTTTTGGTGTGGCTTAGACCATCAAACTGAACTTTGTCTATGAGACCAACTTAATCAGAGCAAAAAAATCATCAGCTGTTCCATACATTTTGGTTGCGTAGATATTGGCGTTTTCTATGGACAATCTGATTATTTTTTGTTCAGATTAAAGTTGGTCCCATATACAAAATTGATCAGTTTGATGGTCTTAGCCACACCACAAAACTTGTCGACTATTTTTGATTTTACCTGTAGTACAGTACTGCACTTTCAGTAGGCAAAAGTTAGGTATGGCAGTTCTGCGCGGTAACGGTGGAGAATGCCACACCAACCTGCCCCACGCCCCACATCATCGTTACCCTATCAACAAAGCTGACTTACCTCGCTATGTAGTAATCGCTATGTTGTGGACATTATTCCTTATAATATTTGAAACTGTAACACGATGTAATCCCGTTACAAAACGGTAACTCAAGTTGAAGTGAGGATTTTGTGAAAACAACAAATGGACAAATTATTATTATGAAGATTGCATTTTTTAGGTTGTATGTGTTCGTGAGTAGGAAGTAGAACAAATTATGAATTTGCGTGTGTAAAGACAGAATGGTACTAACTGCGCTTGAGAGCAAAGAAATTATTATTATCAGAGTTACTTAAATTCATACATTATCATTAAACCCCATAAAAACAAATACCCAACATTGACATTTTCAGTGACTCGGCTAGAACTTTTAAAAATAAATTGTTAAATTTCTTCCAACCAATCAGCACACACTCAGAAAGTATTTGATTTTATATTTTTCTTCCTTTTTATTTGTATAAATAAATAAATATATTTTAAATATTAGGTGAATAACCACATAATATACCTATGACAAATGCTGTGAATACCTGTAATTGGCGAACATATTTGTACTAAAACTCTTGAAACCGATATTATGTAAATCTAATGTGTATCGCTGTTTGTGTACCTTAAAAATAAATAAGAATAAACATTACAGTACCAATTTAAAAATTTCATCTATTGGTACTGTGTTGAAAAAATATTGAAAAAAACTTAGTTGAGTCGATTTCATTGCTGTCAAGTGTAACCATTTGTTTTTAGGGTTCCGTACCCAAAGGGTAAAAACGGGACCCTATTACTAAGATTCCGCTGTTCGTCTGTCTGTCTGTCTGTCTGTTACCAGGCTGTATCTCATGAACCATGATAGCTAGACAGTTGAAATTTTCACAGATGAAGTATTTCTGTTGCCGCTATAACAACAAATACTAAAAACAGAATAAAATAATTTTTAGGGGGGCTCCCATACAACAAACGTGTTTTTTTGCCATTTTTTGGTACAGAACTCTACGTGCGCGAGTCCGACTCGCACTTGGCTGGTAATTTATTAACAGAAGGTGTTCTCTCATGGTATAAATATATTTTACTTAAGTTTTTTTACTTGTACGACTGTTTCCTATAGTCCAAAATTTTTCACTTTGACACAACCACACCCCGGACATGCCATATACCAGGGGTGTCCAACTTGTCTAGGGCTGCGATCTACTTAAAGTTTCCTGGCCTATTGAGATCGACATAAAGTATTTTCGTTTTGGGGTATATTATAAAACCGCCACACTCGCCTCCCGCACCGTTCTGTTGCTACCTTGCTTTGCTACCAAGCAAAGCAGTTTTTGTTATGTCTCTCGCGATCGATTGCACTGTCTCCAGAGATCGACTGATCGATCGCGATCGACTTGCTGGCCACCCCTGCCATTTACAACCGCGCCGTTATAAACAGATGACGTTTTTGTACACGCGCAACTGTGTGTGTAAGTCTAGGGCTACCGTGCAGTTTGTACTGTAAGAGCGGCGTTCAATTCATAATTCGAACTTTTTGGTAAATAAAGTTACGACGTTTAACTATGAATATCAAAATAAGTTGACGTTGACAAACACGACTAAAAAAGCACACGATTCGGCACACAAACTCACGGGGCGGGGTGAGGTAATTGATTCTGGGGCGGGGCGGAGAGTATCCTTTCTGTGCGGTAGTACTTAGATCTATTCTGTGATACAACCATTGACCTCTATATTATTACACTGGACTGGCTGCTGTCAAACTGTTCTTGTGCCTATTTGATTTCCGCCATTTTGGCGCTGTAAGACGTAGCGTAAGCATAGCGTGAGAGACATGGTACTAAAGTCTGAAGTCTGGAGAGACCATCACGGCAACCATTTTCATTGTACACGTCAAAATTAGTTCTTTAGACTCACGCTAGTGGCGTTTCAAATAGGCACAAGACACTGACCTGTATATTTACACTGGACAGGCTTATGTCAAACTGTTTTTGTGCCTATTTGATTTCCGCCATTTTGGCGCTGTAGGACGTAGCGTGAGTATAGCGTGAGGGACATGGTACTAAAGTTTGAAGTCTGGAAAGACCATCATGGCAACCATTTTCATTGTACACGTCAAAATTAGTTCTTTAGACTCACGCTAGTGGCGTTTCTAATAGGCACAAGAACTTTGCTGTCAAATCATACAGACAGCCAGTCCAGTTAATAAGAAAAAAAAAATTTTCATGTCAGTGTATACAACCCTACAACTAGAACTGTTATTTTTTATTTGAATTAAATGAAATTGCATTCACATTTACCTGAAAACAATAAACGTATCATAACGAGTTTTTATCGATGCCTCTAGATTTCCCAATGGTATCATTGATGTGGTATTGTACATAATAAACACCGTCGTTTGTGACCACAATATTATGAACAGTATCAATATCCTACCTTATGGCTTTGAAATAAGCATGTCAACAAATCGACGTTTGTAAGCAAAGTTGTTATGTTTTAAAATGCATAAATTACTTGGTTTATTATAACGATGAAGACGATTAAAACCTACTAACTTGATGGGTTAATGTAATAAAAAAAATTGCTCGTTGCGATTCTAAAATTCGATTTTACTGTCAATCTATGATTGAATCATAGCGATACCATCCCCGCACTCAGAAACAAAAAAACAACTGTATTTTTTTTATATATCTAGACCCTCCCTATCTTATCATCATCATCATCATCATATCAGCCGCACGACACCCACTGCTGGGTGTCCTCCCCCAAGGATTTCCACGACGATCGGTCTTGCGCTTCCCACATCCAGTGGCTTCCGGCAACCTTCACCAGATCGTCGGTACCTCTTGTCGGGGGCCTACCCACGGAGCGTCGTTCGGTGCGCGGTCGCCATTCAAGAACCTTTCCGCCCCAACGGCCATCGGTTCTTCTCGCTGTGTCCAGCCCACTGCCACTTCAGCTGAGCAATCCTTCGAGCGATGTCGGTTACTTTAGTTCGCCTGCGGATCTCCTCATTTCTGATTCGATCACGCAGGGAAACGCCGAGCATGGCTCTCTCCATTGCACGCTGGATGACCTTGAGCCTCCTTATGAGACCCATAGTTAGCGACCACGTTTCACTGCCGTAAGTCATCACTGGCAACACACACCTATCTTATATCAAATAATAATTAATAAGTTAAATTACTTATTAGAATTTTATTGTTACATGTAATTTTTTATTGCAGATGACGTCAACGTGTATGTTAATGCGACAAGGTTACATCGTATTACTAATTTGCGGGGATAGTATCAACGTTGAAGATTCATATGTATATAAAAAAGGTGTAGTCCATTTATTTGACCATCAGCCATTTTTATTGTTCCCATTGCTGGATCAAAGGCCTTCCTTATGGGTGAATAAGGAAGATGGCCCATAACCTACCACGCAAGACCAATGTGGATTAGTGGGAGTTAAGGACTGCAAATGTAACCGTTACCAACGGCTTGACGTGACTTCCAAAGCACGGAAGAGCTTGAGATAATAAATTTTTGGTCACCCATCTCATGACCGACCCTTGCGAAAGTTGCTTAACCTCCGCAATCATCAGGCAACCACTGCACGATCGAGCTCTTCGTTCGTTTATTTACGATATTATTATCTAGCAAACGAATATAGCTTCATAAGAATCATATCTAAAGAAAATAATAAATTGACTAATAAAATGACAATCTTAAATAAATTGATGAAAAGATAAATAAAATTCTTACTTCCCTAATATTACGAAAAAGTCAAGTTGTTTGTTTACGATATAAGATTCTTTTATATAAAAGGGACTTTACAATTACACATAAAATATTAATGAAAATATTTTCAGCGCCGTAACTAGGGATGGCAAGGGGGGGCTGCCAGGGGCGCAACTGTCAGGGGGGTGCACTTTGCTGACTACATACATAACAAGAAAATAAGTATATAAGTCGCTCAATAATCCCCATTCTCCACAGTCCCTAAAATGTAAGTTTCAATATCTCTGCAACTCTCATGATCGTCAACTTCGTTCTGCCAAATTCTCTTTCACTTTCTATCCCCCTCTTCCGTTCTGGCTATATGTCCGATTCTTTCGCTCTGCAAGCTTCGCGCCTATAGAATGATCGCCCTATACTGTACCGCATTCGCGAATATCGTTTTTCCAAAAGGTTAACTGGTTGAGAATGCTACTAATATTAAGTCCGCCTCTTGTACCATTCTGTATTGTACAATATAAAGATATTTAAATAAATAAATAAGTCTTGGGGCGCAAAATTCAAATCTTGTAAGGGGCACTCATGATCCTAGAAATAGTCTTGGGGGGCGCAAAATTCAAATTTGCCAGAGTCGCTCATGACTATCTCCGACGCTGAATATTTTACAAAATGTTACTCGAAAAGCGAATATTGTTATCGAGTATTTCTATAGGTAACACGCATGGTGATTCCGATAGGACACAAAGCTTTATTTGAAGTACACCTATTGTTTTATATGGAACAATTACATTTTTGTGTAAAGAGATCTGTTTTTGACAACCAACATGCCAAAATAAAAAAAATATATATTGAGCATTCGTGATTTTTAGGGTTCCGTACCCAAAGGGTAAAAACGGGACCCTATTACTAAGCCTCCGCTGTCCGTCTGTCTGTCTGTCTGTCTGTCTGTCTGTCTGTCACCAGGCTGTATCTCATGAACCGTGATAGCTAGACAGCTGAAATTTTCACAGATGATGTATTTTTATTGCCGCTAGAACAACAAATACCAAAAACAGAAAAAAAAAATATTTAAGGGGGGCTCCCATACAACAAACGTGTTTTTTTGCCGTTTTTTGCTCGATATTAATAACGACAAGAGGTAGACAGTTGAAATTTTCACAGATGATGTATTTCTGATGCCGCAATAACAATAAATACTAAAAATAGAAAAACATAAATATTTAAGGAGGGCTCCCATACAACAAACGTGATTTTTTTGCCGTTTTTTGGTACGGAACCCTTCGTGCGCGAGTCCGACTCGCACTTGGCCGGTTTTTTTAAAGAATTTTTTTACCCTCAATGCTTATTATGATGTTTATTTATGGTAATATCATTGAGCGTCAGACCCCGTTATTTAAATCTTTGGAGGAGGTTAGGAACAAAACAAAAAGTGACATTTACGTATCTTGCTCCATTCGGATTTTCATTTTCTTAGGAAATACGTTTGAAGAGACTTTAGTCGGTTCGAACTGGGTACATTTTCTCAAAAAAATGAATCGATTTTACAATACAAAAGGTGACATTTTACGAAACTATTGAATCAAATAGTGACATTTACAAGCTACGAATATTTTAACAAAGATGGTTCAAACGGTGTCATTTGATGTGTATTTTATTATATTTTTATCCAAATTTCAAAACCTGCAAGATAACCTTATAAAACATTAAATTTTATACAAAAACTGACACATTAATGGTTAATAAAAAAATAATAAAAATTGCTAAGATTAACTTGAATATTAATTTTCTCAATTTACTCAAAAAGTTAAAAACTGTAAATAACACTTTTTGTTCCTAAGTCTTATCCAATGAGGAGGCTCATTGGATAAGACTTTCAATAACAATAACAAGTGAATATTAATACTTTTTATTTAATATTATGTTTACCAGCTTGATAAAAGTCACACAATCACCTAGGTAGGTTATTTACCTAATACTACGTGTACACGAGCTTAGCTACTAATGTTTAGTACTTGTCACACACACGAGGCTGCTCGCTTAGTAGGGACCCGCCTAATCACCTTAAAACATCTGATGTGATTTTGCTGAAATAATTTAGAAAATACTTTTTATCCTAGTTAAAGGATGAAAAGTTTTCACTTCAAAAATACGGGTTTGTTTATTTGTTTTTACTTTCCAACCATAAGCCTAAATAATACATTTATTGAGTTTTACTTTGAAAATGATGGACTTTCTAGATACAATTTCATCCCCCTTTTAACCCCTTCGGGGATGGAATTGTCAAAAAACGCTGACATACATAAATAATTATTTTCAATCCTAAATTCAAAATTTGAAGATCCTAACTTCGTAACTGACGGGCTTTCATACAAACTTTCATCCCCTATTTCATCCCCTTAGGGATGGAATTTACAAAGATTTTTGTAAATTCCATAGGCATCCGCCTACAACTGTATAATGTATCTGTGTGTAAAATTTCAAGTCTCTAGGTCCGGCGTTTTGAGCTGTGCATTGATAGATCAGTCAGTCAGTCAGTTTACGATTTTATATATTAAGATAAACGTAACTATGGGATTCGCACAATCCTTAGTTCAGAAAATCCGCACCAGGTGGAGCTTGTAGCGGGAAAATTGAATTTCCAAGTTCTCGACACGGACTACATGTCCCCATTCGTCATCTGACCCAAGAGTTATTGCTCGCACCCACTTATGGTTTGAGCCTCGGGTTCTAGATTTCATAAATGGTAAACCTACAATAATGTACACCTACAATTGAAGTGACTAACTTTAGAGCGCTTGCGGTACAAAACGACGTATTTTAAAAATTGTAAAATTGTCCATACATTCACGAGTGAAGTTGTAGCGCATCAATATGTCGATTTAATCGCATTATACTGAACTAGAAACAAATAATCAACCTGAAAAAAAATTTTAAAGAATATAATAAAAAGACGACTGCCATGCCTAAAACTAACTAAAAAGTTCAATAACAAATGTCATTGCAGTCGGGGGCCGTTTTGTGGAACAATTTTTAATCAAATAGGATAAGACCGTTTTGTGGAACAATTTTTAATCAAATAGGTCCCCCGACTGCAATGACACTTATTATTTAACTTTTTAGTTCGTTGTAGGCATAGCAGTCGTGTTTTTAATATTTTTTAAATTTATTTATTTTTATTTCACACATTTTAGTGACAAATTATATATTTTCGAAATGTGCTCATTAAGGCCTTTCATTTGATGCCCATATTGTAATAATTGAAGAAAAAAATATTTTTTTCACATTTGAAAATGGCATCGTACAGTAGCTATATTGACTTTTAAAAATAAATATAGCCAGTGTCACTCGGAATGATGTAAGGATTCTAACGATACCCCATACATCCAAATCCGTTGAGCTATTTAGAAGTTATGGTGGAATAAAGAAACTCACACACCCACAAACATACATGAACCCTGAACATATATACACTCCTTTTGGGCAGTCGTGTAAAAAATGTGTTATATTCTATTGTTGTATTAGTTTCATCCATTTAAGGCCTGGGCACACCGGCTGCGTAAACACGTGCGTGGTTACGCGCGCGTAGACACGCGCGTAGTTACGCACGTAGCCCCCTGACATACCGGGTTACGCATACGTCTACGCGGCACGCAACGCCACCTGTCCCTTGCGTACCCAGCCGCTGCGGCAGCCATCTTTGCGACTCTAGTGCGCGATGTCAGAAAAAGATTGAGTAAAGGACTAATTATTTCGCACTAATTCAATTAGTTTTTTTTTTTAATATCGTTATTCATTATTTAAAAACAAAATAAAACACCACTTACTACCAGTAGTACCAGTACTATTTGTAAACAAATACAACTGAATGCGTAGTCACGCGCGTGGTTACGCGCGTAGTGATGCGCAGCAAAAATACGTGCGTGTTCGAATTTGTTCGATGTGACGTCCGATAGGGAATGTCATGGACTACAACGTCATCAATGCGTTCCGCTCTGCGTAGGTACGCAGCCTGTTTGTCTCATGGGAGCTGCAATGCGTAGGGTTACGCATCGGTCTACGTGCACGCGTACGTTACGCAAGCGGTGTGCCATGTCTCATAAAGTTTCAGACATTGCAACGTCATGGTACGTTTACGCGTACGTGCACGCTTACGCTTACGCATCCGGTGTGTATTGCTTCTTATGCTGTCTTAAAATAAGCCATTGAATTCATCAAATGTTTTAGATTAGAATCCCTCAGTACCTTCTTTCAAGAGTTATTTTTGTTTTTTCATCAATTGTTTCGCTGTCCAAAAACCCGGAAAAAGTGCGTGGGTGAAAATATCATCTAACAATAATGGGTAGGTACTTCGTTTTATCTACTTTATCCGGCTAGTGCTCGTCAGACAATACTATACACGTAATCCCGTATCTATTGATAAAAAAAACTTGGGTAAATAGTAAATACTCAATACAGTAATTCTCTATGGAAAATTTAATTTTGCTTTTCGTAGATAGATAGCGCTGTACATGTGGTACGTACATTTTGGTAACGATACAATTTAGGTTTGTAAATATCGGTACTTATTTCTGTTAGAGCTGATTTCTAGCGCCCGTTCTTCTTATCAGTTAAAAGTCTGGAACGGGTGGTAGGAAAATATAGACGATTCAAAAACGTTAATTACTAAGTTTATTTGAATAAAAATACCAATTTTTATTTTTATTTTATTTTTAGATTTTGTTTACCTGCATTATTTTTCTTGATAGATGTTCTTGCTACGGGTACAGAACGTCCTGCCGATCATCAAATCCTTTGGATTTAGTAAAAAAAAAATCAACCAAGATGTTAATGGTATCAAAAGATGTAGCATTTTTTTCTAAAATTAGAAAAAAATTTTTAAAACTTACTTTTAAGTGCGGTTTTTTTCTCGAGAGATCGTGTTAAGGGCACATATAAGTGTTAAGGGCAACTAACTTCAATACAAGATATTTGTCAAACACCACTAACTTCGCAAGAGTAGATTTCACATCATAAACAACAACATTAACATGACTTTTCCGAAAACAGACAAAAAAATATAATGTTTTTATGGATATACTAGCGGCCGCCCGCGGTTTCACCCGCGTGGTTCCCGTTCCCATAAGAATATCGGAATAAAAAGTATTTTATATTTAATCTAGGCTATCTACTATCTGTGTGCCAAAATTTCAAACAAAACCGTTCACTAGTTTTTGCGTGATTGAGGAACAAACATCCAAACCCACAAACTTTCACATCTTAATATATAAAATCGTAAACTGAATGACTGAATGACTGACTGACTGACTGACTGACTGACTGATCTATCAACGCACAGCCCAAACCGCTGGACCTAGAGACTTGAAATTTTGCACACAGATACCTCATACAGTGTAGGCATCCACTAAGGAAGGATTTTTGAAAATTCCATCCCTAAGGGGGTGAAATAAGGGATGAAAGTTTGTATGAAAGTCCCTCAGTTTTGAAGCTAGGATTTTCAAATTTTGTGTTTAGGCTGAAGATTGAAAATTAATAAATACGGGTCTCAGCGTTTTTCAAAATTCTACCCCCGAAGGGGTGAAAAGGGGTATAAAGTTGTGTATGGAAAAAAATCCTTCATTTTCGAAGTAAAAAATCACTTAATTTATAGTAAAGGCTTATGGAATAGAATCTAACGCAACGTATATCGATACTGTTAGTACTTCAACCCCTATGGTGATGAAATAGGGGTGAAATGTGTAAATAAACCTAAAAATAGAGTTGGATGTCGTTATTGGGGTTTTCTGGTATGACGATTGCGAAAATGACATTTATTTTGAAGTCCAACACGGTGGACATGATTTAACACCCTAAAAGGGTGAAAATGGGTTTTCAAATTTTGTATGGAAAAAGAATATAAAATAGACATTACCACTTTAAACTTCGTAGGAGCACGTCTAAAAATAAATTGGCAAACATATATTATTTGGTAATTTTGAAAATCAACCCCTTAGAGGGTAAATGGGGTATGTAAACATAAAAATCGATATGGATATCGTTCTTGAGGTTTTATGGGATGGTGATTGCGAAAATGACATTTATTTTAAAGTCCAACACGATGTACATGATTTAACCGATTTAACCCCTAAAAGGGTGAAAATGGGGTTCAAATTTTGTCTGGAAAAAGAATATAAAATAGTCATTACAACTTTAAACTTCGTAGGAGCACGTCTAAAAATAAATTGGCAAACATATATTATTTGGTAATTTTGAAAATCAACCCCTTAGAGGGTAAATGGGGTATGTAAACATAAAAATCGATATGGATATCGTTCTTGAGGTTTTATGGGATGGTGATTGCGAAAATGACATTTATTTTAAAGTCCGACACGATGTACATGATTTAACCGATTTAACCCCTAAAAGGGTGAAAATGGGGTTCAAATTTTGTATGGAAAAAGAATATAAAATAGACATTACAACTTTAAACTTCGTAGGAGCACATCTAAAAATAAATTGGCAAACATATATTATTTGGTAATTTTGAAAATCAACCCCTTAGAGGGTAAATGGGGTATGTAAACATAAAAATTGATATGGATGTCGTTCTTGAGGTTTTATGGGATGGTGATTGCGAAAATGACATTTATTTTAAAGTCCAACACGATGTACATGATTTAACCGATTTAACCCCTAAAAGGGTGAAAATGGGGTTCAAATTTTGTATGGAAAAAGAATATAAAATAGACATTACAACTTTAAACTTCGTAGGAGTACGTCTAAAAATAAATAGCCAAACATATATTTTTTGGTTTTGAAAATCAACCCCTTAGGGGGTAAATGGGGTAAGTAAACATAAAAATCGATATGGATGTCGTTCTTGAGGTTTTATGGGATGGTGATTGCAAAAATTACATTCATTTTGAAGTCCAACTCGGTGGACATGCATGATTCAGCCCCAGGGGACGGGGAGAAAGGGAACGGGAACTGGACGGAGCGGAAGAGAACGGGAACTGGACGGAGCGGAAGAGAACGGGAACGGGAATGGGACGGGGCGGGAACGGGAACGGGAACGGGAACGGGAACGGGAACGGGAACGGGAGCGGGACGGGAACGAGAACCGGACGGGACGGGAACGGGACGGGACGGGGATGGGAACGGGAACGGGAACGAGAACAAGAGCGGGGACGAGAACGAAACGGAATGGGACGGGACGGGAACGGAACGGGACGGGAACGGGACGGGACGGGACGGGGATTGGAACGGGAATGGGAACTTGACGGGTCGGGACGGGAACGGGACGGGACGGCAACGGGACGGGACGGCAACGGGATGGGATGGCAACGGAACGGGACGGTAACGGGAACGAGAACGGAAGTGGGACGAAACGGGAATGGGAATGGGAATGACCAGTTGTGTTTACGCGATTAGGTGGGTCCCCACCGAGCGAGGAAGCCTCGTGCAACAAACGCCTTGCGTCTTGCGTCTTTTTCAAATTTTGTGTTTAGGCTGAAGATTGAAAATTAATAAATACGGGTCTCAGCGTTTTTCAAAATTCTACCCCCGAAGGGGTGAAAAGGGGTATAAAGTTGTGTATGGAAAAAAATCCTTCATTTTCGAAGTAAAAAATCACTTAATTTATAGTAAAGGCTTATGGAAGAAAATCTAACGCAACGTATATCGATACTGTTAGTACTTCAACCCCTATGGCGATGAAATAGGGGTGAAATGTGTAAATAAACCTAAAAATAGAGATGGATGTCGTTATTGGGGTTTTCTGGTATGACGATTGCGAAAATGACATTTATTTTGAAGTCCAACACGGTGGACATGTTTTAACCCCCTAAAGGGGTGAAAATGGGTTTCAAATTTTGTATGGAAAAAGAATATAAACTAGACATTACAACTTTAAACTTCGTAGGAGCACGTCTAAAAATAAATTGGCAAACATATATTTGGTAATTTTGAAAATCAACCCCTTAGAGGGTAAATGGGGTAAGAAAACATAAAAATCGATATGGATATCGTTCTTGAGGTTTTATGGGATGGTGATTGCGAAAATTACATTTATTTTAAAGTCCAACACGATGTACATGATTTAACCCCTAAAAGGGTGAAAATGGGGTTCAATTTTTGTATGGAAAACTTATAGAAAAAGAATATAAAATAGACATTATAACTTTAAACTTCGTAGGAGCACGTTTTAAAATAAATAGGCAAACATATATTTTGTGATTTTGAAAATCAACCCCTTATGTGGTAAATGGGGTAAGTAATCATAAAATACTATTTATGGATGACGTTCTTGAGGTTTTATGGGATGGTGATTGCGAAAATGACATTCATTTTGAAGTCCATCTCGGTGGACATGCATGATTCAGCCCCAGGGGACGGGGAGAAAGGGAACGGGAACGGGAACACGGAGCGGAAGAGAACGGGAACGGGAATGGGGCGGGAACGGGAGTGGGACGGGAACGGGAACCGGACGGGACGGGAACGGGACGGGAACGGGAACGGGAACGGGAACGGGAACGGGAACGGGAACGGGAACGGGAACGGGAACGGGAACGGGAACGGGAACGGGAACGGGGACGGAAACGGGAACGGGGACGGAAACGGGAACGGGGACGGGACGGGAACAGGACGGGATAGGACGGCAACGGGAGCGAGAACGAAAGCGGGAACGGGAACGGAACGGGATGGGATGGGACGGGAACGGAATGAGAGCGGGGACGAGAATTAAACTTCGTAGGAGCACGTTTTAAAATAAATAGGCAAACATATATTTTGTGATTTTGAAAATCAACCCCTTATGTGGTAAATGGGGTAAATAATCATAAAATACTATTTATGGATGACGTTCTTGAGGTTTTATGGGATGGTGATTGCGAAAATGACATTCATATTGAAGTCCAACTCGGTGGACATGCATGATTCAGCCCCAGGGGACGGGGAGAAAGGGAACTGGAACGGGAACTGGACGGAGCGGAAGAGAACGGGAACGGGAATGGGACGGGGCGGGAACGGGAACGGGAGCGGGACGGAAACGGGAACCGGACGGGACGGCAACGGGACGGGACGGCAACGGAACGGGACGGTAACGGGAACGAGAACGGGAGCGGGACGAAACGGGAACGGGAATGGGAACGACCAGTCGTTTTTACGCGATTAGGCGGGTCCCCACCGAGCGAGCTAGCCTCGTGCGACAAACGCCTTGCGTCTTGGCTAACGTCTTGCCTCGCGAGGCAGCGCGCTTGGTGGTGACCCGCCTAATCGCGTAAAAACGGCTGGTCGGATCCTGGTTGAAGGTTCCTTAAAGATTTTCTCTAATATCCACGCGGACGAAGTCGCGGGCGGAAGCTAGTTTATAATATTAGGATAGTATGATTATTGTCTGTTTTTGGAAAAGTCGTATTAATGTTGTTGTTTATGATTTGTAATATACTCTTGCGAGGTTGTTGGTGTTTAACAATAGTAGATTGTACCATAAGGGAGCAAAATAATATTTTTACGGCGAGGGCGTTTTTTTGAATCCAGAGCGAAGTGAGGGATTCTCCAATAGAATCCTGAACGTAGCGAGGGATTTAAAGTACATCGCCCGAGCCAAAAATATATTTGCGCCCGAGTGATACACCCTACTTTTCATCACCCTCTATGAGAAAACAAAAGGCGCCTCATATTTTATTTTAATATTATTATTTAATAAAACATAGAGTAACAACTAAATTGAAATTAAATAGTATCTAATAATAAAACTACTAAAAACTTATATAGGTATACATTTGAGACATTTTCGCAATTATGAAAGCATTGCATTTCTCCATTCAATAAAATTACCATAGGCTTTCATATTTCTCCCGCGATTTTACAGGTAATAGATTATTCATCACATTTCTTGCGTCAGTTGATCAGTTTTAGTAGGTACTTTCAGGAGTTAATTCTATACTTTCACTATCACTTGAAGAACCAACTCATTTTTCTAAACAAAACCATGAATTTCTAACAATCCGTGAAAATTGACGAAAACGCGGGCCGTAGTTCGCACGTTTTTAATTTGATTTCTTTTTTTTTATTCAGTTCATGTGACTAATGACTATGGGGCCGTCGTACCAGCCAGTCTTTATTCAAACAATATTTATTTGCGTCCGATTCTTTGACGCTGTGCTAAGATGTTCCAAATTCAAAAAATGCGCGCTAAAGATCTTTGCGGCGCACTTATAAAGAGGAATAAAAACTCGTTACTGCCCGCTAAAAGTTTCTTATAGAAAACACCACCTTTGGGTGCACTTAAAGGCGAACTAAGTCGTCCTTTTCGAATAGATGGGATGAATAATCTTGTATTGTTATCTGTGCCCTTAGCACGATCATCAAAAACATCAAAAACACCAAAATGATTTTGTTTATGATGTTAATAATCTACTCCTGCGAGGTAGTTGGTGTTTTACAAATAACCCTGTATACGTCATTGCTTTTTAAAAAACGTTCCAAATAGTTGTAAAAATACATCGACAAAAGCAACCTTCTTGTGCCTTCTTAAGATAGTATCTTCCAGTTGTCGGCTAGATAGAATTGATGTTTCTTACGACCCGTAAATTGAGTTTCCCGGTCCGCGAGGCTGGACTGAGAGTGGCAATCTGTCATGTGACCACTGTTGTTATTAATCTCACACGAACTGTGTCTGGGCCATTTCTTTGGAAACTAGTGAACTGTACTGTGAGCTGTATGTAGGAACACAAATAGCACTAGTAACTAGTAATAGTACAGTAGCCCGTAGAACAATTAAATCACCAAAAAGGTTCCCGTTTGCCGTTGTAATACAGTTATTTATTACGAAGTTATAGATACTTTAACTCAAGTTTTACAGATCGCAACCCGCCGTAACCTATATTTGTATACCTCCAAAAAATATATTTTTTTTATTTTTCAAGGTTTACCACATGGTTTAGCTATTGTCGTGTTCTACAGCTTTCTTTGATTGCCACTGATAATAGAAAGACTATGGAAAGTGATCATACAGAGATTTAAGACCAGATAATGTCCAACCATTTTCATCAGGTCTTAAATCTGTGTATGGCTACTTTTTATAGTCTTACTTTTATCTGTGGCAATCAAACCAAGCTGTAGAACACGACAATAGCTAAACTATGTGGTAAACCTCGAAAAATAAAAAAATATTATTTTTGGAGATTTACAAAATATAGGTTACGGCGGGTTGCTATCTGTAAAACTTGGGTTAATTGGGTTGGTTGGGTATCTATAATTTCGTAATAAATAACTATATCACAACGGCAAACGGTAACCTTTTTGGTGATTTAAATGTTGTACTATAAGCTATGATACTATAGTCGTGAGCAAAAAAAAATGATTTTTTATTTGAATCGCTTCAAATAAAAATTATTATTTTTTTGCCCCTTTGTTCCCTCCCACCCTCACCACTGAAAATCTGCCAGGTGCCTGGATCTTATGGCAAACGAACTGTAGAGGGATTTCATCACTTTGTAAATTGTCCATCTATTTCCGGGGCCACCTCTTAGGATGAGTTTTTAGTTCAACCCTAAGCTATACAACTCATCTAATCTATTAGGTTTCTTTAGCATTATGGGTTTCTGCCTTTCAGATCACACCCCGTTTGAACCTGGGTAGAGAACCAAAGCTTCAAAGTTACCTCGTTTGTATGAAAAAAGTTCTTATTCCGTATACTTAAAAAATTTTCATATTAGGTCTGTGATTCCATTTTTTTGCTCACGAGTATAGTTTTGTCGACCGTTTGCCGCAGTCTTCCAAAAAAGAAGAGAAATTCCAAAACCACTTATAAGCAAGCGAATAAGGAAGTAAATAAATGTTTCCAAGCACGTTTTAATATATATTCCTCCTTAAGTCGCCTTCTAAAAATATTGTGTTTCCTCAACAATAATTTTCACACATTTTTCTATTTCATGAAAAAGTCGAGCAATAGTTTTCCTCAATTGGAGTAAGACATTGCCAATTGAATTTTCTAAATCCCAAAACGATAAGACAATGCGGGTAGCATCCGTCATTTGATCCTATCTTAGGGCCTATTACAAAAATACGCGATTATCGAACGATGTTCGTTGATCAATTTTGAACCTTGTAAATTATGAATAGTGTCACAAAGTGGAACGTATGATGTGTATTCACAGAGTAGCATTTCTGTTCCTCTAGCGTTTTTAACACAGTCATGCCTCAGGGAATGCAATAGCGCATGCCCTATCCTCTCATAAATACCACAGAATAAATAATAGTACTATTAAAATCGTCAAATTTGTATGGCATGCATTTGAAGCCAGCCCATCTATAGCATGACCACCGAAACGCGATATGATTATAGCAATTTATCACGTGTAACTGTCAAAAAACAATGGATTTTGACAGTCGAGTGTCGATAAAACGCTTTATCACGTCACGCGATATACAAGGTTATTTTTAGTTTATACAAAACCTCTCGTGGAGTTGATCAGACCTTTAAACTGAACAACTTTCATTATGGGACCAACCTCGAAATCACGAAAAAAAAATCAGCTGTTCCATACAAAAGTACATAGGGGGGGGGGAGGGGAGGGGGGGGGGGGCAGACGAATTTGAAAGTTGAAAACGAAGGGGAACGGGAAAGCTCTACGGTGAAGTCACCCCAGTAGATACATCGTCCGATTCGATTGTCGCGATTCTTTTGATGTAATAAACTCACTGTTATAGTTATTTATGCAACTGTACTATGACGAAGAGTTAACACGAATGTGTGATAATAGTATCACATGAGTGTTTTAATACCTAATTATGTACAGTTGCATACAAGACTTTATCTACACCCATTTTTGAATTTTTTTCTTATTTTTATTAGGGAAACAAACAATATTTTAATACATATGGATTAAAACACCCATGATATTTACATAAACCCATGATATGTATCCTCTTTAAAGGTTTTGACTTTGACTTTGTCTTTGACTTTGACTTTCCTCTCCCTCCTCGTCATTATGTCTTCGGCAAGAGTATAACACTCTTGTACAACAATGTTGTACTTGTGAAATTCAGTACAACATTGTAGTATAACAATGTTGTACTGAATTTCATAATGCAACGCTCGCGCGTGGGCGCGCGGCGCTGCAGGACCAGACCTCACTCGGGATATTATAATGATGGCAGTAAGCTAACTGTTTCAGAACCCCTTACAGAGGATTTAAAGCATGGGTGTAGATAATAGTAGTTTATGAAACTGATGCATAATGAAGGGTATTAAAACATGAGTGTGTGTTTAAAAACCGAGCCGTAGGCGAGGTTTTTAATAGTATCACACGAGTGAAAACGGGTGCGCCGCCGCCTCACCGTCGAGGATATTACCACACCCAGTACCCTAACTTCAGCTTCCTCGCGCCCCTTCTATGTCAACGAACGCCTGACTTACCGTAATAGGCAGCTATTCCAAAAAGTTAGAGAAGAAAGAAGAAATATGTTTGGACGCGTGAGGGGAAGATTTTTGTACGGCAAGAAACTGGCAAGGCACGTCACCGCCTTCGATCTGAGACTGACTTTATGAAGGTTTTTGGTGTTGATTCTGTTGGCGATGCCGAAAAAAACCCAGTTCAATAATATGTATGTTGAGGAGGTATTACTGTTATTTTTAAGTCATGTATTTATTTATTATTCAGTAACGGTATCAAAATGGATAACTTTTCTATTACCGACCCATTTTGTTCATCACGTTATAAATCATTTAATTTGCATACTCATAATTTTTTCCATTTCTATTGATAACGTTTTTGGAAGTTGTGTTATTTATTCAAAATTTTCAATGAAAATTACCATGTATTACAATATTTACAGTTACATTGGTTGTCACATAAATTTGCTATCACCGTCCCATTTTGTCCACTTTGTTATTAAGTATTTAATGTGCTTACTTATTACTTTTTCCATTCTCGATAACATTTTTAGAAGATGTGTTATTTTTTCTAAATTTTTAATGAAAATAGCTACATATTACAACTACATTGGTTGTCATATGTTGTTATTATTGTGCGTAGAAATTTTCAGATATTTTGTTAATCGCTTTCTAGTAAAACTTTGTCTATCTCAAAAATACCTCAACTTTGTGTATTACAATTACATTGGTTGTCATTTATTATTATCATTGTGTGCAAAACTTTTTAGATATTTTGTTAACTGCTTTCTAGTAACATATTGTTTATCTGAACAATATAGATATTACTTTTTGGCTATTTTTGATTATATTTACAAGGGAAAGCCTTTTATTTTCAAGGGAAAGTTTGCTATTTGCAAGGAAAAGTCTGTCTGTGTATATTGTAAAAGCACTACTACGATGCCATTGCCAACTTATCATTGTTTGGGTAATATATTTTTTGAGATGCATTCTTTGTACTTTATCATGGTTTACACGTATACAATAGTATTTCTATCTTGTATTCATGTCCACATACACAATGTAATTTCTTACTTTCACGATTTTCTCATATTTGTTGATGAACGTCACCGCACACTGGTCAAAAGGTATCTGAATAATTCTATATTGATTATGATTTCATACTCTTTTGTTTATCAATTCATTAATAGAAAACTATTGACACTTGGCTTGCTGAATCCTGGGTCGTTGTGCAATCGGCACGAGGAGTTTCTGGTCGCGCTGGAACAACACTCAGTTGATATAATGGCTATAAACGAAACCTGGTTGAGGGCGGGAGAGGAGAAGCGTGCCCCTGCGCCACCTGGCTATCGGCTTCGTCATATCCCACGACCTTCGGGCGTCCGTACGCGGGGTGGAGGGGTCGGCTTTTATACTCGTGATGGAATCCATGTCCGACTAATCAAACTCCCTCATTCAGCTGTCGTTGAACAAATGTGGTTAAGTGTCACACTAAATCGCCTTAGGTTTGCTATTGGTACCGCATATAGGCCACCCTGGTTGAGTGTGGATACTTTTATTGATGCACTCACTGAATCTGTAAACTCTTTCTCTAGATTTGATCATATAGTACTTATGGGGGATTTTAACATAAATATGCTTGCTACAAATGATTGTAGTACTAAAAAATTGACTAACTTTTTGCAATGTTTTGGTCTTCATCAATTTGTTACAGAACCTACTCACTTAACCGACCACTCTGAAACTCTATTGGATGTAATCTGTAGCACATCTAGATTATCCAATATAACTGTCAACCATATACCTGATCTAAGTAAACATGCATTTGTAACCGTTAACTTACACATTAAGAAAGCTAAACCCATACCTAGATGGATTTCTTATAGACCACTTAAAGATATAGATATTGAGGAATTTGATAAGCTTATCAACGCTGTTAATTGGGAGCGATTACTTAGCGATAATGTTAATGAGGCTCTTTTGTCTTTTACATCTTACATTCTGCACATCTTTGATATTCATGCTCCTATTAAAAGGGTATGCATCAAGTATCGCAGTTATCCCTGGATTACACCCACTTTAAAAGAAATGATGAGGCTCAGAGATGAAGCCTATGAAAAATATCGGCTTGCGGGCCCAGATTCTGATGATGCTTACTATAAAGACTTGAAAACGATTGTTAACGTGGCATTGGGTACTGAAAAGGCAGCCTATTTCCAACATAACATTACTTGTAACTCGAAAAACTCAAAACAGCTTTGGAAAAATATTAAAAATAATGTCGTTGATTTTAACAGTAAACATACTTCCTTACCACCTGAACTCAGTGATCCTGATGTCGTAAACCTACATTTTGTGGATGCGCCAGGTATTAACCGTGTCTCTATCTCGGATCTTACTTATTTTGAGTATCACAGATTTGGTGCTGCAAATTTTAGTTTAAATCTTGTTGATGAAACTTCTGTTGCTAAAGTTATTATGAATATTAATAGTAACACTGAGGGTGTGGATGGTATTACACGTGACATGATTCTGATGACTTTGCCGCAAACACTTTCGGTTATTACTTCAATCATTAATAGATCTATTCTAACTGGTACATTTCCCGACGCATGGAAGGAAGCTCGTGTTAATCCTATCCCTAAAGTTAACGATCCAACTGATTTAAAAGATCTTAGACCGATTAGTATTCTTCCATTTATGTCCAAGATAATGGAAAGACTAGTATGCCAGCAACTATCGGATTATGTTAACTCAAATAACATCTTACCACCTAAGCAATCTGGATTTCGAACTGGCCGTAGTACAGCCACAGCCATGTTGGATGTTGTTGACGATGTCCTTACAGAGCAAGACGCGGGTAAAGGTTCAGTTCTGGTGCTTCTTGATTTTTCCCGCGCATTTGATACCATTAATCATAATCTTCTATTGTCAAAAATGTCTTACTACGGGTTTGACAGTAATGCTTTGAAATGGTTCTCTAGCTACCTTAGTGGTCGTTCACAGCGTGTTGTGATATGTAGTGAGACTGGGAACAAGAAAGTTTCAGAAACTACAACTTTATGTCGAGGTGTTCCACAAGGATCAATATTGGGCCCAATTCTTTTTAATTTGTACAGTGCGGACTTGATTACTTGCATAAAAAAATGTAATTATCATGTTTATGCAGATGATCTCCAGGTTTATTTATCTTTTAAGCCTCAAGATACGTCAACCGCCATATCTGAAATAAACGAAGACCTGAATCGTATAAATAGTTGGGCAAATAAAAACTGTCTAGTTCTAAATCCGCATAAATCTAAATTTATTTTATTGGGATCTCCCGCTCAGATTACAAAAATTAATACTTTCCAGCCCGTTGTCAAAATTGGAGATATAGATATTGAGCAAGTAATGGAAGCTCGAAGTCTGGGGATCCTCGTTGATAACGGGCTAAGGTTTCACAATCATGTTGTCCAGACTGTGAAAGCATGCTTCTACAGACTCAAGGTTTTGTACCAAGTACGCAATTATTTAGACGCTGACACACGAGTCAAGCTTTGTGAGGCTCTAATACTGTCAAAACTGAATTACGCGGACGTAGTCATTGGCGAACGTCTCTTTGGTTACACAAAAAAGCTTATACAGCGCGTCCAGAATGCCTGTGCCCGATTCTGTTTTTGCATTCCCCGTAGAGCTCACGTTACCCCATACTTAAATAAAGGTAATCTTATGAATATGGCATCAAGACGATCTTTTCATTTTGCGTGTCTATTGTTTGGCATTGTTAAAACACATAGCCCAGGTTACTTGTATAATAAACTTTCATTTTCCCATCGTAAGGTCCGAATCGCTTCACGTTTGTTATGTCCCACTCATTGCACAGCTGCATTTCGTGGCAGTTTTCGATACGCTGCCACGAAATGCTGGAATAATATACCTCCTCCATTAAGAAACTGCTGTAGTATTGCGGCTTTTAAACGTAACTTTAAAAAATATTTACTTGAATTACAAAAACGATAAATGTAGTTATAAGTAAAACAATCACTGTGCTAGTGTGGGATGTGTGTGTTCTGTTCTATTGTATATATTTGTCCCAGTGTGCGGTCGATGGCCCATCATTGAAATTGAAAAAGAGGATCATTTATTCAAATAAACTTAGCAATTGGGTGCTTTTGAATTGTCTATATTTTCCTACCACCTATTTGAGACTTTTTTTAGCAGTCAAGAAGATAAATCATCAATCAAGTTATACAATCTGTTAACCTTAACTTTTTATTGTAATCTATTCATGGCGTAGTAGTGCTCTCAAAAAAAAGATATAATAATATTTAGGCAATCACGGAAGATCAGCGTCGGAATGTCTGCGACACCCGACACATGCTGAGTAGGTTGCCTTTTTAGTGTCACCTGTATTTTATTTAAGCATGTGTTGTAACTTGTTTTGTGCACTAAATAAATCACGTTCTATTCTATTCTATTCTAGTTATGTACAGTTTCATACACTACTTTATCTACTCTCATACAATTTTGGGATTGAACCGATTGAACCTACAAAATAAAATATCAATGATAAAAAAGAGTTCGGTAGGTCGGCAGTACTTACCAAGGTTAGTCGCCGCATCTAAAATATCGGGTGGAGTCAAATTTTCACGCACTACACTCACTACTATGATATTTTAAGCAAAAGTAAAAATTAAGATCTAAAAATGGCGCGTATTCTATTAGAAAAAAAGTAATGAAATAAGTGCATTCCAGTAGACTAATCGTTACGCTAAGTCATCGATCACCATAGAGTACGTTTTAATCATGGAAAGTATATGAGAATATCATTGTTTTTTTTTAATATCGCGGCACTGCCTTCTTCTTGGATTTGCCCTGTATCGTAATGAGAAAAAAAGTTATTTTATAACATTGCTTAGTATAGCGAAGGTATGTTATAAAATAACTTTTTAATTTTTTTTCGGTATTGCGTGTATAAAGTATGTCAATATAAATTCGTTTTGAAATTCATAATTCGAATTTTACGATATGAGAGTAGATAAAATCTATTACTCTTCTCCGGTCAATATTCTATTGACAGCCCGAGTCTTTACTCGGACCTTTATTGCGTATTATGAAGGTATTATGTAAATGGAGCTCGATGGCGCTGTGGTTTAGCGCCTGGCCCAGCGATTACGGAGGTTATGCAACTTACGCAAGGGTCTGTCATGGGATGGGTGACCAAAAATTTATTATCTCGAGCTTCTTCGTGCTTCGAAAGGCACGTTAAGGCGTTGATTTCGGCTGCTTTTGCAGTCGTTAACACCCACCAATCAGCATTGGGCCCGCGTGGTGGGTTATGGCCCATCCTCCTTATCCACCCATAAGGGAGGCTTGTGCCCAGCAGTGGGGACATCAAAAATTGTTGATGGATGGATATACGTAATATGGAGCGTTTTAGTTCTTAGTTTTGGAAATTAATTTTAATATTAAGGCTTAATTCCGATCTACGCGGATGACTGGCAGTAAGTGACACAGGACAGACCCAGATTCGCTCTTATGATCGGAGGCCAAGATTCACTTTGGGTGACTGCGCCATCCTAGTAAGTATTAAGGCTTAATTAAGTATGCTTAAAAGTTGCGCCACATGAAAGCGCTCTACTAATTCGCTGATTTTGATTGTCTTTCTAGATTTTAATGAGATTTTATTATGCTGAACTGTTTCTGCAACCATACTATATAATATTATAAATGTTGAACTAGGCTTTTCTCTCTCTGTCTTGTTGGCTCCATATGCACTCGATTACACTTTCATATTCATATTAATTCCGCGTAGTGGGTAATGGTCCGTCCTCCTTATCCACAAATAAGGAAGGGCTGTGCCCTAACAGTGGGGACAATCTATCGGTTATCTAGCCTAGACTACCAGAAAATTGAAGAACATGCATAGCACACACACACACACACACACACACACACACACACACACACACACACACACACACACATACATATATATATATATACACACACACACGCGCGCGCGCGCGTGCACACACACACACACACACACACACACACACACACACCCACACGATGATTTGTTCTTTAAGATGTTATTTTTCTATGTTAGACTGTAATTAGAATTTAAGTATCCGGAAGAGAATGCTGATTACTGAGATACAGGTATTTTAAAACACTTCATGATGTCTGTGTAAATTATTTTTAATGTTAAATAAAACTATAATTATTATTATTAAACTGACGTGCAATCATTTGTTTTCTAGCATGTCTTGTAACATTTCTGTACCTTCTCATACACAAAAATCTAACGTCCGAAACAGTACAAAAATGCCAACTACATTTTGTGGCTCACACCGTTAATCAGAACTTGTTAAGGCACCCTTAGACTCAGAGAAAAAATTGCCTACAGACAGTACCCTCATCAACGTCACCTTTTGTGTGGTCTCCTTAGTAGTATTCGGCTAGCTCGCCAAGATTACAGCGAGTGGCTGTGTATCTGAAGCTTTACAGTATCAAAGAGGTAAACAAGGATGATAGCTGACTTTGACGTAAACACTTATGAAGATAGTTATGCGTCGTAATTTTTTGCCGCTGAATTGCATGTGAGGAGCGACGGAACAAAAATAGTTAAGAACTAGGTATAGGTATGTCTGGATTTACGCAAAATGTAAAAAAACTATTTATTACGTACCATAATAATAATGAATTTTACTTTTAATGGGAAAAATAGTAGAAAAAAAACATTGTATGAGATGTTCTCCCAAAAATAGCTTTTTTGAGAAATAGATTTTTAATATTAAGATTATTAATATAATTGAAAAATATAAGAAAAAATCGACTCACCCGTAACAGCTCAGATTTTTTCTAATATTTTTCAATTATATTAATAATCTTAATATAAAAATAGCATTGTGAATGCATAAAAAAATCTAAAAAAGTTTAAAGATTTTTAATAGGTACAGTTTACCAATTTTGACCAACCCAAATTAATTAACTCACTTTGTTACAAAGAAACACGTACTTAATTGATATAAAGATACGTATAGAACTTAGTATAGAAATTGACTAGTTTTGTCAAACAATTTCCAAAAAGAAATATTTTTTAACGATTTTTGATTCGTCACTCTGTATTGAAGTGATTTTAGTATCGAAAATAACTAATTTTATTTGGATTAAAAAAAAAAGGCTTTAACCAGTGCCATTTCATTTTCTGTCTCAACAGACGGAACAAAAATAGTTAACTACTCAACAGTAGTTAACTATTTTTGTTCCGTCGCTCCTCGATATTTAAGTATTTAAAGTAGGTAAATAATATGTATGTTACAGCTAAGTACGGAAAACGTTAATGTAACCTAGGTAATCTGAAAATTACCGAGTACAAGCCGTTAAAGTGCGAAATTTTTCTTCAAGTGCAGATTTCCGCACTTTACCTAGTTAATCTGCATACTAACGGATGCTACACACCATTAAAGTGCGGAAGACAGCGAGTGAAATAGTCAAGGATTCAGGAAATTTAAGTTAAAGACCTCTGTTGAAAGTAAATTTTACAAAAACGTCGTTTCTGGCGCTTCGCCGAAACTACGTTTCACCGATGAACTAGTTAATCTGTACTCTAAATTCGTTGACGCATTTTAATAGTAACTTGTATACAAAAGCTCCTTACCCGTAGCGTGATCATCCCATCGAGAAAAAAAACGTACGTAAAAGTATTTGATGGAGTTATTTGATCGTACTATGGATACATTAGCCTTTTTGTATTGTAGAAGGAATACGTTTATGCATTCCGAAGGTATGTGGAACTCGGCGGAGCCCTACCTACTAAATTCCCTACTGCTTTTCACACTAACACACAGGACCTACGGGACCGTGATATCACGCACCGTGTGGTCCTGGTGTTGACGCCCTCTCGAACCCGACACTTGGAGGATAACTGGATGACAGTTATCCCCCATAGATACAGTAGGCGAGATATGACGGGACATAAAAGCAGTTGGCAGTAAAGTAAATGAAACAAAGTAAACCTTTTATTTTCTAAAAAAAGTAAACATATCTCTTACTAAGAATAGGTATGTAATAGTAAGTCGTAAGGGAATATTTTCCTCGCGTCCTAGAATATCAACCAAGCCTCAATTGATACATTATGAATTATAAAAAACCAGCTAAATTACAAAACGCAAAACATCAAACAGTCTTCTTCTTCTTATCGAATGAGCATTAGTGGCCACCTCTGATGTTAGAGTTTATCAAGCAACCTGTAAGGCCTCTAACTTGGATTAACGGCTGTTATCAGATGACCACAGCCGGGACCGACGGTTTAACGTACCCTCCGAAGCACGGAAGCGCTCGCCACTTAACAGTCACCCATCCGACACCTGACCGCACCAAGCGTTGCTTAACAAACGTGATCGAGTACGATCCGTCTGTCAAGTTCCGCCATGAGTGCTTCACTTAGTAAAACTTCGAACAGTACAATTCAATAAAACAACCATGAAGTTATTTTTTTCAATCCCCAGATAATTACTAAAAGTCATTTAAAATGTAAGACTAACAATTTTCAATTTGGTGGTAAATTATGTCACAGAAAAAAGTTAACATCTAGGTATTAAAAAATCGACCGTAAAACATATTGTCAAAATGTTTGCTCCTTTAATAAATAATAGCTAATACCCAAAATAGCCCAAGATAACAAGGCTTTAGTTTTAAGCCAATGATACTTGAAAATAAACAGTAAATAGTGATACAGGAAAACGAATCACCGACAGAACTACCCTTATCAAAGTCAGCTTTTGTGCGACGGGTGGGTACAACGGTTGCTATAGTAACTATTATGTGATAAGTCATAGTATGATGTTAAGAGGTTTTAAACTACTGTATTTATTTAAAAAAAAACAAGGACACAAGATGTAACTTTAATGATAATAATATTATATTGGAATAGTTGATATTATTGAGAATTTATCTTTTTTGTGAATAACGCGGTACAATTATATTTTCAAGCACAAATCGCGTTACGGACATATTGGGACACCCAGAAACGCGCGGCTAGAAAATTCGCTACGACGACGCGTGTCGTTTTTCGTAGCAACACATAGCAACTAATAGCAAATTTTTATTAGCTATTATGACCATGGAATATTATTATTTATTGAATTTTGATTTGACAATCAGAAAAATATTAAATGGTAAAATCAACATGTTCTAGTTAAATAAATTGTAATTATCATTGCTAAATTTATTATTATTATTTCTCTATTTCTTTAATGCCGATTAGTGTTTTAGTAAGCAGTTATTTTATAAATAACAATAATAATGCAATTTTATGAGCTATAAACTATAACGATAAAATCAACATTTTGATAGGTTTCAAATGGGCATACTTCTTTTAGTAGATGTATTTGAAAATGCAGTGGGTTAACGCATTTGTCCAGCGATTTTCGCTAGGGTCATTCATAGGATGGGAGACCAAGGAATGTGGATCTCTGAGTAACATATGTTGCTGGCAACATTTAATTAGAAATTTAAAAACTTAACTTCCATATTGATTTACCATCGACTTCAAAAACCTACAGTCCAGATTTTGGAAAAGTCCAGTCCACCTTAAAAAATCTACAGAGGTTTTTTAAGGTCAGGTTATTTGTTTTTTGTTCAGAACAAATTCAACACAAAAGCAAACTTTTTCAAAAGTGTCTCTACGATGAAAGTGTATCTTATCTTAGAGGAATAATTCCTAAATAACATTATACATTTTACTTACTACTTATAACAACAAAGTTTTATAATTTTTAAAACCTTCATGATATAGCATTATTTTGAAATTTTGTCTGTTCCGATATTTTAGACTAGTTTCCACCTTCGACTGCGTCCGCGTGGACATTCGGGAATCCCTAGGGAACCTTTGACTGGAATATAAAGTATTCTATGTTTTAATCCAGGTTATAAACTGTGTGACAAATTTCATCCAGATTCGTAAGCCGTTTTTGCGTGATTGAGTAACAAACATCCAAACGTTCACATTTACGATATTAGTAGGATATTGTAAGTCAATAACATCCCCACGTATTTATTCTATATCTTTCGTTTCCTTGGACATTTAGATACCGTTGTCTATCTGTTGCGAAATATGTATGAAGTTTTCACCCTTTTTCCTTACAAATAAAGGTTTCTTGTCGAGATAAGGGAATGTAATACGACATTGTTTTCCTACTGCTCCCTAGAATCGTAAAAAGTAAGTGCACTTCGTAGAGTCACGCAATTTGCCAAAAGGAACTCTACACTATTGTTTTATAATAAGATACAAAGTCTCGTGTAGGCTTTATACCTAGCTTTTCTTACTTGTTTGACCGCAAAGGATGTTATAAATAAGGAATAAGGACCTTTTAAGTTTTAACTTCGGTATTTATTTTTGCTTTCGGGAATTTGCAAGTTATTCTTAGTCGTTTTTTTAATTTATCACCTTACGAAATCTCTTTTATTGTTGTAAAGATAAATAAAGAATTTCACTTTCTATGCTGTTTCGACACAAAAATATTTACAAAACTAAGAGGTTGATTTGCCAAGTTTGTTACATGGTATATGCTCATTCAAAAGAGACTTTAGGAGAATTTTTAAAACATTGTTCCTTTTTTGTTCCGTATAAAAATTTTGTTGATACTATTTCGATTGTCCATCAGCCATTTTTGATGTCCCCATTGCTGGGCCATATAACCCACCACGCGGGCCCAATGCGGATTGGTGGGTATTAACGACTGCAAATGCAGCCGGGACCAACGGCTTAACGTGCCTTCCGAAGCACGGAGGAGTTCGCGATAGTAAATTTTTGGTCACCCATCCCATTACCAACCCTTGCGAACGTTGCTTAACTTACGCAATCGCTGGGCCAGGCGCTAAACCACTACGCCACCGAGCTCCTCATTTCAATTATTCGCATCTAATGTGGTATAATGGTTCGCCCACCTGTGTAAGACGCAGGGGTTCCAGGTTCGATTCCCAGGGGGAGTTTTCACTCGGTTTGGTTGGTTGTAGGGCTTATTCCAAGTCAGCCTGGCTAGCTACCACCATCTGACCTAAGTCTGACGCCATCAACAATTTAAAAATTGTTAAGTTCCGGCAGTTAGAGGTAAGATAGCCAGTTCCTCAGTGATGAGGATGCCGGGTGTAGCGCGCTTCCACTTTCGGCCTTATCGTCACTTAATATCAAGTGAGGTTAAGACCAAGCACAAACCCGTTTTGCATAAAAAAAACCCCTTCACATACACCTAGGTAATTATTATGTTTGCGGGCAAGAAGGCAGACTGAAGTTCATTGAAAAAATTCTTCAAATCTACAATTCGAATTTAATGGCAGTACCTATTCAGTAATATTATTTTTCTTTTCCTTTTTAAAAGAAATTGGTAATTGAGGTAATTAGACAGCTCATTTGAAATACTCTGTATAAACTCTCCAATACAATAAGCACATAGTACCTACTTCAATTTTCTAACTTCCTTAAAAGCTAGGGAAAGTGCTGATAGTAAATATTTCGTGGCTTCGGAATTTCCACAGATAAATAATGACTTTAATAAAAAGTATTTTTAGATGAACGAAACCTTCGTCTATACAGGGTTATTTGTAAAACACCAACAACTTTGTAGGAGTAGATTACTAACATCATAAACAACAACATTTGTTCTACGAATTTCCCGAAAACAGACAAAAAATATCGACTTTTCAACTTCAAAAACTCAATCAGCTGTTCGGGACATTTGTAATGTTAGGATAATGTTATTATTTGTGTTGTATTTTCAATATTATGTTTTTAAGGTTATAATTGTCTCAGTTCACCTAAGTTTCAATTTGTTTTGAGTACTTAAATAAGTACCTACATGTTTTTCTTGTTGTAATGTGTTCATTAGGCTGTTGTCTAGCACATTTTAGCAGTAGCCCGTAGAACATTTAAATCACCAAAAAGGTTACCGTTTGCCGTTGTGATATAGTTATTTATTACGAAATTATAGATACTTTAACCCGTGTTTTACAGATCGCAACCCGCCGTAACCTATATTTGTATATCTCCAAAAATGATATTTTTTTATTTGTCAAGGTTTACCACATGGTTTAGCTATTGTCGTGTTCTACAGCGTTGTTTGATTGCCACTAATAATAGTAAGACTTTGGAAAGTGATCATACACAGATTTAAGACCAGATAAAGTCCAACCATTTTCATCAGGTCTTAAATCTGTGTATGGCTACTTTTTACAGTCTTACTTTTGTGTACTTACTATGTGGTAAACCTCTAAAAATAAAAAAATATCAATTTTGGAGATATACAAATATAGGTTACGGTGGGTTGCGATCTGGAAAACTTGGGTTAAAGTATCTATAATTTCGTAATAAATAACTATATCACAATGGCAAACGGTAACCTTTTTGGTGATTTAAATGTTCTACGGGCTACTGTACTATTTGTAGAACGAAGGTCAATAGTCGTTCTAGGGGGGCGGGATGTTTAATATTATACCACGTTATAGCATACTTTTTTATAGGCTACGGTTTTTAGAAGAAATGTAATTTCGTTTTTTTGTTTTTTTTCTGTCATGAGTAAAATTTTCGTACTTCAGAAGCAAATTTCGTTTTATAGTTAGCGAGGAATTGCCTTTTGAGAGCAACAGGACACTAATCTACTCCTGCGAGGTTGTTGGTGTTTTACAAATAATCCTGTATAAGTATTATTTTGGTAGAGTTATCTTTGTAGGACAATAAAATTATATTATATCACTTTATGGTAAATATAAAGTAAATATATGAGTAAATATTGAAAAACAATACTTATATTGCTTCGATTCCTAGTATAACTAAAGCACTTGTGTGATAGAAATCTAGGGGCTTATTACGAAAATAAGGCACGCAATTACGTAACGCAGTCACTTAGCCACGATAGTCGTCCGCAGTTCTTTGGTTGTGGTTTTATCAAACATTTTGAATTTTTCTATCGTAGTCCATAGACTACTAAACGAACGATGTCGGATACGCAGGAGAAAAACGTCAAGCTCATGCAATCACTTCGCAATATCGCATACGAAAGTGATTTGTGATAGGAAACAATCAAAAAGAAGCACGGATGCAGCTGCGTGTATCGCATTAAACTTTTCATAATAGACCCCGAGTAAATAACGATGCGCGATGGTTCCAAAATAAGCCAGATTTTTGACGATACCTGTAGAAAAAAAATCTAAATTAATCTAGACGGGGATCGAACCCGGTACCTTAAAGATAGTCACACTATGAAAACCGAGTACAACCCACTTGACCAAGAATTTGGTTTAATTAAAACTTTATTCAATTACATAACTTTAATATTTTAATACACACGACTGTTTACAGCTACTTTACGACAAAAGGTAAAAAAAAAAAATAAGTTTTTAGATTTTTGATATCAGCAAATTATTCACAAATAACTTTTAATAACAAAAATAATTTAGTACCAACCCACCCAATTGCGATTTCTTTGTTAATTCGCAACAGTTCCGATTCCATGTTCATATTAAGCTGATTCCCTTTTTTGGAACTATGTCCCAAAATGCATTTGTACACGACAAGCTGGCCGTTCAAGCGAAAGCTACTACTCAGCTCTCGTGGACAGCTTATAAGCTCTACTTAGATTTCACCCCTCTCTGTCGATCCCAGTATACCCGTTCCTTTCTCACTCCCAAGGAATGAACAAACCAGTGCGTTTTGAGCCCTCACGACGTTCGGACGGAGTCGCGTCAATTTGAATTTCGAATATGTCGCGTTGCGTATTTTTAATTTGAATGTGAAATGTGATAGTTTTTGTGACATGTTTCTTTATCTATTCAATAGGTAAAAAGTTAGTTAAAATGTGAAAGTGTAAATATAAAAACCAAATAACTTTGTATTAGAAGTGTAGACATTATAATAAAGTATTTTTCAATTAGTGTTAGAATTGATAAGTGATTTGACCATTTTACTGTGAAAAGTTAAAAGAAAAATTTCGGACCGTCTCAAAAAGGTAATTAACATATTTTTTTTACAGCTAAGTATAGCAAAAAATTCTCATTCGTTATTTGAATTTAATTTAACATTAAATTGAAATTAATTATATTTATCATAAGTATAAAATTGTATACAAATGAGAGTAAAAATACAACTTCTAATAAAAAAAAAATAAGTTCCTGAATCGATCCAATCCGATGACTTTTCATGAAGTATTTGTTGAAAAACATTTGCTTTTCATAAAAGTAATAAAATATCAGCAAAGGATTTTTTCTAAGAAAAATATTACCTAACTACCTCTGAACATCAAGTAAATATTTTCTTATGTTTCATTTGACCTTTACGTCAATCCTTGTTTGTCCAATTTTATGGCAAAATGTCGAAACCCAATTTCTCTATAGTTCCTTTAAATGAAACATTGTATTTGGTCTTACATTATCCTATTATAAGTCGATTTTTTATACAAGCTCAACTACTTATAGGGAATAACGAATTATTATAGAAATACACAAAAAAAAAACAACAATAAATCTTCAAATAAAAACATCAGTAAGATCTTATACTAACCATTAAAGAGTGTCAAAAAACAGACTTAAACTATTATAGGTTTTTAAAATATTGCTAAGTATTATATTGAAATAATAAACATGATAAAAAAATACTTTATTGTACACTAAGACAGGCCAAATTACAAAAAAAAAACAAACAGAGAAAGCACACAAAAGGCGGCCTTATTGCTAAATAGCAATATCTTCCAGGCAACCTTTAGTAATAAAGTAAAAAAAAGAAGAGGACAGTACAGAGCGGGTACAAATTTAAATATACAAGAATCTAAATAAAAAATTATAAGTTTTCTAGATAAAAAAAAAATATCTCCAATTTAGTGAAGTTTAATGGCTAATTAAAGTTTATGTTTTATTGTAAATAATTCAGTTCTCAAATCGTTTGAATCAGCAGTAAAATCTTAACTTGTGATAACAAGGAATGAAAAAAAACCCCTAGAGATAAGAAAATAAAGGCTTATTTCACTGTCAAGGCATTTCGAGCCTATGAATAACTTTGTCTCGGCTTTCCCTGCGTTTGAACACGATTACGGGGAAAATTTATTCATGTATGGAACAGTTCACTGATAAGTGTAATGAACTTGTAATCGCATTTTAGTTTTTATTTTTGTGACAAATGAATTGAACCATTTTACACGACTGCCCAAAAAGGAGTGTATAATTATGTGTTTAGGGTTTATATGTTTGTGGGTATGTGAGTTTCTTTATTATACCATAACTTCTAAATGCCTGAACTTATTTGGATTTATGGGGTATCGTTAGAATCCTTATATCATCCCGAGTGACACTGGCTATATTTTTTCAGAAAAAAAAATATGGCGACTATATACTGCCACATAAAATGTGTAATTTTTTTTTCCTCTATTGTTACAATATGGGCATTTACAACCTTCATGAGCACATTTCGAAACTATATAATTTGTCACTAAAATGTGTGAAACAAATAAAAATAAATAAATTAAAACAATATCAAAAACACGACTGCCCTGCCGAAAACGAACTAAAAAATTAAGTAACAAGTGTCATTGCAGTCGGGGGACCTCTTTGATCAAAAACTGTTGCATAAAAGGCTCCCCCGAATGCAATGACACTTTTTGAAAATTGAACTTTTTAGTTTGATTTTTTATTTTTTTATTTTTTAAATTATGGGGTCGATTTTCTGGGTGATTTCCTCGGCGACGAATAAGGCTTTTTATCGACAATCGCTTGAATTAAGTTCGAATCGCCACCTCATTGAAATTAGGTTTGCAATTAGATTTTACAAGCGATTGTCAATAAAAAAGCGCTAAATGATTATAATCGACTCGTGTAAATAACATATTACTAGCAGTTGCCCGTTCACCACAGTTTCATCTCCATTGATATTCATTTTCTTGACGATTGGTAGCTTATGTTCTTTTTCAGTCCAATCTATCTTTTTACTTTAATTAATCAAAATTGGTTCAGTGATTCGTGAAAAGGTAACAGACACAGTTACTTTTTAGGTTTCCGTACCTTAAAAGGAAAAACGGAACCCTCATAGGATTACTTTGTTGTCCGTCTGTCTGTCTGTCTGTTCGTCTGTCTGTCTATCTGTTCGTCTGTCTGTCCGTCTATCAGTTAACACCTTATATCTCGGGAACGCGTGGGGAGGTATTGAATTGAAATTAAAAATATATCAAGTCTGCAGTCCCTTGAAGCTGTGAAAAAATCAAACTTTTAAGTTAACGTAAAAGAGATACGGTCATTTATGTCACAAGAAACGCGTACTTCGACACTCCTGGGATTTAAAATTTGTAGAAATCTTTCCGTTACCTACTATGAAATTTGGCAAGTAATATTGTCTTATAGTACAACAAGTACAGGGAAAAATCTGAAAACTTTATATTTGTAATTAAATCATTAATTAAAGTACGTAATATATCATCAAATACAAAATAGTACGGAACACTTGGTGGGCGAGTCCGACTCGCACTTGTCCGGTTTGTGAGTTATAATTATCCTACTAATATTATAAATGTGAAAGTTTGTGGGTTTGGATGTTTAATTGTTTGGAAGTTTGTTCCTCAATCACGCAAAAACTACTGAACAGATTTGGTTGAAATTTGGCACACAGATAGTAGATAGCCTAGATTAAAACATAGAATACTTTTTATCCCGATATTCCCACGGGAACGGGAACCACGCGGGTGAAACCGCGGGCGGCCGCTAGTAATTTATATTTATAGAAATATGGACTAGCTCTTGCCCTGTCATTTAGAGTACCTAAGGAAACCTACGGCCTTAGAGTAAGACGCGCTTCTGTCCCAGAAAGAGAAGCCATACGAAGCGTTCCCCTCTGCCGAATTACAAGCCCAAATGGACATACGCGGTTAATAAAACCAGTTGCGCCCGGATTTCTTTCTAGACCGAGTCCAGTCGCGCATGTGAACGCTGCAGTGTTTAAAATGCCAAATTGATGAGTTTTTTGCTGTTAAAAGAGGTCTAGAACATCATAGTTTACAAAAATACGGTGTTAAATTTCACATGAAAGTATTTTTTTGTCGTATTATTGCTATTTGTTTACATTTAAACATTCAACGTCTGTCCCAGATGAACTGCACTTGTGTGTACTTCCCCCCCCCCCCCCCCCCCCACCCGCAAAAAATGCCAGAATTATTTGAATAGAGTAATCGCTAAGGCTGCTCCCTTCGAGACGAAGCCGCGATGCTCTAAGCCTACGGCTATGCCTTTGCTTCGCAATGTTCTGTCTGTTTAGTTTGAAACTAAACGAACAACTTAGCACTGCACTGGCATACTAAGTAAGCATTCAACTTAGTTTCAATCAAATTAACCATAATAACTAGTTTCCGCCCGCGACTTCATCCGCGTGGACATACCGAAAATCCCTAGGGAACTTTGGCCGATATTAAAATTTATAGTTTAAACTGTTTATTTTAATTAGGTTTTTAATACAATATACTTATGCAGGCAAATCTTAAGATTAAAGATTGTGAAGCGCTAGTTGCCTTACTATAAAAAGTATTCTTTGCTTTAATCCAGACTATAAACTATTTGTGAATTTACCTAATTGTTATATGTCATCCATCCATCCATCAGCCATTTTTAATGTCCCCACTGCTGGGGCACAGGCCTTCCTTATGGGTGGATAAGGAGGATGGGCCATAACCCACCACGCGGGCCCAATGCGGATTGGTGGGTGTTAACGACTGCAAATGCACCCGGTACCAACGGCTTAACGTGCCTTTCGAAGCACAAAGGAGTTTGAGATAATAAATTTTTGGTCACCCATCCCATGACTGACCCTTGCGAAAGTTGCTTAACCTCCGCAATCGCTGGGCAATTGTTATATGTAAATTCTCTTAAATTAATAATATTCAACACAATGTAAATTGTATGGAATAAATGAATTGTATTGTGTTGTGTGCCCGTCTAAATCCATCCGGCCGTTTTAGCGTGATTGAGTAACAAAATCAAACTTTCAAAAGTAAATAATAATACTCGAAAAAAATCGACTCGTCATCAGGACTGACTCAGGCGGGAATCATACCCGCGACCTTTGGAAGAGCATTGGACCAGATTTTCAAATTATATTATTTAGTATTGTTTAAAAATTGCAATCTGAATGTTAAAAATCAAACTTTTACATTGATTTCAGCAAGATACTAAAGTTAAAACTTATATAACTTAATGACCTGAGGAGCCCTTTTAAATTACTTTTATCTACACTCATGCTTTAAATCCTCTGTAAAGGGTTTTGAAACAGTTAGCTTACTGCCATCATTAAAATATCCCGAGCGAGAGCTGGTCCGGCAGCGCCGCGCGCCCACGCGCGAGCAACGCATTATGAAATTCAGTACAACATTATAACACTCTTGCGGATAACATAATGACGAGGAGGGGGAGGAAAGCCAAATTCAAAACCTTTATAGAGGATACATATAATGGGTGTAGATAAAGTATTGTATGCAACTGTACATAATTATGTATTAAAACACTCATGTGATACTATTATCAAGCCCACATTCATGTTTTAATACCCCTCATTATAGTACAGTTGCATAAATAACTATATTTACACCCATGTTTTAAATTCTCTATGAAAAGGTTCTGAAACAGTTAGCTTACTGCCAACATTATAACAACCAGTGTCATAGTAACCACAATATCCGAGCGTCCACATCCGAACGAGTTACATTATGAAATTCAGTACCGCATTATAACACTGGTTCGGATGATTTTATGACGGACGTGCGCGCGGTGAGCGCGGGCGCGAGGAACGCGACAAGCCTTTGCTCGGGCATTACGGCTACCATGACACTGGTTGTTTCAATGAGGCCAATAAGCCACTGTTTCAAAACCCTCTATATAGAGGATACATATCATGGGTGTAGATAATAGTAGTTTATGAAACTGATGCATAATGAGGGATATTAAAACATAGGCGAGGTTTTTAATAGTATCACACTCATGTTTTAATACCTAGTTATGTACAGTTTCATACACTACTTTATCTACTCTCATACAATTTGTGATTGAACCGATTGAACCTACAAAATAAAATTCCAATGATAAAAAGACTAATTATTTTCTCGGTAGGTCGGCAGTACTTACCTAGGTTAAGTAAGACGATTTTCCGTCGCCGCATCTAAAATATCGGGTGGAATCAAATTTTCACACACTACACCCACTACTATGATATTTTAAGCAAAAGTAAAAATTAAAATCTAAAAATGGCGCGTATTCTATTAGAAAAAATAATGAAATAAGTGTATTTCAGCAGACTAATCGTTACGCTAAGTCATCGATCACCATAGAGTACGTTTTAATCGTGGAAAGTATATGGGAATATCATTTGTTTTTTTTTTAATATCGCGGCACTGCCTTCTTCTTGGATTTGCCCTGTATCGTAATGAGAAAAAAAGTTATTTTATAACATTGTTTAGTATAGCGAAGGTATGTTATAAAATAACTTTTTAATTTTTTTTCGGCATTGCGTGTATAAAGATGTCAATATAAATTCGTTTTGAAATTCATAATTCGAATTTTACGATATGAGAGTAGATAAAGTCTTGTATGCAACTGAACATAATTTTATATACCTATATATGTATGTTAGGCTCAAAGACCGATGTCGGTCTTCGAGTCATGGCTCTTATGAAAACGCCTAGAACGCGTAGTGGTAATCATAGAAATACCACAAAGCGAAATTCGCGTCGTGGTCAACATACCAAACGGCCACAACGCGTTGTGGAAATGAAGAAAAGCCATGACGCGTTCTGAGCACTAGTTGGTGCAACCATAACACGACGGACAGGTCGTAAATTTTCGGGACGCCTACATAGCACATATATGTTACATACACTAACATATATACTATTATCACATGAAGCGAATAAGCCTCATTATAGTACAGTTGCATAAATAATTATTATATAACACATTTTTGTTACTTATTTTAATTCTTTTATTAATAATTTTTAACACTCAAAGGTTTCTTATCTACATTTGAATAACTGATAGTCATACTGTGTATTTAAGTGATAATTGCTTGTCCCATTTTCAATTCCAAGAAACAAAATGCTGCGTGAAAAACAAACGCTTTTCCCAGAATATAAAAGGATCAGAAAGATTTCCTCAAAGATTGATGATAGTAGGTTACCGTTTCCTTTTATTTTCCTGTTTTGTTTTTGTTTTAGTTGCACAAATGTTTTAAAGTAAACGTTAACATTTACGTTGTTTATTTTTAAAAGATGCATTTTGATATTCTTTTTACGAACTAGAACTTAGAACCAGTCACTATAGTAAAATAATCACCATCACAAACAACTATAGGTAATAACATGTCATAAAAAAATCTACTATGCAATTATTGAGCACTGTGCTTAGCGTAACTAAATACTATTTTATTCGTTTTATCTGAAATCGAAATAACACTGTTACTGAAGTCCTTATTTATGTAACTTAATTATGAATGGGTTATGGTGAGAATAAAGATATTATTATTAATATTTTTATTTTGAAGACGTTTTTTCTTCTTCTCATACTATTAACGCTTTTCATTGCTTTTTATTTCAATAAAATGATCTACCATGTAACTATGTAATTATTTATATATTTCGTATCTAAAAAAACACTTAAAAATACTATAAGCTCAATTACCTGTAAAAAGTTTTTATTATTTCCAACTTTAGTAAAATAATCACTACATAATAACTTTCATAAATGTTTAATGCAGTATTTACACGAGTTGACTTAATATCATTATTTGGCAAACATTTGAATTCGAAATAACTTTCACAGATGTTGTAATGCAGTATTAACACTATTAACACTATTGACTTGACAGGCTATTTAATCAATTAGGTATCGCTTTTTATCGACAATCACTTGTGAAATCTAATCGCATTCAGTAATTTTAATGAGGTGGCGATTAAATTTTACAAGCGATTGTCAATTAAAAGCGATACCTAATTGATTAAATAGCCTGTCAAGTCAACTCATGTTAATACTGCATTAAAACATCTGTGAAAGTTATTTCGAATTCAAATGTTTACCAAATAATGATATTAAGTCAACTCGTGTAAATACTGCATTAAACATTTATGAAAGTTATTATGTAGTGATTATTTTACTAAAGTTGGAAATAATAAAAACTTTTAACAGGTAATTGAGCTTATAGTATTTTTTAAGTGTTTTTTTATATACGAAATATATAAATAATTACATAGTTACATGGTAGATCATTTTATTGAAATAAAAAGCAATGAAAAGCGTTAATAGTATGAGAAGAAGAAAAAACGTCTTCAAAATAAAAATATTAATAATAATATCTTTATTCTCACCATAACCCATTCATAATTAAGTTACATAAATAATGACTCCAGTACAGTATGCTTAAACATAAGAACTAAAATAGGTAAATTAAGCACACGAAGCGAAGAGCGTTATGGCGGGCTAACACCTGAAGTAGGAATTGAAGAAAGAGGAGGTAAAGAGGATGGGCCATAAACCACCACGCGGGCCCAATGCGGATTGGTAGGTGCTTGTTCAAAATTTATTTGATGCCAATCGAATTGAACATTTATTTTAATTGGCAATATACCCCTATATATTTTCCCATTAAACATGTTTATCAAATATTCATAAAAAAACTGTTCAACTTCCGGGAATAAATACGATATTTAAAAATGTACAAACAAACGCCCTTAAAACAAATTGGTACGTTTCCTTTGAGCACTATGAAAAAAATCCGTCCCAAGCAAATGCGACACAATAAAATTAATTTGACTTGTCAAATAAATATGTAACAAACGTTTTTTTCTTTATTTTCCGCCATTAATGTACTCGTAAAAGCTGTGAAGCAATTTTCTTTCTAGGTTTTTATTAACAGCTCTCCACTCTAAATGGATACTGACTTATTTTCCTTAAGATTTGTTAAGGACCTTTGAATAAAACGGTAAAATGAAGGAAAATGAAAAAAGTAATTCTTTTGTATAAAAATATAACACACGCATTATTTTCTTTTAAACATTATAAAAGAAAAACTTCGAATCTTTATAATTGAAGTTTTCTGTTAATAATTTTTAGTTTTTTACATTTCTCGTTATTTATTCTCCTTTTAGCGACCGTGGTTGCGGGATTGCATATTTTAGTCTTACTAACTACTAAATTACCCTTAAATATACTAAACTACATAATTAGACTAAAAAAATAATTAATTAGATACTTTACCTTCCTGTATTTTTTCACACGACTGCACAAAAAGGAGTGTATATGTGTTCAGGGTTCATGTATGTTTGTGTGTATGTGAGTTTCTTTATTCCACCATAACTTCTAAATGGCTCAACAGATTTAAATGTATGGGATATCGTTAGAATCCTTACATTATTCCGAGTGACACTGGCTACAACTTAAAAAAAATGGCGAATGTACGACGCCATTTTCAAATGTGAATAAAATATTTTTTTCTTCAATTATTACAATATGGGCATTGAATAAAAGGCTTTAATGAGCACATTTCAAAACTATACCATTTGTCACTAAAATGTGTAAAATAAAAATAAATAAATATTAAAAACACGACTGCCCTGCCAAAACAAACTAAAAAGTTAAATAACAAGTGTCATTGCAGTCGAGGGGCCTCTTTGACAAAAAGTTGTTCCACAAAACGGTCCCCCGATTGCAATGACACTTGTTATTTAACTTTTTAGTTTGTTTTGGCAGGGCAGTCGTGTATTTAATATTTTTTAAATTTATTTATTTTTTACTTATTATTAAAACAATTAAATTCAACGTAAGTACCTATATCTAATACTTAGCCCTGCAAACAGTTTGAGTCCAGGATCAGTGTGTCCCAAACTAAAACAGATTTTGACGATCTGATTGGTGCAGTGGTCAACATGCCGTTCTACCACGCAAGAGGTCCCGGGTTCGATTCCCAGTCTAACAGAAATTGAAATGATGAATTATAATTTCTGTGACGGGTCTGGGTGTTACATATAAAGTATATGAGGAGTATATCAATTGTCCAGCACCCTACATTACAAGTTTTGCTTAGTTTGGGACTACATGAAGTTGTGTAAAAAAATATAGGGCCTGTTTTACAAAGTTTGATTAAGTTCTAATTAATAAATATACTTGACAAGTAAGTAATTCCATATAAATCCCGCTTCATTTCAAAATTCAACCAGAATTTTGTGCCAAATAATAGATTGTGAAACATGTAAATTTCTCATGTAAAATAAACCCCTCTAATGTATTAAAGAGACTTACATACTACGCAAAGATCTCTCTATCATAAAAACACTGGAATAGATATTCATATTAAAAAGGTAGTTACATTTTAAGTAGAGGTACTTAGGTACGAGTACCATTAAAAACATAGCAAATACACAAACCAAATCGATAGAAATTGTCGAAATGATTAAATGCTCTAAAATAGAAATTCAAATACCTATTGAAATGAAAAATGATTAACTTATAAAAAAAAACGTTTGAAGTAATAAATTGTCGTCACAGTAGTATTTTGATAGAATAGTCCTTCTTGGGCAATGGCAATTTATACTTTTCGGGTCCCGACGGGAATAAAGCGTACAGCTATTTCGAGACCCATCAAGTATAGGAAAACGTCATCTTGGAAATATTGAAGCAGTCGGCGAGAAAAAAAATCGAGAAATTGTTTTTATTATGGCAGTTGAATTGGTTATTGGAAAATTGATTATTGTTAAAGTAGTAAAAATCAATTTTATTGAACCGAAAAAAATGTATTTACAAATTCCAATTAGTTGCAAGAGAAATTGATTGATGTTAGCAATTTTATTTTAGTCGCATTCACCAGTATTTTCAAGGTGCGCAAACCAAATAAGGCCAGTTATTTTTATGTGAATAAAAACTTAAATAAAAATTACATAATTTTTGAACTAACTTCGAAATCGGATGAATAAAAATCCAATTTCGTAGTTAATATTAAAAAAATATGGAAAACATTTTTAACACGCCTACTGTCTTTCTCTATTTAGTATGACTACGGACAAAATCCTAATAGATATATCTCAACAGGCCAAGTGCCTTTTTCTATATCTTCAAACTCATATTATGAGAGTAATGTTTATTTAATTCGTTCTTTCTTTGAACTACTTATTTTTTTATGCACTACGGGATATTACTTGGCTTTCACCTCATCTGATGTAAAGTGACGATAAACCTGAAGTTGTAAGCGCACTACGCCCGGAATCCTCATCACTGAGGAACTATGGCTATCTTACCTATAACTAACTGATGGAACGCAACAATTTTTAAATTGTGGCTATGGCGTCAGACTTAGGTAAAATGGTGGTCGCTAGCCAGGCGGACTTGAAATAAGCCCTACCACCAACCAAACCGAGTAAAATTGTCCCCCCCTGGGAATCGAACCCGGAACTCCTGCGTCTTACACGGGTGGGCACATAATTAGACCGCAGAGGCGGTTTAATGTACATTTTAAGGTACTTTTTTGTGTAAAGACACAGCAACAATATTATTTCAATGATTAAATTTCGTATTATTATAGTTGTATTAAGGTCGTAATTCAGCAAAAAAAAATCTATAGTATTCATCAAATTATTATTCTGTCGGTACAACATTAGACTATTATTTGAGACGGAATTAAGAATTAGATAATAATTTGATTTTTTGAATTAGTTATTCATTCATATTGAATGTAGGCCTCATTTGATATAATTATTTTGCAAATTAAAATTAAAAATCAAACCAAATACCAACTAAATACCAAAGTACATTCAATAAAACCGCGCTAGTATCCGTTAAAAAGTGTTTTATTTCAATTATTTTGCTATTTACGTTTATTTATCTAGTGATATTCGTGACGATACAAATTAACATACCTATACCTATATAATGACTATGTTATGACTATATAATGACTAATACCCAAAGTGCGGCTAAGCCTAGTTTTAACCGGCTAAAACTAGGTGTAGCCGATAGCTGTTGGCTAAAACTAGGTGAACCGATCTGCTTTACTCCTGTAGGTCACGAATATAGGTTAAAAATTTAAGGCGAGCGCGAAGTGCAGCGTAGCGGTAGCCTTTAAATTTCGAGGTTATTATTTTTTAACAGACAACAGAAATAATTTTCTTAATACCCCATGCTACACCTAGCTTTAGCCGGCTACACCTAGTATTAGCCGCGAGCAAATTGGCTACACCTAGTTTTAGCCGGCTAAAACTAGGTTTAGCCGCACTTCGGGTATTAGCCGTAACAACTACATTACCTAGTATGGCACTTTAATCATCAATTTCGTAATATTATTTGCTATGGTGGTTGGCGGGATCTCTTTGCCACAATAATTACGTTCCACCGAGCTAGGTGTCCATTCGCAAGGACCGCGGTCCAACTAATTTTAGATCTTGTATATTATACCAGCGGCTGCCCGTGACTTCGTCTGCGTGGAAGTGTTTTTGCTATCCCTCGGGAAAAATATTTTGTTTTTGGGATCAAAGGTAGTAAGTACTCTATGTTCTTCTTTGTACTCTTAACAACGTGTATGTAAAATTTCAGATTACCTAATGGAACGCATAACTTTATTTGTCCTAAACATGAAACGCATACTGTTAAATGGCATAATCATCATTAAGCATAATATTTTATAGCACAATTTCAAAACGCATAATATCATAAGGCTTAAGTTTGTTAAGCATAAATATTCAATGGCATATTTTCAAAAAGCATAAATGTCAAAAAGCATATTTTTTAATTGGCATATTGTCTAAAAAGCATAATCATCAAAAGACATAATCTTATTACGCATTGTAATAAGAGACCTAATTTCTTTAGGCATATTTTTTTAAAACTCATAATTATTTTATGAATAAGTAATCATTAAAAATATGAGCACTTCTGATCCCGGCTAGCACTCTGCAAGCAAAAACCCAGCCTGCAGCATCCGTGCGAGCAAGCACCCAACACGCAAGCAAGCATGCAGACAAGCAGGCAATATGCAGGCACGCATGCAGGCAAGCATGCAGGCAAGCATGCAGGCAAGCATGCAGGCAAGCATGCAGGCAAGCATGCAGGCAAGCATGCAGCATGCAAGCAAGCATACAGGCAAGCATGCAGGTAAGCATATAGGCAAGCATGTAGCATGCAAGAATGCAGCATGCAGTCAAGCATGCAGCATGCAGGAAAGCATGCAAAATGCAGCATGCATGCAAGCACTATAGAGCTCCGCTCGCTTCGCTCGCTCCGCTGCAAGTGGTCAAAATACTAACCTAACCTAACCTACCTAGTACACAAAAAGTTTTTCTTTATAGCGGGGGGCACCCCCCGGCAAGCATTTTGCAAACAAGCCTCCACAATACAAGCAAGCATGCATGCATGTAAGAAAGCACAGCATGCAAGCAAGCATGCAGCATGCAACATGCATACAAGCATTATTAAGCTCCACCTGCTTAGCTTAGAGTGGTCTAAACTCTAAACACTGACCTAACCTAACCCACCAATGGTGGTCACAATTAAAGTTTTTTTTTTATAAATTAGTATTCAAATTAGTTATGTTCCCTCTTATATTATGCTATAAAACATTAGTAGTTATGTATATTAGAATATCAAAATAATGCCTTTCAAAATATGCTTACTGACAATATGGCAATTAAAATTAGGAATTGTAACTAATATGCTTTGAAATATTATGCTTTTTAAAAGTTATGCAATTTGATGGTTATGCGTATCGAAATTTATGTTAAATAAAAAGTATGCTTTGTGATTATTATGCCAATCGAGTTATGCCAAGTGACTTTAGGACAAACGAAATTATGCGATGCGAAGGGCACCCAAAATTTCATGATCATCGATTCAGTAGTTAATACGTAAAGGCGTAATAAACAAACAAATAGACTTTCGCATTTATAATTTTAGTAAGGAAACAAGGATAGTAAGGCTATGGATAAGAAAATAAGGATTTTTAGCGGGTGTAGAAAACTTTTATATTATAAATCAGGTTTCTATATACTTTGTCTTTTAGCTTGAAAAATTATACAGGAAAAGTCATAGTACAAATGTTGTTGTTTATGGTCTTAGCAAACTACTCCTGCGAGATTGTTGGTGTTTTACAAATAACCCTGTATAAAAAAAACATTATAATTATATAACATAAAAAATTATCGTAATTATCGTAAGTTAAAAAAGATTGCTGAATCACCGTTCAAAAATAGAGATATTTGTGAATTATTGTGTCTGAAATGGTCAAAAATGCACAAACGATCTTTCTCACATCACATTGGTTCAATCAACTTTAGTAGTTCGATCTACACACCATATAAAAGTTATCATTGGCAGTGATAACTTACGGCAGTGAAACGTGGTCGCTAATTCGGGTCTTATAAGGAGGCTCAAGGTCACCCAGCGTGCAATGGAGAGAGCCATGCTCGGCGTTTCCATACGTGATCGAATCAGAAATGAGGAGATCCGTAGGAGAACTAAAGTAACTGACATCGCTCGAAGGATTGCTCAGCTGAAGTGGCAGTGGGTGGGACACACAGCGAGAAAAACCAATGGCCGTTGAGGCGGAATGGTTCTGGAATGGCGATCGCGCACCGGACGACGCTCCGTGGGTAGGCCCCCGACAAGGTGGACCGACGATCTGGTGAAGATCGCGGGAAGCCGCTGGATGCGGGCAGCGCAGGACCGATTGTCGTGGAGATCCTTGAAGAAGGCCTATATGCAGCAGTGGGTGGCGTGCAATTGTTGGTGATGATGATGAATGTTTATTTACTTTGGAGGCCATGCCAACTGTCTTACAACTCTAGGTACTCTTTTGAGTACCTATAGAGATTTTTCTTGCAATCGTATTTTCCAATAAAAAGTATATACATGCTGTTTGATTTGGTTATCAAGCCGAATATGGTAGGTAGTGGTACCATGCATACAATCCCGGGAAGCTGAGAAATTTTGATTTATAATTGCAAATTGACAACCCTAGATGCAAATTGACTAAATTATATTCGATAATCAATCCCATTAATGTACAAAAGTAATACACAATTTTATTCTGGGGTTGTCACTATGCGGTTTATAATTTTTTTTTCATAAAGTGCAAATTTTCAGCGTTTACAATATTATTCCGGGGTTTTATGCATATTTGGCTTCACGAGGCTATTACGAAACACACTGTATAAGATAACGTAAGTGATTTATATACCTGACCGAAATCCAGCGATACAAAAACGCCCCAAAATAGGTCAAACCATCACTTTAATATTTTTTTTGCTAACCCAATCTCTAGCGATATTAAAAGTCATGGAGGTCGTAAATCAAAGTTCTCATTCTGTTTGCGAGCAATTCTCGCCCTTTCTATCCCTTTTTAACCCATTAAAATTGGTAACAGATTCTCAAATTACGACACGCCCAACCACAATCCACAATGCAGGTTACAATTTATACCGACCAACAGTGAACCGTTGAGGGTGAAATTACAATGCTGTGAAACCTTTGCGGATGTGGTTGGATAGCATGATAAATTTCATTTTATTAACATTCCGTTGTCAGTAAATTGTTAATGATTTTCACAAATATTCGAACATACTTTTGCTGTTCCAAATAGCAGTTTACAGCCGTTTTGGTGTCATGTTCACAGGTTAGTCTGCATGAAAATAATTACTCAATAGGCTATTTAACTAATTTTGGAAAACCATTTTAAATTATTCCTCATTACGTAATAAGCGCACCACATTGATGAAAAATCAATGAATTTTATTAGAAAAATAATGTTAAAGTTTAAAATTTTAAAACCGCGCCAAAAACGCTATGTCGCTGGAAACGTCACTCGTTGACGTCACAAGCCTGTAAACATTGTAATATCCTTAGCCATTTGACAGCCATTAATCGCAGATCCTAAGTCTATGGTCGTGTCAAACGCCTGAAGCCATATTTATTTACAGGCAAGTGACGTCATCAGTAATCTTAGAGCGTTTTCGCCACAAAAACAAAACAAAAATTATTGCATTTTTCTAGGTGAAATTAATCTATCAATAGACTTAATTAAGTCTATATAATAGTTGAATAGGTATATTTTTTACGCCATTATCTGTTAGTATAACCTACCCTATTATTAAAATTCTTAAGGAGAGAGTTGAATTGCTATGCAATTTAAGGGACACCCAGTTAAATTACATCAACTGTAACTTTGGGTTGATTTTGAAACATTTAAACATAATAAATAAGCCCATGCACTTTGGAGGAACGTAACAAACACTTGACTAGAAGCTATTGTACCAATTTATGACTAATCGTACTATAATATTATCCACTTAACCATTAGCAGTCCCTAGACCTATAATAATATTGCGCAATACTATACGAGCCAAATAAGAATAATACTGTCAACGGCAATCTTGATCTTTGTTCCTTTTCTTGCACATTCTACACACTGAAGTGGAAGCGAAATGCAAACAAATACGGCCGTTTTGACATTACTATTCTTATTTGGCTCACATAGTACCTTCATTGCACAATAAGACTTAAATACACTTTATACCCCTAATCCCCGATCTTCAATTTAACCCTAAATGGTCAATAAAATTGTGCAATACGTGATATTGTGCTAAGTTATTTAGGGGCCGCCTTACGTAGTTTAAATCTCAAAATCATAATTTTAGATAAGATATTCCAAAAAGGTTCATAAAATGAATCCTCGCGAAAATTAAACATTTTCCTAATCTCACTTAATCCTAGGATTTAATGAGATTGTGTTTTAAGTAAAATGTATAAAATTAAAGTAGGTAGTCAGACATAAAAATCTTTCATACACAAATTATAGACATTATTTTAGATGTTTCAAACATTCTGATTGTTGAAAGGTAAAAATTGTACCATAGTGTTTAAATATTTGACTTATTCAGTTAGTATCATTCATAATCGCGCATCGCTACAGTATTTCCGATGAAAGCTCCCAAGCGGCTTGACCTTTTCCGACACTTCCAACAATTATCGTTATAGGTATTTCAACCAATTGACACAAAAACTTGACAAATTATATACATACTAATATATAAGGTGCTTCTTAAATAGTGCACATAATTTTAAGGGATCAATGTACTCATGCATACAAACAACTTTTTCTATGGGACCAACATTGAAATCGCGAAAAAAAAAACAGCTGAATAGAATAGAAAATTTAAAAGAAAATCAAAATGGATGGAACAGCTGATTTTTTTTTCGCGATTGCAATGTTGATCCCATAGTAAAAGTTGTTTGTATGCATGAGTACATTGTCCCCTTAAAATTATGTGCACTATTTAAGAAGGACCTTTTATATTCTGTGCCTAAATCTTCCTTATGAATCACGCTATTCACGCTTATCTTTTGATGAAAACAGCGTGAAAATCCGTGCTATAGTTTTTGAGTTTATCGCGAGCAGACAGACAGACAGACGTGGCGGAAGACTTTGTTTTATATTGTAGTGATAATGGAAACTGGCCCAAAAACTACAAAGTAATGTATTGTATGCCAAAATTATTATTGTGTTGAAATTAAGTATATTTGTATCTCTCGCTAAATTATATTTTGCCGCAATCTTCTTATTTCTCTTATAAAACTACATTAGTTCATGAACTTTTTATGAAAAGTCTGCGATGGATTGAGTAATAAAAATGATCAATGGTCCAACTTTTGACGTTTTATTATGAACCTGATTAGTGTAGGAGGTTATTTATTGTTTCTAGTTTGCTGGAAGATAGTCTTGTTTAACATTATTATAAGAAACTGTTTTATAAATGATAAAATAGTGAAACCTGTTTACAGCATCATAATTTTTTGCTACAGAATTTGGGGATTCATTTTGTAAAGATGAACTATGGCCTGATATGGCCTGAGAATGTAAGTACCTTTGTTTGTAATATTGATGTATGCGTGTATGAAATAAAGTCTGTGTGTTGTAGACAGAAGAGTCACTCTGCCCGTATTCGTGTACATTCCAACTTATAGTACTGTTTTTTTATCCACAACGGTATAGTCCTTGGCCTTCGCCTCAATTGATGTTAAGTGACGATAAGGCCGAAAGTATAAGTGTACTACACCTGGAATCCTCACCATTCTGGAACTGGCTATCATACCTCTAACTGCCGGAACAAAACAATTTTTGAACCGACTTCAAAAATTTTAAAAGGAGGAGGTTATCTATTCGTCGCGTATTTTTTTATTATTATTTATATGTATGTACACCATTGGCGAGGGGTGAAATTATGTCGGAGGTAAGCCGTAATTATGGCAAAGGTAAGCCGTTCTACAAAAATTTTATGATCTGCATAGTGGATAGGTGGGGTGGTATTTCTAAAAGGTAAGCAGATGGGAATCGGCTTGTATGGACCCTTCGCCACTGATGTACACCGATTACTCGAAGACGGCTGAACCAATTAAAATGATTCAAACGTTATTACATTATATAGGTAAACTTCTTCATTCATTCATTTCAAGTAATCTTGAAAAAAGCACGAAAATAGCATGATTTTGTGTGAACTACCTCGATGATCAGTCGTATAACTTCTTTCTTTATGAACTGAATAAGATAATATTTTTTTTGTTGAAAAGGGGATATATTAAGTGTAGTTCTTTAACCGACTTAAAAACGGAGATTCTCAGTTTGACCCGCATGTATGTATGTTTCTCCGCGATTAACTCACGTTTGGCTGAGCCGATTTTTCTACCTAAATAATATACCTACACTACCTAATACAAAAGGTACCTACACTAAAAATCAAAAAAATATATATATTGTTTAAAAAACCAAAAAACCGACTTCAAAAAACCTACCTCTACAAAGCAAGAAATAATATTCGTAATAATAAAAACACGTCTATTGAAGTCGGGTGTGGCTTTAAGAATAAAATAAAAACCGGTCAAGGGCGAGTCGGACTCGCGCACCGAGGGTGCCGTACCATCATAATTGGACCATTAAACCACACTGAAGAATAGAATAATAAAATTAGTATTGCAGTTTTAGGTCAGCGCCATCTCTTGACCGATAGTGGAACTAATGTCAACTTTTTAGAAATTTGATAATTTCTAAAAAAGTGTGCTATATTGAGACGTCGTTTTATTTTTCCTGTAATCTTTATATAAACTGCTATCACATAGAATTATTTCAGATTTTTCTCTTTGCAAACTTCGGAGATAAGGGGGGGGGGGGGGAGGGAAGTGCAAACGGCGCTCTTTCATATGATACCCCACATGTCCTAGTAGCCTCACTTCAAATTTTTAAGACCCCTTTTCAGGCCCTGCTGTAAAAAAGATATTTATTTTTTTATTTATTTCTTATTTGCAAAATAGTTGGGCAAATGTCATCTTAAACTATTCCAAATTTCAAGTTGATACCATTAGTAGTTCTCGAGATATCCAGCTGTGACAGACAGACAGACAGACTGACTGAGTCACACCATAAGGGTTCCTTTTTTACCATTTTGGTACGGAACCCTAAAAAGGAATTTGTACTCCAGCCTCACCCGACTTCAATAGACGTGTTTTTATTATTACGAATATTATTTCTTGCTTTTCAGAGGTAGGTTTTTGAAGTCGGTTTTTTGGTTTTTAAACAATTTTTTTTTATTGTTGTTATGGCATCAGACTTTAATATGATGGTAGTTAGCCATGCGGACTTGAAATAAGCCCTACTCAGCTCAGTTTGGTCAAACATTGCCCTTGAGTAAGTATTCTTTTATTCGTAGTATCAAATCTGTACGTAATGTATGAGTGCGTGCACAGTGATTTAATTTTGTTATCTGATTACTTTACATTTTGTAACAGTACGCTTAGCAACAAACACGTCGTTTGATTCAAAACATACTTACTTATCTAAACATGACGGCAGTTTTCTTATTTATTACGTAACTAATATGTTACCGTTATCAAAATCGCTCACGTCTAACAATTGTACAAAAATATCCCTTAGGTATCTCGAATAGATTCCAACCTTATCCAGTTATGATAAGAACGCAAGAATTACGTGTTCAAAATACATTGTTTCTAAACTTTTCTGAGCGCAACTTGTTGTAATCGAGTTAGCGCGCTTCATCGAAGAGTCGAATTCAAAGTTCGGTCATGGTATGGTATGAATTTCAATAGAACACTTAAAAACTTCTGGAACCATGCAAACTCCTTGGGGAATGCCGATTTGTTGAGTTCGATACTTTCGGAGATATCAAGATGTGCTTTTCGTATCCGGAAACAAATATTATTTTATGAAACATAAGATTAAAAAAAAATCTGTCTTCAATTTTATAATAATAATTGAATAAAGGTTAGGGGAGTTCGATGGTGCAGTGGTTTAGAGCCTGGCCCAGTGATTGCGGAGGTTAAGCAACCTTCGCAAGGGTCGGTCATGGGATGGGTGACTAAAAAAATATTATCTCGAGCTTCTCCGTGCTTCGGAACGCACGTTAAGCCGTTGGTCCGGTGCGCGTTTGCAGTCGTTAACACCCACCAATCCGCATTGGGCCTGCGTGATGTGTCTGTTGTGGATAAGGAGGATGACCTCCTTATCCACCAACAAGGAAGGCTTGTGCCCGAGCAGTGGAGACATAAAAAATGGCTGATGGTCATGGTCAAAAGGTGGTGCAACACCATTAATAATTATTGTTCAATTAAAAAAGTTGTTCATTATACAGCAACCTTAAATGTTTTTTTCTATATTCCCGAATTGTGGAAAAAAATTTTTTTATTAATTTTGATTTGGCTATGAAACTGCCGTTCTGCAGTCAAAGTCCGCATATTCTTGCAGCCGTAGGTATTTATGTGTATGTGTTACGGCTAATACCCGAAGTGCGGCTAAACCTAGTTTTAGCCGGCTAAAACTAGGTGTAGCCAATAGCTGTTGGCTAAAACTAGGTGAACCAATCTGCTTTACTCCTGTAGGTCCCGAATATAGGTTAGAAATTCAAGGCGAGCGTGAAACGCAGCGTAGCGTGAGCCTTAAATTTCGTGGTTATTTTTTTTTAACGGACAACAGAAATAACTTTGCTACACCATGCTACACCTAGTTTTTGCCGGCTACACCTAGTATAAGCCGCGAGTAAATCGGCTACACCTAGTTTAAGCCAACAACTATCGGTTACACCTAGTTTTAGCCGGCTAAAACTAGGTTTAGCCGCACTTCGGGGATTAGCCGTAACATATGCATACATTTTTCAGTCGGATTTCATACCGTGAAAGATAATCATCTCTCAATGGAAACTAATTAGTGAAAATATTATATGAAAACAATTTATAAATATCAGTATTTCTCCACTTGATGAAAAAGAGAATTTTTATTAACAGTTATAATTACAATCCGTTATTAATTTTACTTCTCACTTTTCATATTTTAATCAAAGTCTGAGTTTTCATAACTTAACGTTAACTTAATTATAATGTCATTTATAAAGAGTAATATGATGGAAACGCGATGTGGATGAAATTATCACTAAGGTAATCAAATAAGTTACTCTCACTTTGGAAATAATGTAGGTACTTGATTACTTGAAATTTTAATTACTGTGGTAATTTATTTCTAATTAACCACATATACAAAGATTATATTATCTTTAATGATACTCTGATAATTTAAGTGATTGCTCATGAAGAATATTGATCTGATTTCGATTTTTTTATAAGGCATTTTGCTTTGTAGACTATTTGATTTATAGGCAGAGCGTGATCAAAAATAATTATTTTAGTGAGAAGTAGTTTTTTTATGTTATAGGATTTAGCTTATAAATAAAAAATTCCATAGTGAATACTAAAATCTGTATCTAAAAAAACTTCGATACAAGCATCTCATAAATGCCATAAATAACCAATGTTTGTTTAAAAGAAATGAAACAAAATGTAATAATTATTATATAATATATATATATATATATATATACTAGCGGCCGCCCGCGGTTTCACCCGCATGGTTCCCGTTCCCGTGGGAATATCGGAATAAAAAGTATTTTATGTTTTAATTTAGGCTATCTACTATCTGCCAAATTTCAACTATATCCGTTCAGTAGTTTTTCCGTGATTGAGGAACAAAAAACATCTAAACATCCAAACCCACAAACTTTCACATTTATAATATTAGTAGGATTAATTACTATTTATTAATAATAAAATAAAAATACTGCTGCACTTTTATTTGACAACACTGAGTTCAACCTTACTGTATTAAATACATTCTACACGTGGCCAAAAAAAGATTAGTTTTGGTTGCCATCTTAGTTCGTTGGTTGCCATAATATACGTACAAATGGGCGGGCAGAAGGGCACACGGGAAGAAGGGGCTCATCGACATTTTTGATCAATTTGAACTAACTAATCGATAGCCTTTGAAAGGGTCTTTCAAATGACATATTCAAAACAATCTAAAAGGGGCCCATTTCTTGTTAAATCGTCTCAGTAAAAATGAAGTAGGTGAGTAATAAAATCTTTAATTAGCAATTTTCTTATATTTTGCTAATTGTTCATTTCAAACTTACAATTGTATTCGATGGCATTGACATTCTCAAAACAAACTAGGGTCAATTACATATTCAAAACAAGTAAAAAAGGCCCATTTCTCGTTAAATCGCCTTAGTAAAAATAAATCATTCAACTTTAAACAGCCATTTCAAAGACGCTTAATGTCGATGAGTCCCTTTTCCCGTGTGCCCTTCTATAAAAAACATATGAGTATGTTTTTATAAAATAGTAGTAGGTAAATTATTTTAGCGTCGACTTTATACCTAGCACTTGAACTTTATTAAATTTACTTATTTCAATATTAATTTTCACGGCAAAAGGAAGCCCCATGACAGAACTATGGTAAAGGTAACAGACTAAAACATTTTTATATTTTTAATTATATGTTTTTTTACTGGCTAGATTAGTTAGTCTTCTTTCTTGGAGTTAGTTTTAAAGGTATACCACCCTTAACAGTTTGCACCAAACCTGACTTAGGATTACATTCTTGTTGTCTCTTCGTATTCTTAGACGGCGCTACTGAGAATTTGCTGAGAATTGCTGCTAAGCCCGCCATTGACTGCATCAGGCCTAAACGTTCACCTGAAAAGGAATAAATTTAAATAATCATTTTAGTGTCATCGACATGGCAAAGTGTTATAATTATGTGGGTATTTGATTGAATCAGGCGTCACTTGGCGGAAGTCCCAAACCAAGAATCCCAAACCAATATATGCAAGATGCACCAAAATGTTGGTTTACGCACGATCTAACTCCTGAGGATGCCCCGGGTTGGGGCGAAACATGTGTAGAGTAGCCTAATTGGTGAAGGTGCAAGGTGTGTTGCTGTCTTGCTAAATGCAGGTTTGTGCACTGATATTTTGTGGTGTGCATGTGCATATTTTTGCGGGCGGGCGGGCAGTGCATCTTGAATATATTGTTTGCGGAAGTAAGCAACATATATTTTTTTTTTTCAAAATAATTATGTCAGTTCTTTCATCCATGTTTCATGCACTTTTGGTCCAAATATGAAAGTGACGGCTAAAAAACAAAAGTGCTTTATTCTGATAGATTTTGTCCATCTAAGCATTTTTTATTATGGCATCAAAGCTGTAGCACCGCTTCACATTTGTGGTCAAAATGTACGTCAAGACAGACTTTTTGATTTCAATTAAAATCAAGTACAGCGGTGCTACAGCTTCAGTGCCATAAAAAGAAATGCTTAGGCGGACAAAATCTATCAGAATAAAGCACTTTTGCTTTTTGGCCGGCAATTTCAAATTTGGACTAAATAATAATAATAATAATAATAATAATAATAATATAGCTTTATTTCAGGTAATATACCCATATTACATAATAATACAAATACATAGTAAAAGTAAAAATAAAAGTAAAAGCAAAAATACATATAAAATTAAAATTATAAATTGTCATTATATCTTTAGCTAGGTCTTAAATAAATGCCCTACCTCAAGCAGCCGTTTCCCACAGTGTGTAATTTCGACCAATGACGAAAAAACACATTGTCTATATCTCTATTTATATTTTTAAGGATAGAATTATCACTTTCCCTGACTCTGGCCCAAAAAGACGCCGATCGTGACCGGAGAATGGCAAAGAAGTCGGCGATATTTGCATCAGCAAACATTTCTTTAGCACTGCAATGTCTCGGCAACCTCATCAGAATGCGGAAGGCGTCATTATACTGAACCCTAAGCACATTGAAAGAGCGTTTTGTATATTTCAACCAAAGTTGACATGTATAAAACGTCTGACAAAATGCCCTGAATAACATGACTTTGACGTCTCCCGTACTTCTGGCAAAGCGCCTCGCGAGCATATTACAGCGCACTGCGAGGGCCCTACGTTCTCTTTCCATATCATCCTCATCACTCAGCTTTTCATTCAGAACGTGCCCTAAATATTTAAATTTAGATACAACCTGAATTGGTGAACCATATAACCAGACCGGTAGCAACCTCTCCGGACCTCTGCCCCTTTTAAATACCAGGACCTCTGTCTTCTTAACGTTGTATTTCAATCCGTGTTGTTCAGCATATGACTCGCAGATTGAAAGTAGTTTGCGGAGTCCATTAATCGAGGGGCTGAGAAGCACCATGTCATCGGCGTAGCTCAGGCTGTTAACACATACGTTACCAACATGGCAACCCGTTCTAGAGCTTCTCAGCCTCTCGATCAATTCATTAACGTAAAGGTTAAAGAGGTCCGGGGAAGTTAATCCTCCTTGACGAACACCGCAGTCTAATTTAAAATTATTAGAAGTCGCGTCGCCCCATCTAACTGAATTAGTCTGGTTCTCGTACCAGTGTCTCAAAAGATTCACTATAGATGGAGGAACTGAGGTTTGGTCGAGTTTATTCCACAGTACTTTGTAATTTACTAGATCAAATGCGCGACTCAGATCCAGAAAACACGCATATACTGGTGTATCCCTCTTGAGATAGTAACTCACAGAATGCTTGAGTGCTAGTATAGCTGAATCCGTTGAGACCCCACTACGAAAACCAAACTGTGCATCATCTATTCGTATATTTTTCACCAATTCAGGCCGGATAACTCTTTCAAATATTTTACCCACTATAGTGCCAAGAGATATAGGTCTGTAGTTATTCAGGCTGGACAGATCCCCTGTTTTGTTTTTTATTATAGGTACCACTGTTGTTTTCATAAGCTTTTCCGGTAAGTGCGCCTGTTTAATACACATATTAAACAAGTCTGCAATCACCTTAAAGACCTCCGGGCTGGCAAAAAGTATATGCTCAATACTGAGCCCGTCGTGCCCTGGCGACTTCCCGTGCTTCATGCTACGAACTATACTTGCCACCTCATCGGGTGTTGTTAAGACATTAGTGTCACCCGTAGGTACACATCCTATATCCTCGCCAACGTTACAAATATCCAGAGGCTTAATTTTAAAGTGGTTGGCGAATAAGTTTGCAATTTCTTTATGCTCTTTTACGTTATTTATATTTGCGGGAAGCACAGTTTTACCTTTAGCGGCTTTCACCCCGTTCCAAAATTTTCCAAAATTTTTACTAGCCTTACAATGAGCTATAATATTCATTTTAATTGTTTCTTCATTATTTTGGACCCATCTAAGATTGTTTTTAAACACCCTACGACTTTCGACCATGTTATGGTATGCACTACCAACATTCGGTTTACCACAGGTCACACAATAACTAAAATGGATGATGTCCTTTAGGATTTCTAGGATTCTAAAAAAAACAATAAAGGTATGATTCCGATCTCGGCAGCAGCAGTGCACTCCAAATTGAACCCTAATGTTACGTTTGAAAGGCTCAATTTGATGTGAGCGGAGAAGCGACGCGACACTGCTGCGCAACACTGCTGCGCGACACTGCTGCGCAGCAGTGCTGCGCGGCACTGCTGCCGCAACACCATTGGTCCCCATACATTCTCTATAGGTTTATATGAGACTACATTCCGAGCTCGGCAGCAGTGCTGCGCAGCACTGTCGCGCAGCAGTGTCGCGCAGCAGTGTCGCGCAGCAGTGCTGCTGACATCGGAATCATACCTTTAGAGTGCTTCTTTCTATCTTTAGTGCTTATGGCCTTTTGCCACCCCGGAAGTTACGTCTGCCAATCATAGTAGAGCAAGCCATTTGTTTAAACTCTTTTTTTGTAGTGAGACAAAAAAAGATTCGTGAGATTATGTCCATAAAACTAAAATTCCGCTATGAACAGGTATATTAGTAACTCTATGATCATGCCGTAATATTTGTTTTAAACTTTACTATGATTATAATAAAGAGTTTATCATTGTCTATAAAAAAATCTCACCAATACAAGCCCGAGGTCCTTCGCCAAAAGGTATGAAGACATGATTCGGAATGATTTTTACATTATCCGGGCTGAACCTCTCTGGAATGAATTTCTCTGGATCATCAAAATACTTTTTATCCATTTGCAATGCTTGGTTGATTATTATGACCGAAATATTTTCATCAATAGTCAAGTCTGAATCGGGAAAGGTATATTTAGCCGCTGTTTTTCTTAAAAGAACTCCAACTGATGGGAATATGCGCATACTTTCACTGAAATTAAGAATATGAAGTTATTTACATTATCAATAGCAATTCAAAAGAAACAATATAGCTCATTCAAAATGCATGGCAAAATAATTTCTTGTTAAAAAACAAATTTTTGGACCACGTTAAATACACTGCACTTTTCTTATTTAAAAAAACGTCTACACCAAATAATACAATACTTACTTGAAACACATTCTAAGGTACTTCATTTCATTGACTGCATCATAGCAAAGTTTGCCTTCATATTTACTTAAAACCTCATCAATTTCTTCTTGACACTTCTTTTGTTTATCTGGGTGGAAAGCTAGTTGATGTAGCGTGAAGCTTGAGTTTGAAGAAGAAGTTTCAAAACCAGCTGCGAAAAATACGAATACTTGTGCAGCTATTAGTAAATCATCCAACTCTTGCTCAACAATGACAGGAGAACCATCTGGATTTTTCTTTTCAATCGATTCTCCGATCATCTTTCCTTTCTTTTTGACTTCTAAAAGAAGATCAATGAAGTCATTTCTGTTCGAAGGCTCGTAGTTTCGTTCCTCCATAATTCCTGTAACTAGGTTAACTGTCATTTTCCTTATATCTGGTGAAACGGCCGGTACGTCTTTCATAAGCGCGGGCATTAGGCCTTTCAACGTCATTCTTATTATATCCAACGTGGTTAAATTAAATATCCTCTTTCCAAGTTTACGGAACACTGAATTTTCATCTTGCAATGCATCCATATTGATACCAAAACCAACTGCTCCTATGAAATCTGTTGTGTACCTCGCCATTAAGTCTTTTACATCAACTTCTTCATTTTTACTTGCATCAGCTGCAATGATTTGAAGTTTCTCAGCTCTTTCAATAATCAATGGAAACATAGCTTTAAGCTTGCCAGTGGTAAATGCAGGAGTCATACGCTGTCTAAGCAACTTCCACAAATCACCATCAGTAGAAAATAAATGATTGTTCATCGGGTCCGATTCTTCTTTATGTAGTTTCATACCTCTTGGATAGAAACAATGGAAATCAGATATTAATACTCTTTGGATATCTCTCGGCTCTGTTACTATTAGTGCGGGCATATTAGCAAGGTATAGTCCAATAAATCGTTTACCAGGGTGCTTCTTATAGATGTCAACGAAAAATTCCGTAAAACTGACATTGAAACTCATTTGTTTCCAACTGTTTCCAACAAATGGATATGGTTTGTCATAAGTAACCCCTTTGTTTTTCCAATAGTTAAAATTTCTGGTGCCAAGGATGTAAAGTAAAACTAATATCACAATAATTGTCACTATAATAAACATTTTGTTACGTTCAAGTTCACTGGGATTTATCACAATACTGTTTTCATAGTGTGAATGGGCAATCATTTATAATGTAAGTACATATGAGTGATAAGATAATTTGCTATGTTTGTTATGAATTAGCGTGATATTTATAGATTAGCGCGATAAGAACTAAACTTGATATTCATGATCATCAGCCATTTTAATGTCCCCACTGCTGGGGCACAGGCCTTCCTTATGGGTGGATAAGGAGGACGGGCCATTAACCCACCACGCGGGCCCAATGCGGATTGGTGGGTGTTAACGACTGCAAATGCAGCCGGGACCAACGGCTTAACGTGCCTTCCGAAGCACGGAGGAGCTCGAGATAATAACTTTTTGGTCACCCATCCCATGACCGACCCTTGCGAACGTTGCTTAACCTCCGCAATCGCTGGGCCAGGCGCTAAACCACTGCGCCATCGAACTCCATAAGGCAGGTATACCATTAAATAAAAAAATATTAGTTATCTCGTGCTTTTTACTTTAGTCGTCCCGTGACTACGGCCCCTGGAAAGGTGTCGAAATATCGGGAAACCCAAAAAACTAACAAATTAAATCTATATAATTCTAAAATAACACCTGGATTAACCAACAAATGCGCTGGAATCCGTAAAAAGTGATTTTTTCCAACAAAATGAATGAATAAAAATTAATAACACGACTTCCCTGCCAAAAACGAACTAAAAAGTTAAATAACAAAAGTCATTGCAGTCGGGGGATGCTCTTTGATCAAAAACTGTTGCATAAAACGCTCCCCCGACTGCAATGACACTTGTTATTTCACTTTTTAGTTCGTGTTTTTTAAATAAATATTTTCTCTTTAATTATTTTAATTTCACACATTTAATTATATAGGTTTGGAATTTGCTCAGCAAGGCCTTACATTTAATATTGTAATAATATTTTTTTTGCATTTGTAGGTACCTAATTGACATTTAAAAAAAATATAGCCGGTATCACTTGAGATGATGTAAGTATTCTAACGATTATACATCCAAATCCGTTAAAAGGCATTAAGAAATAATGGTGGACTAAAGAAATTCAAAAACTCAGAAACATACATGACGAACTCAGAACATATTATACTCTTTGTTTTTTGGGCTGCCGTGTAAAAATATGAGTAAAAATTGTTTGGATACTATTGATATACATCGACATAGCACGACCATTAAAATACGAATTATACAGTAGCAGTGGCAGTACTTCTACGTATACATAATATACGTAGAAGTACTGCCACTGCTACTGTATAATTCGTATTTTAATTGAGCAAGGTGTATATTTGTGGACTGTGCTCTACTTGTTCAATTTATTTGCAGCGAGGCGTAGAAAACTTCAATATCGTGAGTCAGGGGGTCTATTATGAAAAGTTTTATGCGATACACGCAGCTGCGTCCGTGCTTCGTTTTGATTGTTTCCTATTACAAATCACTTTCGTATGCGATATTGCGAAGTGATTGCGTAAGTTTGACAGTTTCTCTCTAGCGTATCCGACATCGTTCGTTTAGTAGTCTATGGACTACGATAGCCAAATTCAAAATGTTTGCTATAACTACAACCAACGAACTGCGGACGACTACCGTGGCCAAGTGACTGCGTTACGCAATTGCGTACGTTATTTTCGTAATAGGCCCCCAGGTTATAGGTATTAGCTTGACAAAACGTCGCTATGAGATCTTACATTATAAAAAAAATGCATGTATTATCTTATCGTAATAACAATTTTATTGTCGATATCTAATAATATTGCTGAATCACTATCTAAAAAATAAAGCACATTGGTAATAAATAATCATATCAGTCGGTGATATTCGCGAATTTATTGTCTGATGAAATGTTTACTTTATTGATTCAAAAACATTTATTAATTTAATAATAATTTAAGATTAATTTTGAGTGTTTAACTAAAGTTCGAACGACGAAATTGTTAACTAATCTAATCTAATAAAAGTTTAAAAAAAGAAATGCCTGAGTGACTGACTGACTGACATATCAACGCACAGCCCAAATCACTGGGTCTAGAGATTCCAGACATGTTGGTTGGTTTTTTATGAGGTCTAGGCGATGTCGATGAGAAACTGGAAAGAGAACGGGAACGTAAACGGAAACGGGGTAGTCATATCTCCGGGTGCAATTCTGAATTTAATAGACTAGCTTCCGCCCGCGATTTCCTTGCGAGGCAACGACTACTGCGGACCCGCCTATAATTACGTAAACGGCTGATCGGATTTCGATGAAATTAAAAAAACCGGCCAAGTGCGAGTCGGACTCGCGCACGAAGGTTTCCATACCAAAAAACGGCAAAAAAAAATCACGTTTGTTGTATGGGAGCCCCCCTTAAATAATTATTTTATTATGTTTTTAGTATTTGTTGTTATAGCGGCAATAAAAATACATCATCTGTGAAAATTTCAACTGTCTAGCTGTCATGGTTCATGAGATACAGCCTGGTGGCAGACAGACAGACAGACGGACACAGTCGCAGGGCCAGGAGCCAAACCACTGTGCCATCGAACTCTTCATTTCTCTACTTAGTGCCTAACTAATGTTATCGTCAACTTTCTCACGTCAAACAATTTGTCGAAAAATATTCGTTACCTACGTAGGTATCTCGAATAGATCGCAATCTTATCCAATTGTGATAAACGCAAGAATTACGTAGTTATTCAAACTACATTTTTTTAAGTTTTCTGAGTGAAACTTGTTGTAATCGCTTCATCGAAGACTCAAAATCTTGAATCGAAAGTTTTTTCATAGACGGCATGGTATGTAATTTCAATAGAAATAGGCCAAATTATTTTAAAATTTTTATTCTCATGTTTTTTTATAATATTACTTTATAAGTAATACTTTGTTAAAAGAAAATTCTGTAAAAGACTAAATTAATTTGTCTTCTTTCTTGGTGTCAGTTTTAAAGGTATACCACCCTTAACAGTCTGCACCATACCTGACCTAGGATTACTTTCGTGTTGTCTTTTTGTATTCTTAGATGGCGCTACTGAGAACTTGCTGAGAATTGCTGCTAGGCCCGCCATTGACTGCATCAGGCCTAAACGTTCACCTGAAAAATAACAATTTGAAATTAAGTACCTAAAATTTAATACATTAAGGAATAATTTTTTTCAGATTCCTTATTCCTTAAAGTAATAATAAATCGTCGTTGTGAAATCCTTTGATTAATTTATTTAAGTTTACCTATTTTATTTGTTCCATTTTTATTTTATCCGATTTCTAATTAAGTTGTTAATGTGAGTGATATTTACGCCGTTATTGAAATACATATAATTTCAACATTTTTTAACATTATAAGTATAACGATTGTATTATTTGGCAGTACTCAATGATTATAAATAAACTAGTGGCTCTATAGACCTGTAGATCTTGCGTTTATAACATTTTTGATCATTTTTCGAAATATCTAAACCAATTTCTAATTAAGTTGTTAATGTGAGTGTTATTTACGCCGTTATTGAAATACATATAATTTCAACAGTTTTTTTCACATTATAAGTATAACGATTGTATTATTTGGCAGTACTCAATGATTATAAATAAACTAGTGGCTCTATAGACCTGTAGATCTTGCGTTTATAACATTTTTGAACATTTTTCGAAATATCTAAACCAATTTCTAATTAAGTTGTTAATGTGAGTGTTATTTACGCCGTTATTGAAATACATATAACTTCAACAGCTTTTTTCACATTATAAGTATAACGATTGTATTATTTGGCAGTACTCAATGATTATAAATAAACTAGTGGCTCTATAGATCTGTAGACCTCGCGTTTGTAACATTTTTGAACATTTTTCGAAATATCTAAACCGATTTTTAATTAAGTTGTTTATGTGAGTGTTATTTACGCCGTTATTGAAATACATATAATTTCAACAGTTTTTTTCACATTTTAAGTATAACGATTGTATTATTTGGCAAAACTCAATGATTATAAATAAACTAGTGCCTCTATAGATCTGTAGATCTCGCGTTTGTAACTTTTTTTGAACATTTTTCGAAATATCTAAAATATGATTTTTCCCTATACCTCCGCCATTTTGAAAAATGTAAAAAATTAAAATCGACAAAAAAGCCTTATAATTAAAAAACTTGCTCACAAATTTTTACGATAATTGGTTGAGAAATACAACCTATAGTAGAGGAGAAAAGACGGATAGCCAGATGAGACGGACCAACGAAAACATTTTTGCCAAAAGGAAAAACAGTTTTAACAGATAATTTCTTCTACCTGGTTCTGTGTTCCGTTTCTGACAAACATAACATAAAAAATATAAAGCACTAGCGGCTCAGTGCTGTAGACTTTGCTCAAATTGTATGGTTGTTTAAAAATAATCTAATAGATGTCGCCACGAGGTTAACCTTGCTTTTGAAAAGCAATGTGTTTTTGCTAGGTATTCTTTAACTATATCTTATCTAAGCTAGACTGCTTAGATTAGCACTGCGCTTCTAACTTTGATCATTTTTCGAATTGATATTTTTTTTCGCAAAATTTCGAATAACTGCCGCGACAAAATATCTATATAATTATCGCAATCGAACCTGCTCATAAAATTTCATTAGAATCGGTTGAGAAATGCGGCCTGCAGTGGAGAGTAAACGGACATAAGTACTAAAGTTTTTTTTTTGCCCAAGCTGAAACTGAGACTTAGCTCGCGCTTCGCGCTCACTCGGTCAATAAAAATCTGGATGGTTTGATTAATAAGTTATGCGAGTATTTAACAATTTATTCATTATTACAATAATAATTTATCACGAAGTAAAGTAGGTGCTTCGAGTATCACGTGTAAGATAGATAAGACCACATGATCATTTATCTAGGAATGATATAATCTCTATTTAAACATACAGCTACTTATAAAAATACAACTAAAACATTGAAATATTTGGTCCTTAAGTTTGGGACTTTAATAATTGTCGTCAGTTGTCCCGAATTAAAAACAAATCTTTAATAAATGGTTAATAATAATTATTTATTATTATTAATTAATAGTATCAGGATCAGGAAGCTCTGAAGATTTAAACATGCAACAAGCGACACTTCTAGTTCCTAAATAGATAGAAATCCTAGATTTTATTTATATACAATGAGTACATTCCGATGTTATACGTACCTACAAAGTCTAAAAGCTGGGTCCACACTTGTAACATTTTGTCTGTCTGTCAAAAAGTCTAGAACGGGTGGTAGGAAAATATAGACGATTCAAAAGTACATAATAATTAAGTTTATTTGAATAAAGCTTATTTGACTTTGACTTTGGCATGTCAGATCACCGTGTCTATCGAACATCATAGTCTCTAATTCAGTATTACCACAGTGCACGTCCAACCAAACTGGCGATGAGAAAACCGGTGATATAAATAATACGCGAAAATGTTTCAAGAGTGGCTGGCCTAAGCGATGTACAACATTTGTTGACGGAATGTGCCAAAACCCAACGCGAACGACAAAACTTAAAACGTGTGATGTGGGTGTATACCAAACTATTTTGTCAAATACCACATCAAATGCAGCGAAACTGGTTTGTGAAATGGTGCTGGCTAGCCACGCTAGCCGACAACAATAATAATATATTTAGTATTAGTTTGTAAATATAATATTATAAGTAGTAGAATTAACATAGTTTAGGGTATGATGGGACTGACATAACATGTGTTAATAAAAGTCCCTAAAACAATAAAGAGTAAAAAAAACAATAGGAGTGTTACTGTCGTCTGTCGCTGCCACTTTAATGGCCCTTAAATGGATCGATTTTAGTCACCTGTGATGGTCGATTTTAGTCACCTAGCAAGTCGCTTTCAAAATTGAATCGCTCGTATAGGTAGTTGATGGCGTAACCTACGTAACAATATGTAAACGTAGTTCAAGTTTTGGCCGCCGGATCAGATAATTTTGTTCATTCACCTGCGGCCTAGGCCGAATTGCCGTTTACATGGTCGATTTTTGCCATGCGGCGAAAGTTGTGCGGCTTGATTCGCCCAAGTAAATACCTCATAACGCCGTATCGTACTGAAACTGAACCCAAAAGAGTCGCTTCCACGTTCCTACGTCTGCGAGGTGCTTCCAAAGATTTAGCTTTGCGTCAAACGTCACATACAAATAAATGAGTCAATATCAACAAGGCGACGAAGTTATTTGAGCTCGGAACGAATTTAGCAATTTATTGATACTTCTATACCAAAACACTTGATACACAGACACAAATAAGTTTCACCACAAGCGTAAGTGACCAAATCGGTCTTCACAGGCATTTATATTCTACACTTCCTTTTCTTCAGTAAAAGAGCCAGAATATTTGTTTTCGACCATACCATACATAGATAAAAAAAATTATACATATTTACTAAACATATTCTCACCAATACAAGCACGAGGTCCCTCGCCAAAAGGTATGAAGACATGATTCGGAATGTTTTTCACGTTATCCGGGCTGAACCTCTCTGGAATAAAGTTTTCTGGTTCGTCAAAATACTTCTTATCCATTTGCAATGCCTGGTTTACTATTATGACTCCAACATTTTCGTCAATTGTTAAGTCTGAATCGGGAAAGGTGTATTTAGATACTGATCTTCTTAAAAGAACTCCGATTGATGGAAATATGCGCATACTTTCACTGAAATTAGGAATAAAAATTATCAATAGCATTTTTTAAGAAATAATAGCACTATCATCTTCTAAATGCACAGTTAAATAATATGGTGATACAAGCTTAACTGTTGTCAGAGAAAGGACCACGTTGAATACAATGCCATATAACATTATATAAATTGTCACTAAGTGCTTGAGCTACAAAAAAAATAATCCAATTTTTGTAACTCAAGCAATTTTGCTATCGTCTTCATAGATATACCATAACCCGTTTGGGTAGTAAACATGCGTAAAGACATCACGACTTATCGCGACCTCATCAAAGAGGTTATAAATTATAAGAAGATGCTTACTTGAAACACATTCTAAGGTATTTCATTTCATTGACTGCGTCGTAACAAAGCTTGTCATCATATTTACTCAAAACTTCATCAATTTCTTCTTGACACTTCTTTTGTTTATCTGGGTGAAAAGCTAGCTGATGTAGTGTGAAGCTTGAGTTCGAAGAAGAAGTTTCAAAACCAGCTGCAAAAAATACGAACACTTGTGCAGCTATAAGTAAATCATCTAATTCTTGCTCAACAATGACAAGAGAACCATCTGGATTCTTCTTTTCAATCGATTCTCCAATCATCTTGCCTTTCTTTTTAACTTCTAAAAGAAGATCAATGAAGTCATTTCTGTTCGAAGGCTCGTAGTTTCGTTCCTCCATAATTTCCTTTACTAGGATAACTGTCATATTCGTTACATCAGGTGCAACAGATGGTACATCTTTCAAAAGCGTTGGCATTAGGACTTTCGACACCATTCTAATTATATCAAACACATTAATATTAAATATCCTCTTTCCAAGTTTACGGAATACTGAATTTTCATCTTGTAATGCATCCATATTGATGCCAAAACCAACTGCTCCTATGAAATCTGTTGTGTACCTGGCTATTAAGTCTTTGACATCAACCTCTGCATTTTTGCTTGCATCAGCTGCAATGATTTGCAATTTCTCAGCTCTTTCAATAATTAATGGAAACATAGCTTTAAGTTTGCCCGTGGTAAACGCAGGAGTCATACGCTGTCTAAGCAACTTCCACAAGTCACCATCAGTAGAAAACAAATGATTGTTCATCGGGTCTGATTCTTCTTTATGTAGTTTCATACCTCTTGGATAAAAACAATGGAAATCAGATATTAGTACTCTTTGGATGTCTTTCGGTTCTGTTACTATTAGTGCACGCATATTAGCAAGGTATACTCCAATGAATCGTTCACCGGGGTGCTTCTTATAGACGTCAACAAAAAAATCAGTAAAACTAGAATTGAGAGTCATTTGTTTCCAACTGTTTCCAACAAATGGATATGGTTTGTCATGAGTAACCCCTTTGTTTTTCCAGTAGTTAAAATTTCTGGTTCCAAGAATGTAAAGTAAAACTAATATCAGAATAATTGTCACTATAATAAACATTTTGTTATGTTCAAGTTCACTGAAATTTATCACAATACTGTTTTATGTATGAATAGACAATCATTTATAATGTTAGTTCATAGAGTGATAAGATAATTTGTCATTTTTGTTTTTAATGATAATATTTCAACATTATAGCACAAATGACTAAACTTAATAATTTGGGTATAAAAATTACACAGTTTAGATAGTATTTCATGGATCAGCATTAACGCTGTATATCCACATTTCATGAATATTAGCGTTTTTCCAAAGAAGTTATCAAAATAATGAAAGCATTACTATTGATGTAAAGTTTAGTTATAGGAAGCAAAATTCTTAAATTAGTGCCGTATAGAGAAATTATCAGGTATTTTAAAACGAAGACAATCTGTTCAAGTGGAATTTTAAATTTGCTTGTCAGAAATATTTTTCACAGATAAGAATACGACTCATATTTATTTTTTCACTTATTGTTCTCATTGTCAAGGAGTGTTTCCTATAGAGAGAAAATTAAAAAAAATAATCACAGAGAAATAAAATATAAAAAAACGCTCAAATCAATTTCTTCTTTTACGTTCGCCTGTTTATTGTTAGAGTCAGTCAACAGCAAAATTACCAAGATGATGTTTTCTATATTTCCAAATGGAAGTCTGAAAAAATCAAACTGATTTGGCTATGCAATTGTCCTTCTGCTGACAAAGTTTGTATCTACGTACGATACGTTTGTATATGTACATACATTTTTCCTCATTTTCAGCGAGATTTTATACTGTGAAACTTGGTTGATCAATCACGTTTGTCTTTTAAGCCTAGAGTAGGTGTGCTGATTTTTATAACGTATGTGGACTGAGAAATAATGAATATTACATAATTTTAATTTAACGTGGACTTTGCTCCTTGCCCCTTGAATTTATTTTACTTATTTCACCTTTTTCAACATTAATTTTCACGACAAATGGCACTGATTCGACTGTGGAAAATGTAACAAACACACTTATTAATACTTTTTTTTTCTAGAAAACTCTGTTCGAAGGCTAGATTAATTCGTCTTCTTTCTTGGGGTCAGTTTTAAAGGTATACCACCCTTAACAGTCTGCACTAAACCTGACTTGGGATTACTTTCGTGTTGTCTTTTCGTATTCTTAGATGGCGCTACTGAGAATTTGCTGAGAATTGCTGCTAAACCCGCCATTGACTGCATCAGGCCTAAACGTTCACCTGAAATGTAATTAATTTAATTTAATCATACTAAAACTAATTATATTTATTATAAACTACGTGGATGTTATAATAAACAGGGTGTTTGGAAATACTCTTATGAAGCCGAAGATGGTAGATACGCATGGTGGCCATGCATACAATCCCGAAAAAATATTATAAACCCTGAAAATTATGTATTATTAGCGTAAACTGCAGGACTATTAGATAAAAATAATCGCAATAATCGGACGCAATTCATTGTACAAATTACTTGTTATTGAACCCAGCGAACTAAAATCTATGGAATAAGCATTCTGCTCAAAAAATAGCACCAGACGAAAAGTACAACTAAGTGGATAGAGCTAAAATGCTGGCATTTAACTTTGCAGCACAAAGCGTTGGAACACTGGTTGCTTATTAGCGATCATAATTTGTATACTCATAGATATTTTCTATACTTAAACAAAAAAATTAGATACGTTTTTTCTGCATCTTTTTACTGCCTTCTTTGCATCTATTACACTTTTTAACTATAAGGGACGTCATTTCTAATATACTCTCTCTTTCTATCTTTTCTCTACAATACAAACTGCAATTTATTGAAAAGAACACCAACGTCGTGGTGCCATTTTTTAAGCAATATTTGTTTGCAATTACACTTCCATAGATTTTAGTTCGCTGATTGAACCTTATTTGTGGGTGGTAATAGTGTCATGGAGTGGTACAAACATCGTCCGTTTATTACGATTGTTTTTATGTTATAGGCCTGTAACTGTAATACCACCCCTAGACCGAATTGCGTTAGTGCACTTTCGAAAGACACGACGGCATTTTGAAACGCTTATGTCATAAAAACTCTGAAGTTACCATTACTGTATTCAAATGTACCATAATTGAGGCTCATTCGTGGTAAGACTGGTGAGTGATGTCACATGTCAGCGCGTTCACACTTACAGCTAAAGTATTTGCAATTAATTGGATTGATTATCAAAAAATAAATCAATTTAAAAAAAATATTAAAAACACGACTGCCCTGCCGAAAACGAACTAAAAAGTTGAATAACAAGTGTCATTGCAGTCGGGGAACCGTTTTTTGGAACAATTTTTAATCAAAGAGGTCCCCCGACTGCAATGACACTTGTTATTCAACTTTTTAGTTCGTTTTCGGCAGGGCAGTCGTGTTTTTAATATATTTTTTTTAATTTATTTATTTTTATTTCACACATTTTAGTGACAAATCATTTTTTTTAATGTGCTCATTAAGGCCTTTCATTTGATGCCCATATTGTAATAAGTGTAGAAAAAAAAAATTTTTCACTTTTGAAAATGGCGTCGTACAGTCGCCATATTAACGTTTTTCAAAAAAAAACATAGTCAGTGTCACTTGGAATGATGTAAGGATTCTAACGATACCCCATACATCCAAATCTGTTGAGCCATTTAGATGGTGGAATAAAGAAACTCGCATACCCACAAACATACATGAATCCTGCACACATATACACTCCTTTTTGGGCAGTCGTGTAAACACTCCTTTTAGGCAGTCGCCTAACAATAGTCTGTTAGCGTCTAAGGTTGGCACTTACGAATCAAAAGCTCTTACGAATCATAGCAAGCAATAGATGAAGCCACAAGCAAAACTATTTGTTCCTATCGATTTTCTTTTAAAATACAGGGTTACTTTTGGACCCCTCGTTTTAATTCGTTAAGTGTTGTCTAGGGTATTCTTGATCGAAGCACGAAAGCTATTTCTACCAATCATAGTAGCAGAAAGTCATTTGTTTATACTCTTATATATTTTACAGTCGTGCCTTAATATTTCTTTTGTAGATTGTTATTAATAAGATAAAGTGTATCATATTTAATAAACATTTTCTCACCAATACAAGCACGAGGTCCTTCGCCAAAAGGCATGAAGACATGCTTCGGAATGTTATTCACATTATCCGGACTGAATCTCTCTGGAATAAACTTTTCTGGTTCATCGAAATGCTTTTTATCCATTTGCAACGCTTGGTTGATTATTAAGACTCCAATATTTTCGTCAATTGTCAAGTCCGAATCGGGAAAGGTGTACTTAGATGCTGATTTTCTTAAAAGAACTCCGAGTGATGGAAATATACGCATACTTTCACTGAAATAGAAAAACATGTTCAGATTGTTATTTGTATTATCATATAGCACTTTCCAGAGGCATGGCTGAATAATTAGGTTTTTAAAACAAATTTATTAGATCTGATGTTATCTTTGTAGCCAATTTTGTACACCAACGCTTCCGAGACCTAGGAGGTCGTAATTCATAAATGGGTACTTACTTGAAGCACATTCTAAGGTATTTCATTTCGTTAACAGCGTCATAACAAAGCTTGCCATTATATTTACTCAAAACTTCATCAATTTCTTCTTGACATTTCTGTTGTTTATCTGGATAGAAAGCTAGTTGATGTAACGTGAAGCTAGAGTTTGAAGAAGAGGTTTCAAAACCAGCTGCAAAAAATACGAACACTTGTGCAGCTATAATAATATCGTTTAACTCTTGCTCAACAATAACTGGAGAACCATCTGGATTCTTTTTTTCAATCGATTCTCCGATCATCTTTCCTTTCTTTTTTACTTCTAAAAGAAGATCAATGAAGTCATTTCTGTTCGAAGGCTCGTAATTTCGTTCTTCCATAATTCCTTTTACTAGTTTAACTGTCATTTTTGTTACATCTGGTGCAATAGCTGGTATGTTCCTCAAAAGCGATGGCATTAGAGCTTTTAATGCTACTCTTACGATATCTACTGTGTTTGCACTAAATATCCTCTTTCCAAGTTTACGAAACACTGAATTTTCGTCGTGCAATGCATCCATATTGATACCAAAACCACATGCTCCTATGAAATCTGTTGTGTACCTCGCTATTAAGTCTTTGACATCAACCTCTTCATTTTTGCTCGTAAGATCTGCTGCAATGGTTTGCATTTTTTCAGCTCTTTCAATAATCAATGGAAACATAGCTTTAAGCTTGCCCGTGGTAAACGCAGGAGTCATACGCTGTCTAAGCAACTTCCACAAATCACCATCGGTAGAAAATAAATTATTATTCATCGGGTCTGATTCTTCTTTATGTAGTTTTATACCTCTTTGATAGAAACAATGGAAATCAGATATTAATACTCTTTGTATATCTCTCGGCTCTGTAATTATTAGTCCTGGTGCATTAGCAATGTATACTCCAATGAATCTTTCGCCAGGGTGTTTTTTATAGATGTCAACTAAAAAGTCAGTAACACTGATTTTAAAACTCATTTGTTTCCAACTGTTTCCAACAAATGGATATGGTTTGTCATGAGTGACCCCTTTGTTTTTCCAGTAGTTAAAATTTCTGGTGCCAAGAATATAAAGTAAAACAAATATCACAAAAACTGTCACTATAATAAACATTTTAGAGCGTTCAAGTTCACTTGGAATATATCACAATACTAATTTTGATTGGGAATGGACGATCATTTATACTTATAACAGAATGTCATCAGTGGCCAGCATCGAAGGCAGGCGAGACGCGTACCTACTAAGATAACGAAAAATTGTTTAATCCAACCAAAAATAGGAGTCCAATCTAAATTGGTTCGTAAAGTGATTGTGGCAGTGCACAAATTCCGAGCCAGTTTCTGCAAGTACTCAAGGCCTTGTTATTGTGTGGCATCAGTTTCGGACACTAGCGCGCACGATGGTAATGAACGCGGTCACCCTCCCCTCACCTCCTCGAGTAAAGAGATCCGCTGCTATTTTTCGATCCGCTCACACTTATACAACGCAAGTATCCTGACCGGACAGTACTACATTCAAATAAGCTAAAATCATCGGCTGATGCGAAGTTGATAAGTGTAATCTGTGATGAGCGGTAGCGCGAGCGCTGACGGATCTGTGCCAAACTAATCTACGTATGAATGGAGAGGAAGACATTAACACAACCTCAAGGAAACGTAAAGAACGCACTGAAATATATGACTACAAAAAATATATCTCAAGTTTGCGAACAGATATGATGAAATTTCTTGAAGAATTTGGTAAAACACAAAATTAAAAATTGAATCAAACAAAGAATGAAACATCTGAGATTAACAACGAAATTAAAACAATGAAGTCGAATACAGAAAATATAACCCAAAAATTAAATTAACTGAATAACGAAATTTTTCTTGCGTAGTAGTGTTACTACGCAAGAAAAAACCGGCCAAGAGCGAGTTGGACTCGCGCACCGAGGGTTCCGTACAATATATATAATATAATATAATATATAATATTATAATATAATATTATAAATGCGAAAGTCCGTTTGTTTGTTTGTTTGTTTATTTGTTTGTTACGCCTTCACGTCTTAACTACTGAACCGATCATCATGAAATTTTGCATACACGTTCTCAGGGATACAGAGAAGGACATTGGGTACCTTTCATCCAGAAAAAAACATATAGTTCCCGAGGGATGGCAAAAAATATTTCACGCAGACGAAGTCGCGGGCGGCCGCTAGTCATAAATATTTGGATATGTTACTTTAGTACAGTTTTAAAAAAAGTAGAATAAATGGCAGACAGGTTGAAGGGCGAACAGGCGGACAGTTAATTTACTAATCTTAACCACAGCTGCTTAAGGTGACTGAAAAACATTTCAGCCACTCCACATTGCAAACTGTTTATATTACTATGTAGGAACTTATTCTTCGTTTATTCGTACGGCAAATAGTAGGTAATTATATTAGAACCAACCACCAATTATTATTGTAGTATTAGGTTGCGCCATCTCTTGATCGATAGTGGAATCTTTTTTTTCTTAGGTCAGCATTCTTAGTTCAACGGCATCTGTTGAGTGATAGTAAAACTAAAGAATTTTTGTTTGTTTTTTGAATTTCTAAAAAAGTGTGTTATATTGAGACATCGTTTTATTTTTCCTGTAATCTTTACATAAACTACTATCACACAGAATTATTTCAGATTTTTCTCCTTGCAAATTTCGGAGATAAGGGGGGAACGGTATTTTTTTACATTTTTTATCATAAGTCGAAAACTATGTGGCCTAAGAAAAAAGGAAAAAATGTTTTAAAATGTGCAAACAGCGTTCTTTCATATGATACCCCACATGCCCTAGTCACCTCACTTCAAATTTTTAAGACCCCTTTTCAGTCCCTGTTGTAAAAAAAAATATTTTTTTTTTATTTCTTTCTTATTTGCAAAATAGTTGGGCAAATGTCATCTTAATCTATTCCAAATTTCAAGTTGATACCATTAGTAGTTCTCGAGATATCCAGCTGTGACAGACAGACAGACTGAGTCACACCATAAGGGTTCTTTTTTTACCATTTTGGTACGGAACCCTAAAAACAATAAGAATTCAGAACGAAATAATTAATATAAAAGAACAAAAATACATGGAACCGTCGATCGCTCAATACGCCGCCGGTCGTTAATCACGAAAACCTCATCCTAGAATTAAAAGACCGATGTGAGCGAGAGAAAAACATTGTGATTATTGGTAGGTATATTAGAAAAAAAGATGCAAATCCGAAAGCTAGACGAAGTTATGATGTTTATGAAATTACTGACACTATTACACAAAGATTGTCCTAAGCCAATTAAAACAACGTGATTGGGAAAATATATAAACAGAAGTCGCCCGATTAAAGTGTACTTTACCACTGCTGAAACTACAAAAAAATATTAATAAACAAAGGAAAGGTGAATGCGCAGGCTACATACAAAATTACCCGAGTCCCGGCGCAAATTAAATCTATCTCAGATTTTAGTACCTTTTATGTATATAACAAAAAAATAATTGAGACCTCTGTGATCGGTGATTAGCATAAAAAAAAACTGCAATTATATTTTTTCAGGCGTTAATATTTTACGTAGCTAAAGGTATTCAAAAATATTAGGTAATAACCGCATTGGGGTCCCCGTGGTGGGTTATCATTTATTTATAATTTTATCACAGATAATGTGATTTAGACAAAAGAAAGAAATAAAATAAACATGACAATTAAGCAGAATGACGACGACCAAAGAGCTCGTGTTACTATTTTATTTTTCTTTATGTTCTCTAGTTGCATGGCCTTTTCATTGTTTGCAAAAATATGTTAGCAGAAAACATTAAACATAAAAAATATTTCGATTTTTTATTATAAGACTTTTTGTACTTATGATTTTAATAGAAATACTACACAATCTTGTTTGCCAATCATGTCATTACCATCCTTACTTAATATTATAAATGCGAAAGTCCGTTTGTTTGTTTGTTTGTTTGTTACGCCTTGACGTCTCAACTACTGAACCGATCGTCATGAAATTTTGCATACACGTTGTCAGGGGTACAGAGAAGGACATAGGGTACTATTCATCCCGAAAAAAAGTATTGTTCCCGAGGGATAGCAAAAACATTTTCCACGCAGACGAAGTCGCGGGCGGCAGCTAGTTATTTTATATTTTACTTAATCATTTTGACGGTAATATCATTCCAATATTAACGCCTGAAAAAATATTAATTGCAGTTTTTTATGTTAATCACCGATCACAGAGGTCCCGCATATTTTTTTGTTATACACATAAAAGATACTAAAACCTGAGATAGATTTAATTTGCGACGGGGCTCGGGCATTTTTGCGCATTCGCCTTTGCCTGACAATATAATAGTCGGAGAAACGTCGGTTAACGGCATTGAAATAAACTTTTTGCCACCGGATTTTTTAAACTAATTTGCCCCGCTGAACACGATTCTGTCCGGTGTCAACGCCTCCCCCACTCCCTTCCCTCCTTACCTCCCAAAACGTGTCCTGACCTGCTGTTTTTTAATGTTTTTACCGAAACTATTAGAGATAAAAGAAAACTGTCCAGGACAAAAACAATCTGCTTTAAATTCTCCATAACATTTGAATGTAAATTATTTGACAGGCATAATAACTAAAGAAATAATGTCCGCTCAAACTGCGTAAATTTTTGTTTTTTCAAAAAAATTTCATTCGCAGTTTATCGAAAAACGGTCGAATCTGTGATAAAATAGCCATGAAGCGAATTAATTTTCATACACTTACCTACAAAACAAGAATTAACTTGTACGAGTTAATTCATTGTACGAGTATTTGTTCACAATTTATAGGTCGCAGCGCAGACGCCCTGCCGCCGCGAGTCACGAAGTTATACATATTGTTATAATTATTAAGTACTCGTATAGTAATATTTTGTAGGTGATATGAAAGAAAATAATTATTTATTTATTATACTCTTTATTGCGCTAAAAAAACAGTTATCTACACATAAATAATTTTAGAAGCGTACCTGAAGGAGGACTCATCTCTAAAATATTGTTTTATAAACTATAATTATTTAGTAATTTGGAGCTTTACCTATTTATAATTGAGAGTTTTACATTATGTTGTTGGGTTATGTAGCCATGTTTCATAATAAACACACTATTAGAATTAAGTTTAATTATTAATTTTACCTATTATCTTACTCCAACAAAACAAGTATTTTTGTTTTGTTTTTTAAATAAATAATTGTGCCATAACAATTAACATACTCAAAAGCATGTTTTCTGCTACCTGTGTTCTTAGTATGTGTATCGGGTATTCGATGCTTTAGAAATAACCACATAAGAAACACGTTTATAATGTTAAATATGTTTCTCATTCATGTTTTTGTGAGAAATAAATTCTTTGAACCTAGATAATTTGGTAATTTTAATAGCCCGATAAACGTTGAATGTCAAGCAAAAAAAAATGCATTTTGCGATTATATTAATGGTCTTAGTTTTTTTTTAATTAGTGCAGAAATTTTATCTATTTGCCTTTTATTGATAAAATGTTTATAATTTATAATGATGATAAAAAAGGGGGAAATAAAATATGATTATTTTAAAACATAACTTTATCTCAAACGTATTACTTTTTTTCCTTTTGGGTTTATCAATTCGACACGAAGAAATGGCATTTTTTGGGCAGGCATTTGACTACCATCTTGCTAGGTAAACAGGATGTGGTCTAAGGTTATAACACGCTTGCCCAGGAAATGCCTATTCACTCTTGTCTTGAAGAGACGAAGGTTGTAACCATCGGGGATTACATGAGCAGGCAGTGCATCCCATTCTTTAACAGTTCGCATAAGAAATGTAATCGCAAAGCGCTCGGTATGGACCCTTGCCTACTTAACTTGGTTACTTAACTAGTAGGTAAGTTTGAAAGACTAGTGTCTACCCATCTTTTGTCAGAACTCTATTTGTACCATCGAGTGCATAAGGTGAAGACATTTACCCGCTTTATATTTTGATCAACAAATTTTAACGATTCCTAGGGGGGTCCAATTTGTACTCGGTTTGGTTGGTGGTAGGGCTTATTTCAAGTCTGCCTGGCTAGCTACCACCACCTTACCTAAGTCTGACGCCATAACAACAATTTAAAAATTGTTGCGTTCCGGCAATTAGAGGTAATATAGCCAGTGCTGGAGTTTCCGGGTGTAGTGCGCTTCCACCCTCGGCCTTATCGTCACTTAACATCAGGTGAGGTAAAGGCCAAGAACCACCCCCCGCTGTGCATAAAAAAAAAACCAGCCAGCGCACGAAGGGTTCCGTACCAAAAAACGGCAAAAAAATACGTTTGTTGTATGGGAGCCCCCCTTAAATATTAATTTTATTCTGTTTTTAGTATTTGTTGTTATAGCGGCAACAGAAATACATCATCTGTGAAAATTTCATCTTTCTGGCTATCACGGTTCATGAGATACAGCCTGGTGACAGACAGACAGACAGACAGACAGACGGACAGCGGAGTCTTAGTAATAGGGTCCCGTTTTTACCCTTTGGGTACGGAACCCTAAAAAACCCAAAACGTGATTTTAATAGATAGAATACGGAGTTATTAAAAAATATGCTGATATTAAACATAATTATAGAGTTTCGTGAATATTTTTTCGTTACGTAGGTACTTACTTAAATCAAAAAAATACTTATTAAATATAGTGATAAATAAAGTTTAATGTAAGAACTCGATATTATTTCCACTTTTTATAATGTCAGCTTAAGCGTGTATTCTACGTGTCACTCATATTTTCTCAAAACTAAAAGCAACTTTGATATAAGTCGTGTAAAAGTTACTTTACAGCGTGAAGTTTTAAACTTATTACGTACTTGTAGTTTTAGTGGCTTGTATATTAAACATTTAAGTTTAGGATGCTTTAAAATAAATACCCTCTTTTTTAGAATTAATAATGTAGGTAGATACTCTGGGTCACAAATGTAAAGCTGCATACTAGGTGCTATTAAGTAGTATTTTATAGAAATGCATTATATATCAAAAAGTACCAAAAAAGTTTAACTTTAGACCACCTTACTTTTATTAAAGCTCTATTCAACACTTGACACTGGCAAAAAATACTCCCTGAAGAGGAGAGTAAATTTTCAAAACAAAAATAAGAAGGAAAACTCATAGGATGCGTTCCGGTCATCGACATAGAAAAATTTTCGCTGCGCTCAAGAAGACCAACAAAGCGTGGAAAAGAGAAGTTAACATCATACGGACACGGTCTATGTAAAAAAGAGACAAAGGATCAAGTGACATGTGCCAACATTTTTTACAGTAAGAGCCCCTAGCGTCCCGCCTAGCAAATGAGCAATCACAGTTTGTTTAAAATATTTTTTTTTCTTTATTAGAATTTAAAATAAAGGTACCGTGGAGCCATGGGGTCTTGTGCTCTAAGTAATTGTGATGCGACAAAACGAAACAATCTAAGTAATCACACTTTTCACAGGTAAATAAGATATTGCCACACATTTCTCTAAAACAAAATTTCGCTACATTTATTCGTTTATCGACGAAGAAAACAGTATGGACTATAATTTATTAATTTCCTTTGCCATATATAGTCATATTTTATGTATCTAAGTCATATTTTACGTATCTCATATAAAATGTATGCATTTATTTTCGGGTCACCTGTTTATTGACATTGTTGTTCTTTGACATTCTATTTAATAATAATAATAATAATATAAGACTTTATTGCACAGGACAGAACAAACGATACAATCAGAGAAAAAATACAAGAAAACATATGGTTCCGGTCATCCGATCGAATGAAGGCTTTTCAAAGTGACATTTAAAAAATAAAAATGGTAACTATTTGACTTTTAGATGGCGTTGATGGAAAGAGAAGTGTCAAAATTGGCTTTTAAAAATAAACTGTACATACCAAAGAGGCAAGCAATCGCTCGCTGACTGACGTCTGCCCAAAGAGAAACATTTTAGGGTTACATTGAATTAAAACCTTACAAATATAACTTTATATCCATTTTTTAAAGCACCGGAAACCAATAGCGCAAATTAATGTCTAGTGTAAGCCGGTTTAAGCCGGTTTTGAGTGACCAGCAAAAGGTAATTTAGTTACGATGCATCCGAGCTCTGAGTTCAGGAATTATACCAAGCATAAGGATTGGATTTTCAATGTTACCTTTATTTTCTCTGTTATCTTTGGTATTAATAATGGTCTAAACTCAAGCCAAAGTATGGTGTATACTTGATGTGAAACCATGTACAAGAATAATAAAAATGCATAAAAGCTTTTTTTTTAAAGGAAAACCTCCATCAAAAAACCTAAAAAACAAAAACTGCTTCAAAAATTAAGGACATCTAAAAAGCAAGAAATAATAAACAAATCATTAGTTACACGTCAATATTCATAAAACACGTCTATTGAAGTCGGGTGGCTAAAGAACAACTATTTTTTTTTTTTAAAAAGCCCTACCCGACTTCATTAGGCGTGTTTTATTAATATTGAGATGTGTAACTAATGACTTGAATATTATTTCTTGCTTTTTAGAGGTATTTAATTTTAAAGCTGTTTTAGTTTTCAGGTTTTTTGAAGGAGGTTTTCCTTTTTTAGGGTTCTGTACCAAAATGGTAAAAAGGAACCCTTATGATGTGACTCAGTCTGTCTGTCTGTCTGTCTGTCACAGCTGGATATCTCAAAAACTACTAATGGTATCAACTTGAAATTTGGAATAGTTTAAGATGACATTTGCCCAACTATTTTGCAAATAAGAAAGAAACAAAAAAATATATTTTTTTACAACAGAAACTGAAAAGGGGTCTTAAAAAAATTAAGTGAAGTGACTAGAGCATATGGGGTATCATATGAAAGAACGCTGTTTGCACATTTTAAAAAATTTTTTTTTTTAGGCCGCATAGTTTTTGACTAATGTTGAAAAATGTAAAAAAATACCGTTCCCCACCCTTATCTCCGAAGTTTGCAAAGAGAAAAATCTGAAATAATTCTATGTGATAGTAGTTTATGTAAAGATTACAGGAAAAATAAAACAATTTCTCAAAATAACACACTTTTTTAGAAATTCAACAAACAAACAAAAAATCGTTAGTTCCACTACCGGTCAACAGATGGCACTGACCTAAGAATGCTGACCTAAGAAAAATAAATTGTTCCACTATCGGTCAAGAGATGGCGCTGACCTAATACTACAATAATAATTGGTGGCTGGTTCTAATATAATTCCCTACTATTTGCCGTACGAATAAACGAAGAATAAGTTCCTACTTAGTAATATAAACAATTTGCAATGTGGAGTGGCTGAAATGTTTTTCAGTCACCATAAGCAGCTGTGGTTAAAGTTTGTAAATTACCTGTCCGCCTGTTCGCCCTTCCACCTGTCCGCCGTTTATCCTACTTTTTTTAAGACTGAACTAAAGTAACATATCCAAATATATTTATGATTGTACGTAACCCTCGGTGCGCGAGTCCGACTCGCTCTTGACCGGTTTTTGTTTAAAAAGGTTTTTTATTTTCAAAGTTTTAGTGGTAGGTATGTGAGCGTGTAATTATTTTTTAACTTTATATTATAAATATTTTCAATGGTAAAATTCCCACAACTCAATTTCCAAATTCACGCTGTTTGTTTTTGAAAAGTTCCGTTGTGTCTTCGTAGTCCAAGTCTAGTCCAGAACGTTGCATTGCAGACCATGGTTTGGTTTGTTTTGGATTGTCATAAACCTACCAAAATCTAAATCACTTTACATTTATACTATTTGACTTTGAGGAGTACCCTTGTGTATCTTCGAAGTTCAAAGTCCAATACCAATGAAATTAAAATGTGACCACTCTTGAAGTATATACCAAGTATATACCCTTTCAAATAAAAAAGAATCATCTAAATCGGTTCATAAACAATGATGTTATGTCTGAAAATCCGTAAAAACTTAAAAGATGGCAAGCTTAATATATTTTTCAGGATTATGGAAAAACTACTAGCCAGATCTCTGTAAAAAATTTATGGCACTACACACAAACTATTTTCTTAGAGATAAATAAAGAATTGTATAAATCGGTTAACAACTGACGAAGTTATGTTAAAACATACATTTAAAAAAACCGCCGACCTGATAACCTCTTCCTGATTTGAAGTCGGTTAAAAACATATTCACTTCTCAAGCTTACGCGCTCACTAGACATGAAATAAAACACTTTTTAAGGGATACTAGCGCGGTTTTATTGGTTTATAGTATAAACATATAGTATAAATATATATATATATATAACTTAAACCAAATAATTTATTTTTTGTTAAAAAATAATTTCTGAACGTCTTTAAAAATTCATCGCTTGAGGGTAGGCTCACGAGCCTCAGTTCCCGTGACTACGGCAGCTGCAAAGGTGCCGAAACATCAGAAAAATCAAAAATGAAACCAAATACCAAGTAATTACCAAAGTACTTTCAATAAAACTGCGCTAGTATCCGTTAAAAAGTGTTTTATTTCACGCATAAAACAATCAACTACGTTTAGTGTGGCAAGAGTGAAGTTTTTGTTTCTCACTAATAAAACAGAATTAAACGCTAAAATGTGTTTTATGGCAAACTCTACCCATTATTCTACAAGTTACAAGTTACGTGCCCTCGTAACAACACGTCCGTCCGATCAATATCACTTAGCCGGCATTATGTCAAGACGTATGCCAAACAGAGTATTATGGGTAATCTTATTAGATCGAGTACGCTTACACCTGTACTTAGCTCGAGCGTTCGTGTAATAGGTTTACGCATGTGAATAATTTATATTTTTCTTACTTTTCTGAAAGTCTTTACTAGTTGTAGGTAAACAGTAAGGTTTTATGAAAAGTAAGATATCTTGAATGACTGATTCATTGTCGTACACAAACCACTAGATTGACAGGGCTAAAAAACGTACAAATAGTAGTTATGACACTTATGACGTCTATTATACATTGTATATACATTGTATAATGGACGTCAGTGTTCCCATGGGAAGTAGATATACATGCATACGGAATTTCTATTTTACTATATTTTATTTATATATTTTTTTATAAAATTTTACCAAAGTATGTTGATTTAATAGCGGGGTGCCTACTATTGCACTTGGCCGAATTTTTCAATATTTCATACAATCTGTAGCACAGACAATTTTATTAAAATTGCAATCTTCTGATCGCACCATGCCTACTTTTATAGTGCTCTATATGTAGCATTGGCACATGTACCAAATAATTTAATATCGGATGGATTCCTCAGTATTCAAATGGAAATATTATTATTGGGTTTAGAGGGTTGAAGTGCGTATATGTTATTTACCTATTTTTTTTTTATAAATATAAAGTTAACTAAATGTACTAGGCCCCCTTCTCAAATGACCAATTTTCTATTCGTTTGCTAACTTAAAGCTTAAAAATAAGCAACTAGAGCATTTTTAAGTAAATCACAGACATTATCGTATTGTATGGAATTGGCAAGCCTACCACACGTAATTTTAGAGTTTATGGCTTATTTTTAATTTTTAAGTTGGCGAACAAATAGAAAATTGGCCATTTGAGTAAGGGGGCTGGATATATATCCTGGATATATACCTTTGTAACTATGTAGTTACAAAGGTTTTTGACATATTGTTCATTGAAGTTGAAAATATTTATGTACTAGCGACTCGGTAGCACAATTGGTTAGTGCATTGGGCCGGTATTCTAAGGGTGCGGGTTCGAGAGTCCAGTCTGAGCTGCTACGGGTGAGTTAATTTTTTCTAATATTTTTTCAATTATATTAATAATCTTAATATAAAAATAGCATTGTGAATCCATAAAAAATCTAAAAGTTTAAAAATATTTATGTAATTTAATCCTTCTCTAGATTTCTGTGATCCCGGTACTTTTTCAAAAATATTAAATTAGCTAGTAAATGTGCCAATGCTACATAGACCGCTATAAAGTAGGCATGGTGCGATCAGAAGTTTGCAATTTTAATAATGTTGTCTTTGTGCTACAGATTGTATGAAATGTTGAAAAATTCGGCTAAGTGCGATAGTAGGCATCCCGCTATTAAATCAGTATGTTCATGTGTTGTTGGTATTGTTATATTTTAAGGACACGTAATATTTAATATAGGCATATTAAACATTACGTGTCCTAAAAATACAATAATTTTGCTAATAGTAAGTCTGGTGACAAATATTTTTTAGTAATAAAAAGTATATTTTATTATTGTCTTTATATTAAATAAAAACACTTAAATATTTTTTGTATCTCTTAGATATAGTTACCTACTTTTTTCTGGATAAAAGTACCTAATCCCAAGAACCTTATATTCATATTCTATGACAGGTTCTTGCCTAATCCCAAGAACCTTATATTCATATTCTATGACACTGGACATTCTACTACTGAAGGATGGTTGGGGATGAGGTCATTCACCTTTGCAGATTTCTTTTATCCCTCTCACACTGTGACTGAAATTGCCATGCTAAGTACAAAATATCCCAATCCATAGTCAATTTACCCAGGTCATGTACAACAATTAAATAGATTTTCTAAATAAATGTAAATATCGGCACACTTTAAATTAGTTACATGATGTTAAAATTTATTAGTACATGCCGAAGTAATTATTTAGAGGACAGATGAGTCCATTTTGTTATTACAATATTTTACGTTTAACAGTAATTTCTCCATATTTCATAAGTTACCAAATAAAAATAAGGTGGCATCACTGATGGAATTGTCTTTGATTTGACATGTCACTAATGTCAATGATTTTCCACCGCATCTCACGTTTATGTACAAAAATATAAAATTATTTAAATAAAATTCGCGTTACAAAGCATGTGTTGCATTGTGCAAAATTGCAAAAGTGTTTCAAAACCAAATTCTAGCATTATATTTCACAAGTAAGTTTTTTTTAAAGTATTTTCAGCTTTCAATTTTTCCTTCTCAGAAATCTGAATTTTAGCAGATTTCAAAGATTGTTTCCGATCTAATTCGGAAATATTATAGAAGTTAATTATAATTCCACCTTAATTACGTATTTTTTATTTCAATATAATAAATTTAATATGTACAAATCTGTATTCATTTTCGACACATAAGAAGCTTTAGAAATATTATCTGCATATCGCAGGGTGACCATAATCACAGCAGAACTTTTGAATAAGAAAGAAAGATTTGGATGAAAAATTTACGTTTATCCTACCTAACATTACATTTTATGTTTTTATGCCACATTTAACTTTGAGAGCGGAATTATTTTGTATTCTTAACAGAGAGAAAAAATGTAATGTAAACTAAAATATTATCTTACGTAGTTGAGTTAAACAATTTAGATCAGTTTCAGCTAAGAATCGGACCTACCTAACTGACTACCTTACTACTATACTAGTTATTATGGTCTTTGACACCCATTGTTTATTCGTAGTAACAAAATAAAAATTAATCTTATTTTATTTTTCAGATTCCGAAACGATGAGGAAAAGAAACATTTATAGTATATCCCAATTACCGTTAGAGGGAAATTATTTTCAACGGCCAAAATAATGCAGTTTTGATATTTTATATTGCAACTTTTTTTAATACAATGACTAATAATGAGACTTAATTTTTTTTTTCACACAACCGAAAATTCTAAAACTTTTTTCTATTACTAAGGGCGCTTATTCCTGCCTATAAAAATATTTAGCCAATTTGTTTTTTTGGACATTCCTCATTGTACAAAATAAAAATACACGTGACTTTAGGGTGGAAGGGCAGGTGTGTATAAAAAAAAACTGCCCGGCATATATATTGGCAAGAGAAAGAAAGGGACAAAAGATGCGCAGTAGCCATAAACACTAAGTTTATGGCTACTGCGCATCTCTTGTCTCTTTCATTTTCTTCCCAATATATATGCCGGCATCTGTACCTAAGTCTTAAACCTCACCACGTATCTCCAAGTTTTGACTTTTAACCAGCCGGACCGTACAGGACCAAGGGGTCAAGTTTGCTATTATCGTGACTAACGCCGTAATCGTGTTTCAATGGTGTTTGGATGGTAATGCTTTTTGACACAATTCTTGTTTTTGTAAACCCAAAATTGAAACACATTGTTTTTCCTAAAAATCCAAACCCGTTAGACACTGTGTCTCAGTTTTGGGTTTAAGAATCAAGAACTGTGTTAAAAAGCATTACCGTTCAAACACCATTGAAACACGATTATATGATGTTAACAATAGCAGACTTGACCCCCAGTGTGACCACCATTCCAAAACAGTATCGTCCATCCGGAGAGGAGCCAACCGAAAATAATCAGTAGGTAAATATTTTGTGTTGCGCGCCGCCGCTGGCCAAAAGTGGGGTTTGAATGAATATATAGAAAGGTTATAATATGGTTAGTCAAGAGTAGTAATAATCCTATAAATGCAGTAATATTCTAAATGCGAATGTTTGTACGTTTAGAGATACCCAAACATACAAACTTTGGCACTAACTAACATCTAAACTATTCTAAACATTCAAATGTTTAGAATCTAAACACTTTTGAATGTTTGGATTGGTCGTCAAAAAAACTTACGCCGTAGGCATAAGTTGATAGTCTGTAGTAAGTACTATTTGTAGTGACTGTCCTACGAATGGACAACATTGTTGTCATCCTAATGAAAGAGATGGAAAATATCGTTGACGTCATTCAAGGTTATTTTTTCGTTCTTCAAGCCCCAAAAGGTGACGCAATGTCCAGAGTCATATATAAGGTTCTTGCCTAATCCTATGTCTTTACTGTACCTCTGTCAACCTGCATGCAATAAATGCTGATCGGTTAAGTAACCTCCTAACCTCTGGCGGGTTATGCATAGTACATATTTTTTGTGAAAATGAATTTTATTTGTACTTTTGGAAAACCATTATACTTTTACAGTTTTAATATTTTTTGTTATTTTTCTCGTCACTTTAATTATTTTTACTTTACATGTACTCTTGTGATACTCAATGTTATTTCCCAACCGATTTTCAACCAATAAGATGAAGGTTGAAAATCGGTGTATCGCCTAACCCACGGGTGAAAATACTAGACCAAGCCTAGACCCTGTCTGCTGCTGCACATAGGCACATCCGCACCACGTTTAACGTATTGATTATTAGTTAAGTATTCATTTTTTTATTATGTTTATCTATTTAACTATTATTTTATATAGGTACCACTTATTTCATGGAATTCAAATAGTTATTTATGTAACTGTACTATAACGAGGGGTATTAAAACACGATTCGCCTCGTGTGTATGTACAGTTACATAAAAGACTTTATCTACACCCATTTTTTTATTTTTTCTTATTTTTATTAGGGAAACAAACAATTATTTTAATACATATGGATTAAAAACACCCATGATATTTATCTAATCTAACCCATGATATGTAATAATGGCAGTAAGCTAACTGTAATATAGCTCTCGCTCGGGATATTGTAATAATGGCAGTAAGCTAACTGTTTCAGAACCCCTTACAGAGGATTTAAAGCATGGATGTAGATAAAATATATAAAAGTGATAGTCGTGAAAGCCTAAAAAACACACTTTTGCATTTATAATATTAGTAAGAATATGTATAGTTAGGATTAGGATGTTCATTTATCGTACTGCAAATGTTCCCGTCGCCACTGCCATTCTCCGATCCAATTTCATTTTAGGCAGATTGGGCCAGTCCAACCCACGTACTACTGATATGGCCAATCGTGAAATAGTCCGAAAATTGTTCCCCGTATTCGGGCCGAACGGAGTTAGTGCCTTTCCACACACACACGGTTTCCGTTTTAACGGTACCGTGACAGTTGAGTATTATTAATATGAAGTTTTCGCACGATACCGCGGTCGTGCCGTAACCGTGATGTAGCCGTGCACGGCACCGTCGTGGTATCGTTAATAAAGAAACTGCAAGCTTTTAGAGTAATGTCCTCAATAATCCATATTCTCCAGTCCTGAGTACACACACACACACACACACACACACACACACACACACACACACACACACACACACACACACACACACACACACGCGCGCGCGCGCACACGCACACGCACACGCACACACACACACACACACACACACACACACACACATACGCACACACTTTTCCCGACCTAGCGTAATTGCTGGTACCCGCGTTTCATTTGGGTGACACGCCGAGCCCTTCTTGCTACTGCACACATATGCATGCCTTCTTCTGATTTACTCTTTTACCTAAATGTCAATTTTGTTTGTCCTTTTATTTTTATTAGTTATTGATTTAATGTGTGTAATGTTATTTGTACGAATATGTGTGTTTTAACAAATAAACTTTTTATCTATCATCTACCTGAAATGCAAGTTTCAATATCTCTGCGACTCTCATGATCGTCAACTCCGTTCTGCCAATTTTCTTCCACTTTCTATTGTATGTGCATTGTACAATAGAGATAGCTTAAAAAGATACCGTGTGTATGTGAAAAGGCCCTTACGTACACAAGGACTAGAACATGATTTTGCCCCTTGCGAATTCGAATCGCACTAGAGAATAGTTCAAATCAAAGGGAATGGTATAAGAACGACGTGATGCTCCAATATTTGGGATGCTTTTTAGGGTTCCGTACCCAAAGGGTAAAAGCGGGACCCTATTACTAAGACTCCGCTGTCCGTCTGTCTGTCTGTCTGTCACCAGGCTGTATCTCATGAACCATGATAGCTAGAAAGTTGAAATTTTCACAGATGATGTATTTCTGTTGCTGCTATTACAAAAAATACTAAAAACATAAAAAAAAAATATTTAAGGGGGCTCCCATACAACAAACGTGATTTTTTTGCCGTTTTTGCTCGATTATAATATTAATAACGACAACAGGTAGACAGTTGAAATTTTCACAGATGATGTATTTTTTGTTGCCGCTCTAACAACAAATACTAAAAACATAATAAAATTAATATTTAAGGGGGGCTCCCATACAACAAACGTAATTTTTTTGCCGTTTTTTGGTAAGGAACCCTTCGTGCGCGAGTCCGACTTGCACTTGGCGGGTTTTTATTGTTGTTTTTTATTAATAAATAATAAGGAATATGGAGACTTGTGGTTGAACAAGGGTTCTAAAATGAATGTATGTTACGTGTATTGTTTTTTTTTTTTTAATATTTTAAGGTTTTTTTAAGGATATGATCTATACCTAGTAAATGTTTTATCTATTATTAATCATGCCTTTTTAGACCCTCCGAAGATAATATTTGTGCTTAGTAACAGAAATGTAACTTATAATATTAGGAAAATTGATAACTTTCTATTCGGAAACTGGAGTGTGTCAATAGTTCAATAGTTCGTGATAGTTTAGATATATTCGATTCCACAAAGCTAAAGTAAACTCGCAAGCTATTCGACAAAGGACTATCAATCATCATCATCGGCCTATCATCCTCCACTGCTGAACATATGCCTCTCCGAGTGCACGCCACTGAGCACGATCCGCGGCTATACTCATCCAGTTTATGCCAGCCATCTTGCAAAGATCGTCTCTCCACCTTGTCTGAGGGCGTCCCACACTACGTTTGCCCATACGCGGTCTCCACTCAAGAACTCGTCTGCCCCAGTGGCCATCGGTTCTACGGCTAATATGGCCGGCCCACTGCCACTTCAGCTTGCTAATCGGGTAGGCTATGTCGATGACTATCAAAACTTTATTAATATTTTTAAAGTATAGTATAAACCTCCGTTCCTGTTTATTAGTATTCTAATAAACAGGAACGGAGTCGGTATATGCGTTTGGGGTGAGAGGATATGTTTGTGCAAACTAATGTTACCATTTATCTCCAAAACCACTACTCCGATTTTAGTGCGGATTGCAGTGATGGGTTTTGATTTGATTGGTGCATGTTCTTCTATAGATGTTACGGTAACAACTCACCAGGGGGCGCTGCAGAAAACATTTGCTTGTGCAAAACCAAAGACTACTTGTCCGATTTGGATGCGGTTTTCATTAATGGGTTTGATTGTCTGTAATGGGTTTGTAGTTTGTTGGCGAGGGTTCTTGGTGTTATGGTGTTGAACCTCTAGGGGGCTTTGCAGTTTTCCAAATGGTTTGACCGATTTAGATGCGGTTTTTAGAGTAGATAACGTATGAATTCTTTAAAAAGTTTAAAATAAAAAGCAACATTAAACATTTTGAAAAAAAAAAACGTTTATAATTGTTACTTTTAATTTAAAAAGTTTTTAATAAAAACAAAACCTCCTTCAAAAACCTTGAAAATAATCTAACAAAAAACAGTTTCAGAAATAAATTGATGGCTCTAAAAAGCAAGAAATAAAATATTGAAATCTGCATAATAACTAACTCGAAAGTTTGTATGCATATCTTATATTAAGCAACGCCTTTTGAAGTCGGGTGGGGGGGGGAACGAATCTAAACTTTAATCATGGGTTTAAACCCCACCCGACTTCATAAGACGTTGTTTAATTTAAGATATGCATACAAACTTTCGAGTTAGTTATTATGCAGATTTCAATATTTTATTTCTTGCTTTTTAGAGCCATCAATTTATTTCTGAAACTGTTTTTTGTTAGATTATTTTCAAGGTTTTTGAAGGAGGTTTTGTTTTTATTAAAAACTTTTTTATTTTAAACTTTTTTGTGGTAAGTATATTTGGTGATGATATTATCTAAGTTACAATAGCCTTATGTCAACGGCTCATCACCTTTTACATAGTACTGCTTTTTATTGTTGAGGGGCGTTTATTGTTGAGGAGTTCTCCTGGTACTTCACTATCAGCTCCACTTCATCATATGAATTATTATGAACATAAATAGCCTAGCAACCATATTAAATTAATCGTATCGTACCAGTGAACTACTTAGTATTGAATAGTTCCGATGATCATCTATGCTGGTCTTCATCATCAGTTCTACTTCACCGAAATGGTACTTTTCGAAAGCAAATGCACAAGTTACTTAAGAAAATACTAAAATCGCTGTAGATGTGCCTTTAATATTTAAAGAGTTCCCTCGATTTCTCCAGGATCCCATCATCAGATCCTGATTTCATGACAATGGGACCAACTTGGAAGTATATACTTTTAAACAAAATAATATTTTTTCAAATCGGTCCAGCCGTCTTCGAGTAATCGAGTAACATACATAAAAAAAAAAAAAAAAAAAAAAAAAAGATTCCGACGAATTGAGAACCTCCTCCTTTTTTTGAAGTCGGTTAAAAAGAGTAAAATAAGTTTTACGAAAATCCCCCGACTAAAGGTGATGTAGGTACTAAACACATTTATCTACCTATTCATAAGTTAAAAACCCAAGAAAAATCCGTCGGGGTCTGTCATTAGGGTTGCCAACTTTTTTTGGATCAAATATAGTAGTTTCAAGATTTTTAGTGTAAAAATATAGTAGATGGCAAAAAGTCCAAAAAAAATATAGTAGGTTAGAGTTTTGTATGGAGGATTTTAAAGAAGTTGCATTTTTCATACTTAAGTAAGTACTATAACATTTTCATAATTTATTCAACAACCATAAAGACATGTGTTTAATCACAAAAAATATTATGCAATTACTTGTGCATATACGTATTTTTTTGTTGCTTTTGTTTAATTTTATCACTTGAAAAAATATAGTAGTTTTGCCTACTATATATTTTTTCAAAAAAAAATAGTAGGCGAGCCCTCAATACAGTAAGATACTATATTATATAGGGGATATGATATACAAAAAGTTTGCGAATTATATTATAATAGCTTCAAAAGCCGCTTTTTCATTTTTAGTTCACGCTCACGTAGTTATCAAGTACCTACATTATTTTTAGTCGGGGGATGATTTTCGTAAAACTTATTTTAGTCTTTTTAGATTAAAAGTAAAAATTTTTACCGTTGTGGGTTTTTTCAAAATTTTTAATTTTGCTTTTTTTGTAAAGTTGGTTTGTCTACACATATACTCGATGTTTTTTATGGTTCATTCGAGCAAGTTCAAATGTGTGGACTAGTAAAAGGCTTGAGTTTTATTGTATAAGTAGTATCGTATCGCATATCGTATGTGATTAAAAAAAATCGGGTTGCACTCTGGGAGTGCCAGGAGAAGTGAAAACTTGAATATTAACGTTGTGCATTTTTGATGTTTTGGAATGGTTAGGGAATAATTTTGCACGAATTGCCGTCTTACGAATTTACTCTGCATTTGAATTTACGAATACAGAACAGTATTGTACGAAAGTCTTATCTATAGCTTGACAGAAAATCTAGTTTTGACATGGAATTAAAAAAATTGTGCGTTGCTATGGTGACACAAGTGATTACGTCTTGAAATTTTTGAAGTTTTCACTTCAAAAATCTTTGATTGCACTTTTAATATTTTTTTAAAAATAAATGAAATCTATTATCAGTAAAATTTCCTCTTTATTTCTTCCATCCTCTCAATACTTAAGTTACATTCCCTCCGTGTGACATAGTTTTAAGACACCCTGTATAATTATTATGTTTTGCTCAAAATATTTTTAGTAGAGTTTAGTACTGTTATTCATAAACATTTTAACATATCCAACGAAATGTAACGTACCTACCTACTTTGTGATTTTATTAATAAAATAAACATTCAGTTCAAATATCAACTTCTTCAAAATCAATACTTCTAAACCCGAGTTTATTTCAAGTTTCTACTCGAACTCACAGAATAATTTGACGTCAAGATCGATCGGTTTAATACAAACAAGAAAAATTTAAACTTGAAGACGATTTTCAATCTACAATAACGTACTAAAGGAAACGAGGGAACGGCTGAAGTAAAGTTTGTTGAAGAGCGAAGCAAGTTCTTGCATCGCTGAATGTAGAAATTGAATGGACTGACGATTTAGATTTTTTCTCGATGAAATCACCAATTTTATTCAGAAAAAATATGCGAATGAATTAATCTGGACTTCTTCTTCTTCGTGTTCCGCTCCTATCGGAGGTTGGACAACATCATGGCTATCTTGATCTTTGAGGCCGCTGCCCGGAATAGGGACTTAGTACTGCGACCGAACCAGTCCCGCAGGTTCTTCAGCCACGAATGACGTCTTCTTCCAGCACTGCGTTTACCCATATTTTTCCCCTGTATGATTAGTTGGAGAATTCTGTATTTATCGTTTCTCATCACATGACCAAAATATGTGAGTTTGCGGCACTTGATGGTTTTGATGAGTTCAAGGTCTTTGCCCATCCTTTGAAGTACTTCTAAGTTGGTCACTCTGTCCCGCCACGAGATTTTGAGAATACGGCGGTACACCCACATTTCAAAGGCCTCTAGTTTGTTGAGTGCATTCTGTGTTACGGTCAAAACTCAACCCCATACAATTAATCTGGACAAGCATTTGTTAATCTTTAAGTTTATGTACCTTTTATATCGGTAGCATTAGAATCTTTATTTATTGAATTGTATTTTGTTGGAAATTTACTCACAATTACACGTAATTCATCGCTTTCAATTACTTGAGAAAATTATTTTTAATGTTGATGCAAAAATATTACACTGCATTCTATTAAAAAACGGGCCAAGTGCGTGTCGGACCACGCGTGGTTCCGTAGTTACCCTATAGCAGACCATATTTAATACCACTATTATTTTTCGTCTGCAAAAATAACTTTGTTTTCATAGTGTGTGTTGGTATAAATGATAAAGTTATATTTGCTGTTTTGGAAAATGTACTATATCTCAAAAACTGTATCTCATTCAAACCAATTCTCGTTGAAAGTGTTTATTAAGATCTATAGCATATATTTTTTTTAGATTTTCACTCTCTTATTTCAAAAGTTAAAGGGGGGGGGGACACACATTTTACCACTTTAGCGGTGTATATCTTTCAAACGGTTGACTTTGAGAAAAAATGTCTTATGAACCTCAATGTCATTTTTAAAGTCCTATCTATAGACACTCCGCACGTATTGGTTTGAATAAAAAAAAAAAACAGTTTCTGAAACAGTGGTGGGCTATGGCCCATCCTCCTTATCCACCCATAAGGAAGGCCTGTGCCCCAGCAGTGGGGACATTAAAATGGCTGATGGACAAATCTTCTTCTTTAGAAGTCACAGTGGGTGCAAATCACCGATTGTATATTTTTCGCTTCGGTCAAATGAATCTTATAATTTTTCGCTTGGTACTTGACTTCAGCCATTTTATGTTAAATTATGGTACATTACTTGAAATTTAGGTAAACTTTTTGATATTTGACTAATTTTCTTATCTTTTTGTCCAAGTAAATCTTTAAACAACAACTACTTTTAAAATAAGTAGAAGTAATATTCAAAAAAAAACAGCGTAATTTTGTCGTTACAATTATCTCTCTTTATTATTATTTACTTACATTGTAACTACTAGGTATATGTATTCATTTAGTTAATTGTTGTCTTCGTTTTGAATTCCTGTTAAAATCTATTTGTTTCTCCTGAATTAAATCAACCAAGGCACTTCTGGTATTGACATTTCGAAATCTTCGCATTGTCTGCATAATATTTTTGACATGGTTAATTTATCAAAGGAATTTCGTGAATCGCAAGGGTTATAATTTGGATCGCTACAACCCTTCCGAGTATTGGGAAAAGGTATTCCGGAAATGTAAAATTGGATTTGACAATTTATGTTTCCGACCGTAAGACAAATTTTATACCTACCGTACTAAATTTGCATTATCTTTACATAAATAATGTTTTGTTAAATTTTTTGTTTTTACGTTTTGTTTAGGTTTTGTATTTGAAAGAATGTTTTCTTACATTTACTGCTTAAACCGATAGTATTTGCCAGTGAATAAAGACAAGTGGAATTTTAAATTTGATTGTCAAAGGCATTTTTTACGAAAGTTTAAGTTGTAACAAATAATAATACACCTTATTAATTAAAGATCGCCTTCATAACGACTCGCGCAGAATTGTTTCGATCAAAATGGAACGTGATCGGAATATACGGTTTTAACAATAGTTCGTTCAATTTTAAACCCGTTCTTATTAGAAAACAATTCCTAATACTCGTATTGTTTCTAATACCTTTCAGAAATAAATTCCCAGAATGGTTTTCCGACCAAAAAATGAAACCCATTTTCCTTTGTGTAAAACGTAGCTTCGGTTCGAAAGATATTCCGAATCTCACCGAGAATTAATATTACGGCATGTGCGATATTCGCCGAGTCTGCATATTTCCCGGAATGGTAGAATTTATCAAAGGATTTTATGCTTTTGCTGATTATAATTTAGGTCGAGTTTGGATTAACGTAAAGGATAGTAAGGATTTTTTTTGTAAGTTGAATGAATCTACTGTCGTATTTTGAAAGTATTATTCCAAATGAATTGGGGGAGTCTTAAGGAAGTAATCTCCATGTTGAAGAATACTTAAGTGATTAATGTTAAGTAGCTTAAATTAATAATGCTTAAAATTATGATAGAATGTAACGGATCGCAACGCGTGCAGCAAAGTTCTTTTATCTGGCTAAAGTTACCTTAATACTTATTAAAATGAGCCTTGTGTATACTTTACCTATTTTTATAAGTAATGGTGTTTCCATACGTAGGCTTGAATTTACATTCAATTGAGCAAATTCAAACAAGCTTTATTTCAAAAGAACTGGATAGAGTTATCTATGGAAAATTTAATTTTGCTTTTCGGCCGTGGACTATCAAATGTTTTTTACGTTATTTTTTCGATAGCTGTTCGTGCTAAATGTACAGATTAAACTTGCTTGTCGATTTTTCTACAGAGACGCACCATAACTGTTTTATTTTCAACTAAAAATAGTGTAGCAAATATTTTGTATAGCTCCAGAACAAAGAACATTTGTACGTCTATTTTTACCAACTGAAACAGCGTCATAAAATTTCATAAAAACTCTTCTAATGTCAATGTTTCATACAAATTGTGTTTTAGTATCTCAGAAGCTACGATATTAGCACAGTCATTCTGTATAACGTCAGACATTTCACTATAGAAATGTGTCACAACTGCCTGTCTGTTTCATCACAAGTCAGAAGTATAACGAGTATCTCTCTTATTTGTACGTACTCGTTCGCTTTTATGAGCATAGTTTTCAACAGAAGGCCGAGGCTACAGATGGGCGTTAAAAAAAGAAGAAGTGTTTTTGTTAAGTAACACTTTTACGACGGTAATGGTATCAACATCAATCAAACATTTTATTTTTATTTTAAAGATAACTCCAACTATCTGAATAGTCTAATTAAGCTTCCTTTTATTAATAAATCTATGCAATATTCAGTTGTTAACTCGTCTTTGCCCGGAAAACGAGACACAGTAGATTTTCTGTTGTGTCTCGGTCGCCGGCGACCGCTCGGGCGTTGATGAATAGGAATGGTATATTGTTTTCTGGGCCAACTAAAATACAAATATCATGGTAATGGAAAAGTCTATCACCAAAACAATACACATGAAAGTAAATAGGCTAATGTCACATTCTGTAATTAAGGCGCTTCCCTGACCGAAAGTGGTACCGCGGTGAATTTTATTTAACACGTTGAGCGCCACGCGGGGCACCATGTGGGCCAACCTAGGCCTGTTCGTTGGAGCCATCGGAAATTCGCATAAACCACAAATTTTCACAATGTTGGATTATAGTTATTATCAATTAGAAATGTAATAATTAGCGCTATAAACTAAAAACTCTGGTGTTTTTCTTTCTAAAACTGAAGAAATTTTAAGTTGGCACACGGGTATCCCCCATGGCCTCTGCGGAAGGAATTCCGCTTTTTCTTCCGCGGGGGCCACGGGAATCACAGTTTGGCCCACCCCACATAACTACTCCGCATGCTCATATTGTGAAATTTGTCCGAATAACCCGTGATTGTGTTATTAGACTGTTTTAATAGTAGGGGAAGGTGGGGATCAGCATTACAAAAAATATATAAACCCTCGTTGTAATCAAAATATTTATTGTATGGACCTTTTGAATTCCTTTGGGGGTGCTATTAACACGAAGGGCATGTATAATAAAACTGCAAAACTTTTGTAGAAAATCATTTTATTATGTCAAATTCACATAATATTCTAAAAAACGGACTAAATTATTACAAAAAAATCAGACTAAAACATTAAAATGGACTAGTAAACACAGACTAAAAAGTAAAAAATAAATTCTTCTGTAAATATTTATAACCTACAGAAATTTTAAACCTATAAACGTGGGGCGCATTTTGTAAAATTTATCATTCATATTATTTTTAGCATGCGCCCCACGTTTTTAGGTTTAAAATTTCTGTAGGTAAAATCATCTTGAGTACTCGTCAAGACGATTCTAACGATCCCAAACACAATGGGGTTGTATGGTTTCATCATAGAGTTCCTGTGGCCTGCTTCCGGCTTCATCATCAAATCAGCTCAATGGCACCATATTATTGCATTACCTTCCAATTCTAACCTATGTTCAAAGTTTCAAGTCTCTAGCTCATCGGGAAGCTAGTATAAAATCGTTCGCAAACTTTGTGGAGAAACAAACACACAAACGAGAAAGCAAACTAATAAAAACGTGTTAATACAATCATAAAATTTTTGAAAAAGGAATGAATAAACTTGGTTTTTTAAGTTCTACGATCATATACATAATATAATGAAGTCCTGTGTTCTTAATTCTATGGCGTTTATTATAATTTTTTCATCGATAAATCCAATCGCAGTCTTCCTCTTTCTATTCAGCACCATTTCTTCGTATAAAAAATCAATTTTTCAAAAGAGGCACACTATAATAATAATAGTAGCCAGTTACACTGTACCAAAACAAACATGCAAAAAATTATAGGTTATTATTTCAGGCAGTATATCTAGTAGGTACCTAACCTATTAAAAAGTGTATATCAAAATATCAGTATAATATAAAATAAACGTACTCACCAAACTGCAATAATTTAGATTAAAATACAAAATACTATAGCGATGTTAGAATTCTAGGATACCGAAAATATAATATTTGTTTATTTTGACATACTGCAGAAACAATGGCCAAAATTTATAACTGGCATGTGATAGCGACAGGTGCGTTTGATAATAGAGCTAAGAAACGCTATTGAAATATTAGTAAGCGACAGAGAGCCACTGTTAAGACTATACCCCTTGTTACACTATTCCCCAATTTCCCCTACACATTTAAAAAAAATGAAATCATTTTACGTATTTTTGTTCTTTTTATTGATTTATTGTATTATCTCAAGAAGACAATCACTTTATTTTAGTTTAAAATATTTCATTTAGTGACATTCGAAAAAACCCTTACAAGCATAGAAAATCGTAAATAATTTCTAAGTCTTTTGTGAAAAATAAGAACCAAGCTGACTGAATGTTCTACAGGGCCGCGCGGCCCATTTTCATTACTTTGTTGTATGATACCGATGCTCCGTGGCTTGTAAATTAAGTTTGAATAGAAGCATTGCGATGGCCCATCGATGACCCCCGTGGCCTGAACGGATTATTTGGGTTTGGCACACATGTGTCCCCAGTGGCTCAAATGAACAGTCTCACCCCAACTAGCAAAAAGCTATCATCAAGAATACTTCAATACTCTCTTATAAGAAACTTGTAGCATGCTACACACCCAGGATTAGGGCGCAGTTATAGAAGCGATTATTTCTATAATAATCTTATAACCAACTTGATGAATGTTACTAAGCCCTATAACATACTTGATGAATCGCAATTGGCTTTGGTTAAAAAATAAAAGGTATTTTTTTTATATTTTTTTACTACAGATTAGGCCAATTTAAGAAACTAATTTGAATATTTTAACATTTGGTCCCGTATTTATTTTTTTATAAATATATTTGTCGAGCGGATATGGTCAACCGGAATGACGTCATTAGTGGCATGAAAGTTTAAGAAGAAAACCTTTGCCATCTACTTATAGAAAAAGAAAGGCCAAGTGTCATTAACTGTCATAATGGCTTTATGGTTGTTTGTAAACAAATAAGTTATAGTTAATATTTCTTCTATTTTATTCATTTAATCCAGTTGTGACGGTTCGAGCCTACCTTCTTAATTTGCCGCAATAATTTTTGAGGTGGTAAAATTATAATAAAAATGCTTACCAGTGGAAACTCTGCTGAAAAACTTTGTAAAAACTGACACGCCCAATCTACCCAAATTGCGAAATGTATTGTATATATTGTGTCTATTTTGGATGTAGGCTACATGGATGAAATTGTAACGATTGCTTGTGGACTGATAAATTTGCAGGATAACATAATAAACATTGTGAAAATATGTGCATACTTTATTTCTATTTACAAACATTTAATAGTAGGGATGTGGAAAAAATTACGAGATAAGTTCATCGATATTTTTCGGGCGATATTAAATACTCTGATATATCGATAGATGTTTTTACAATAATTTTTCCAAAACATTTTTTTGGTAATTACGTATGGATTCTAATAGTCGACACTATTTTGTTACTGGAGCATTTTGATTTTTTCCAACTTTGAGTCTTAAAAATCATCGTAAAATTCGTCAAATCGAAATCCAAAATTTCGCGTAGGGGTTTATTTTGCTATTTTTTATGTTTTACAATACCTTAAAATTAGAATCCATTACTTGGTCATCGTCCCATTTCATCCCATTTTTTTCTGAGAAATATTTCCTATATCGATATTTTTTCACTTCCACCTTCCACCATCCCTAATGCCAAGTTCATTGTCAAAATTGTCTTTGCACTTTTTTCTTTTTTTTATTATGGCTGGGAGATCTGTATGTGATGACGTCATATGAAGGTCATTTGAAGGTTAAAGCTTTTTATTGAATATTATAAATATCTTTTAAAATATAGACTTATTTTAAAATTTAATTAGTAGACACTGTACCGAAAGCTTATTCCTCGAAATGGTTTTGAGATTTCCAGTCATGTTCAAAAAGTTATCAAAGCCAATTGCTTCTATAATAATCTGAGACTACACAATTACAAGCACTAATGCTCTTAATAATATATTACACAAGTATATTACTAAAACAATATTGTCTATAATGCACTAGTAATGTACTTAGTTTATAATTATAAGTAAGTTTTATAAACCGAGAGAGGTTGTCTTTCTTGTTGTATCGGCAGTTGATTGTTTCGACGTTCCGAGTTGTTTTGTGAATAAAAGTTATTAAAACGCTTATGTAAGTACACTTTCTTTTAATGCAGTACCTAGTAATAATATATTGTAGTAAGTATTTTAATTAAGTATGTGAACGGGAAGTTGGGGAACTCATTTTTACTGTAAATATGTACCGTAATTTAGTTAGTTTCACCAATGCCCTTCGAAAATTAGTACGTATAGTAATGTTGTAAGTTTTTTATTTCATCAATTCTTATGAATATTCGCCATGTTTTAAAATTGCTGTGCATTAAGTACTTTGTAGAACCATTGTAAGTAAATTAGTGTTTGTAGCAGTTTCAGTCCAGATAACTATAGTCTCCATTTTAAAACAAATTAGGGTTCCCTGAAATTCTGTTTACACTAATGTTTTTATTTACTGTTTTAGGATTCATTTAACAAGATGGTTGTATTTCTTGACGTCGACTGTTTTCTCACAAAATATATATTAAACTCAATAACAAATATGAGATGGCCTTGGAAAAATACACATTTTCTTTTATCCGAAAGATGCAATGGTTGTGGCTTTCCAGTTTTTTTAAACAATGTGCACAGACCTGCTCATTTCATTTGTAGTCAAGAAAACATAATAGATTTATTGCATCAAAACTTTTTTTGGTGCCCTAATTGCTCACTGTACAGCATATATGACCACTACGTCGAAGATGAATGCACAATTTGTTACTACTTTTTTTTATACCAATAATTTTTTGAATATACAAACATCCAAATGCTTTTTAATGTTTTAAGCAATTTAATCTAATTACTACTTTATTACAAGGCATATTTATTTTGAAAGTAGGTACTTTCATACATAAAAAAAGAAAGATGATTTCTTGTTAGCAATATTTCAAACATTGTACCTACCTACGTCGGAGTAATCATTGATTAACAATAAGTCCCTAGCGGCCTGTTCGGATTATATTTTGAAGGTACGATTTTGATTGGCTTTAAAACTATATACATATTAGTGAGGTGCGGGGGGAGGCTTACATGTGCGAACTAGTAGCACGGTAATAGTAGTAGCCCAGTGGCAGAGCGAGCAGTAACAAATAGATTAATAGAAGTACTTTTTAAATATAGGAAATAGAAAACAAACAATCTTGCTGGTTTTTTTTGTTAACATGTACTAGCGCGATCTATCCACATTAGATGAAAATTATAATCGCTGATGTGTTTTTTGTTTCTAATATAGAGTTTTATTGGCTTTTTTGTAAAATTCTTCATGTAGGACAAACATATTAAATAATGAAAAAATAATAAATCGTAAGAAAAATTACAAAACAAATTCATGAATATTACTAGGATCGATCTTGGATTTCATTGTGCATCAGTAGGGTAGCTATCCGTTACGCTAATGGGTCTTTATTTTGGACGTCGAATTTTAACCTAAAATATTGTAATTTGCACAGCAGCGCCACATGTGACCATTGATTGTAAATTATAATACGATTAAATTGAAAAGCGACATTTCGGGTTTTATATGAAACACAATACCATGTTAACTCAGTTGGGTGTTTATTACAATGTACATATATGAGGGCCTGGAGCAGTAGAAAGAGTAAAATAATATATTGGGAAAAGAGCGCCCACTCGTGGCAATTTTTTGAAACAACAATTTGAAAGGCCATCAGCGCCTCTGGAAATTAGTGCGGAACTACTGACGTGAAATTATAATAGCTGTAAAAGGGGATTCTTGTTTCTTATTATATATTTTGATTGACTTTCTTGTAATATTCTTTATTAAGATCAAAAAAAAATCAAAACAAAAAAAATGCGACTTTCGCTAGGTTCGAACTCGGTATTCGTCGAACGATAGTAGTATAGTTCGAATCACGAAAGATGACCACAAATGGCGCTCATCTTCACGTCATTACTCATAAAGAAAAGACTTTTGACGAAATAATATTTCATATATTTAAATAATATCGATATATCTATATGAATATGAAATATTATTTCCTCAAAAGTCTTTTCTTCATGAGTTATGTGACGCGAAGATGGGCGACATTTGTGGTCATCTTTCGTGATTCGAACTGTACACCTTGTACTATTATTTATTCTGTGGTAGTACTATGTATACGGTGGATGTGTGATAATCCGCTACGCTACTGGGACATTACTTCGAGTGTCGAATTTTATCATTATTAATGTAATTCATTAAATGACCATACTCAAAGAAAATATTTTCCATTTCATCTCTTAAAAATAATTTTGTTTTAAATCACTTTATACACCTAGTTAAGAAGGCGACTTTTATTGTACCGTCTTTTTAATGTATCTAAATTTTATGTTGTATATTTTATATTATATGTATAAGCATAAGAATAAATAAAACTGACTAGAACGGACTCCTTCTTTGAGCGAGTCCTAAATGCCGGCATTTATATAACTACTTTCCCCTTCACGTCGCTACGCCCCGCTGTCGTCCAGGCGTTTTGCCAGGGTTGCTTACTGTTAAATATTACTTACGTTTAAAGATAATATCACTAAAATATGAGTCTATGGTTTGAAATCATTATTTTATTCTAGTTAGTAGATACAAAAATAAAATATTCACTTTTTCTGGGTAAGTACTTACCTACTCCTGAGTTTGTATAAATAAAGTAAATAAATATTTAGTAAATTAAATTAAATTTTGAACAAAAATCTAGGTAAGTACTTCTAAAACATTTTTAGGTTTTAATCCTCTTACTGTATGTTTCATCACGTAACGAAATCACAGAATAGATACGAAATAGTATTGTATAAAGCTGGGTATGACTGATACTCTATTTATTATACTTTAAGGCGGTTGCATGACCAAAAGTGGCGCACTCAGAGGTTTTTATTTAATAAGTTATTAATAGAAAATATTTCAATATTTTTTTACGTGGAGTTTTTAGGGCCCATGGTAAATAAGTAAGTACTTATTTAGGTAGGTACATATTGTGCCTTGCGCCAAAGAATCTGTTCATGACCTTTTGATGAATAAGGTACGAAAACGAAAAAATATTTAGAAAATATTACTTACCGTATACCATCTTTTTTGGGTAAACTATTAAAACTTAATTGTGGCATTGTTTTCGAATTGTTTGCACAACCAAACACAGCACAATAACTTGGCGCCATTGTAATAAAATTTGTTTCTAAGACCTTACGCACAGAGAAAATATTACGGAACGCAAAAACAGGCAAACACGCGTGCGGCCACGCCAGTTGTGATAGCCCGACTGAGTATCCCGTTTAACGTGTAGGCTAATATCGTGACCTTGAGCCCGTTCGAAGCGGGAGTGTAAGTTTTAGTCAGTTTTATTTATTCTTATGGTATAAGTACGACTGCAGAGACATCTTTTGGCAAACTTAAAGACTTTGTTGTAATAGTTGATAGTTAAAATTGAGAGATGACGCTGCTTTTTTCAACTATTTGGGTTGATCTAAGTGTGCCCCCCCTTCCCAATATATTATTTTACTCTTTGAGCAGGAGCAGTAGCGCCTGAGTTGTCAACAAGTTAACGTATTCTTACTTCTTATTTTACGTTTACGACAAGACGGGTGTGTGTTTTTACTGATATTTAAGTGAATTTATTATTCCCGTAAAAATGAAAACTTCTTTCAAGAAATGAGTAATCGGGGGTGCGTCTTTTGAATCGCAGAGCTTATCCCGTCGCACCTCTCGTTTCCGCTTAGTAGTGAATTTAGGTAGGTACTTGATATTTTATAATAACGTGACGTCACGTCACGTTGATGCGTTTGAAAGTGACCGAATTAAACTTGAATAGGTATACATTATATTTACCGACTTCATAATTACAAACGGAAAAGATTATTCCAAATTGTGTTTATTAATTCTTATTATTTATTATTGTTGTTTAATCAAAAAACTTTGTTTACAGGTTATTTTTCTCATAACATAATGCCTTACAAAATCGTACAGACGATTTAAAAAGGTAACATTGTATTGTCATGTGTTCCACATCAATGGGAGTGTGAAGGAGTTTTATATTGGCCTAGAAAACAACAACAGCCATATAAGTTGCAGAAAGATCAAGATAGTCAACCCAATCAAACTTGGCTTCAATTTAATTGTGCGGTAAAAAGGCGGAATATAAAAACGTATCAAGATGGAGTGCATGAAATTGATTTAATGAGCAATAGTTCAGATACAGAACCTGACGTAAAAGACGTTTCAGCAAAAAAGCTACGCAAATGCATTGATATTCCACAGCCGTCATATAATATCATTGCAGAAGAATGTCTTAAGGTTTGTAACTATAGGTTCCTTTGAACACTGAAATACATACATTTCAATGCCTTTGAATTAAGTTTTCGGATTTACTTCTGACATTCCACTGTACGTGTGCATTTACGCCACATTAAGTACCTACTTATATTTTAACAGATAGTGAATGGATTTTTTCATTATTTTCTTTTTATTTAATGGTGTGTGGTACCACTTGAACAAAGTCGGTTCATTTGTTTGTTTCCATCTTTTTGTTCTATAGAGTAATAATGCTTCTTCAACTACAATGCCGGAAAACAATGATGTGAAACATATGAAAATAGTTAACACATTTGACACAGAGGATGCAGATACTAACCAATTATCTGTCACCACTGCAGCACAAGTAATGGTGGTAAGTTACAAACACATAACTTTTATGAGACTTTCATGTAGGTAAGTATGTAGATAAAGATCATAAACTCAGAGCTCAACTCAAGTTGTCAAGCGTTTCCTCTGTGTGCGCCGTTTATATACCTACGTGTATGAATTATGAGGGTCCGAAACCTCTTTGTAAACTCATAAAAGCAAAACTAACCAAACGATGATGCCAATAAATATATGAACTCTTTTTTCAAAAAATAGCTATCCAAAGATGTAGTGAAAAACTTGACTATTCGGTGATAGTTTACATTTTTTTTCTGAAATTTTATGTGAGATAAAATAATATTTTTAAATACAAGAACATGATAGAGGAGTGCAATAATATTCCTTATGTTACCTACAGTATGTTAGCATAAAAAGCATTGTCTATAAATTTACACAATTTATAGACAATGCTTTTAGAATCAATTTCATTAAACAACAAAAAATCCATGATACTAGTCTATAATTCTGTGATGTTATATTAAATATTGGAATGTAAACAGATAGAAAAATTATTCAAATATATTTCTTGTATTATTTTATGTATATAATATGTTTATATGTATATTTACATTTTATTAATAATATATATTGTTATAATATAAGTAAGTAGTATATTATTAAATTATTAAATATGTTTTTGATATAATATACTAAATATAATAATGTTATAAAATGTACCTGTATCACTGAGTTACTATATTTCACCGAATAGCCAAGTTTTGCTATATTACCTACACACAGACACACGCTATTGGAAGATAGACCACAATTTTATTGGCTTCATCATTTTGCTGAGATAAAAAGTTTCATTACTTTTTTTTAGCTAATTCAATATCTTTTATTGTTTAGGCTAGTGACGATATCTTTACACCGGCAGCGTCAATTCCATCTGCAACGCAAGAAAATCTTCAAGAATTCCTTGTTATACCCGAAAACAGTCAATCGGACACCCCATTATACTCTTACATTGATAAAGAAACAAGTTTATCACAAGAAAAGTGTGACTTCAAATCCATGCAAACCGACATCAACACTATGAAAAATGATATAAAATCTTTAAAAGATGATATAAGGACTCTAATGGAGACTTCAAATACGACACTCAATAATCAAGGAATTATACATGATACAGTTAAACCGATTTTGTTGAAAGTGACCGAATTAAAAGTTATGAATGAGGAATTTATAAAAAAATCCATTACCGAGAAACGAAATGACTCACTGGGGTTACAACCAATTAAAGATGTAAAAGATTTGGAAGAGTTTGAAAATAAATTAATGGACTCCGAATTTAGAGAAGATTTACAAAGAAAGTTAAGTGTTTTGTGCACTAAAGGTACAGGACATGGAACCACAAGTGCTTATACTATTATTGATATTATGTTCGAAAGACAGTTTTTTAAATCTTGTTCATGGACTGGAGCCTCACGTTCCCAGAATGAACCCACAGAAAAGATATGTTTCAAAGGTTTCTCTAAGCTTATTAGTTTTTTTCTTGATACAATCCACAAGATAGATTCGACTTTTGATTTAACGGACTGCCATAAATTTTTTAAAACTATCTTGCGGAACGCTGAACAGCGTTGCAAAATTGAGCCAAAAAGGGCATCTACAAAAAAATGCAGAAGTAAGAAAACCAACAAAAAAACATCCGAAAATGTGGTAACAAAGGAAAAGGAAACTACTCCCAAACATCCTCCAACAGAAGAAGAAAAAGATGAAGAAACTTGTGATCAAAATCAAAAAGAAGTTGAAGAATAAGAATAAGTAGAATAAGTTGTTGATAGAAAAGGATTTCAAAACTTTTTGTGTAATTTTGTCGGCTCACAGTCTAGTATTTTTATAAGGTAATATGCCCTGTAAAACATGCCCTCGCAGTCATTCGTAGAAGTAGATAGCAAATGTGTCAAAAACGGACACTTTTAGCAGTTTTGCTATCTACTTCTAGCAGCGACTACGAGGGAATATATTAATACCGTCTAAAAATGCGATACTAAAAAAAAATTCTTATTCTAGGCTCTTAAAAATTCCACTAGAAGTTTTATTAAAATTTTGTATTAGAATTACAATATTAAACAAAATTCACCATGGCGCCACTTTCGTCAGGAAGTACAAAGTTACAAACTTAGATAAGTTTTAAGGAACTTAGAAAACTCAGCTGTTCCATACATTTTTCTTGAGTAGAAACATTTTGTATGGAATAAACAGTTATTTAAAAATAACAGTTTTATATCGCGATTTCGATTTTGATGCCTTATTAAGAGCCCGTAGCGATTTTGACGCTGATTGCCGATCTCTCGCTCGCACATTTCATGTTTTCTCAGGATTTCTTAAATCTGAGTGCGTAATTGAATAATGTGTCTCGGCCACTTTTCGCAATATAATATTACGGACATTTCAACATATAATTCAGATTCGAGTTGCTGAAGTACAAAAAGTTGTCGTTTTTGCCAGTTCAAATAACTATTCAAATAACTAAAAATAACGACAACAAAAAATTGAAATATATTTTAAAATGTCTGTAATCTTATATTGCGAAAAGTGGCCGAGATAAATTTTTCAATTACGCACTTAGATTTAAGAAATCTTGAGAAAACATGAAATATGCGAGCGAGAGATCTGCAGTCAGGCAGCTGCAAAATCGCTACGGGCTCTTAAAGTTGTTTGATTTGCTGGATACAATGACCCCTAAAATGTTACTTACTTACGTTAAATAAAAGGTACGGTATGCTAAAATTAAGAACATTATAACTTCTTTTTGTTGATTCTTATTTAAGAGTCCGTTCACATTTTGACGCTGACTGCCGCTCTCTCGCTCGCACATTTCATGTTTTCTCAGGATTTCTTAAATCTGAGTGCGTAATTGAAAAAATGTGTCTCGGCCACTTATCGCAAATATAAAATTACGGACATGCGGCAGGACACGGTTTTTGCCAGTTCAAATAACTTTTAGAAACGAAAACTTTTTGTACTTCAGCAACAAAAAATGAAATACATTTTGAAATGTCCGTAATCTTATATTCCAAAAAGTGGCCGAGACACATTTTTCAATTACGCACTCAGATTTAAGATATCTTGAGAAAACATGAAATGTGCGAGCACGAGAGCTGCAGTCAGGCAGCGGCAACATCGCTACGGACTCTAAGTCGTTTGTATTGAAGGGTACAATGACCCCCTAAAATGTTATTTACTACACCTTTCGTATAATAAAAGGTAAGGCATGCTGAAATTAAGAACCTTAACTTCTTTATGTTGATTTATGTTTGAGAGTCCGTTCACATTTTGCCGCTGACTGCTGCTCTCTCGCTCGCACAATTCATGTTTTTTCAAGATTCCTTAATTTGAGTGCGTAATTGAAAAATGTGTCTCGGCCACTTTTTGCAATATAAGATTAGATTACGGACATTTCAGTTTCGAGTTGCTGAAGTACAAAAAGTTATCGTTTTTGCCAGTTCAAATAACTGTTACAAACAACATCTTTTTGTACTTTAGCAACAAAAAACTAAAATATGTTTTAAAATGTCCGTAATCTTATATTGCGAAAAGTGGCCTAGAGATTTAAGAAATCTTGAAAAAGCATGAAATGTGCGAGCGAGAGAGCGGCAGACAGCAGCAAAATGTGTAGGGGCTCTTAAGTAATTTACAATGTGGTTACTTTTACTAATACTCGTCAACCACCTTTCCCACTTATTAACACTTTATAGGATTATTTTGTTAAACTTTGTTGACATTTTATTGTTGAAGTTTCTCATTTTATTTATTACAATTTATAATGTAGCTAAACTGAATTATTTCATAGAGATTTGATTTTTCAAGACGTTTCCAATATAAGATAAGAAGATGATTTAGTGAGATTAGGCTTAGAAGATTTAGTAAGATTAGGCTTAGAAATACTGAAACTTAAAGTTACTAATGCATGAGACTGATTCTAACGATATTAAAAAATCCTACGTAATATTGGGTAAAATTTAAAGTCTTGGTTTTATTTTACGCCCTTTATTCTTAAATTTCACAGCGTATGTAACAAAGGTAAGAAAAATATCTCCGAGTTATATGTTATACTGACAAGTTTACATTTTACATTTTGAAGTTTGCACATTACTTCAGTTTTTTCTATAGCAGCACAATCGCATTTATATATACTCAAAAAAGAAGATTTTAATGGTGTATCGAAAGCGTCTTGGATATTATGTAAACGATATCCCGTAATTTCTATTTCTTGACTAATGTTGTCTTTCAATGTGACTGATTTTAATTCTATTACATGATTTTCATCTGTAAGAAACCACTTGTCTTGATCTCTTGAAGATAAAATATATGTTTCTAGGTGCAACACCAATAAACCACTTCGTTGGTTCCTTTTTGTAAATGGATAGTGTACAATTTGTTCTTGAAAATGTTCTGTTTCTATTAACTGTTTTTCAAGTATTCTTTTTGCAACTTGCTGTAGTGTATTTTTTCCTTGTCTAATAGTATTTTTAATAGCGTATAGTTCATTTTCAAATGGGTAAGCATTAAATTTTTGCAGAATTCCGAATTTCCTCACTTCGTCAACTATATGTATTAAATTATGTATGTTGCTAGTAATATAGTCTCGCCCATAGATAGTCTTATAACCTTCTGTAAAATCTTCTAACATTTTTTCAGCAATCCGCAAGAGTGAAAAATGTTTTTCATTTGAACAAATCGTTATGGCACAAAACAATTTTAAAAAATGATAAAGCACGTGTTTCAAAATTATGACACTTAGATAATAAAAGAATGATCGGTACTCAGAACCTTTCCAGTGAGCCAAAACATCTACAGATCTAATTGATCTATGTATTTCTTTGGGCATTTGACAATTAAGTAAAAAACTATTGACAATATCAATATCTCGAGCGCTCCATTTGGTTAAGTATTTACCCAATTTTCCATCACGCCACCCAATCAACAAGCGTTTCATCAAGCCAAGGTCTATTAGGTGTAATGAGTCCCCCACAGGAAAATCCTCTATCATGTTTATATTTAGCTTCAATAATGGAGAGTCAAGCTTGTGGTGTTCTTCATACTTTTTAGCACGAAATTCTTCGTCGCTTCTTTTAGGACAATCGAATTTAGGAAATGTTACAGTGTTTGATTTATGTGAGTACTCGCCAACGACCGTACATTTTAGACAACCATGCTTTCCATTAAAATTTGCGACGCCTGAAAAAAAAGTTATTGCAATAAAAATGATAGATAAACCATGAATTCTTATTATTTGATAGTTGTGTAAAAAATATATAAAATGGATCAATCAGTCGAAGTTAAAGCGATAATTGAATTCATCAGCTAGTATTAAATAAACTCAATTCAATACTTGCCTTTGATCAAGGCCCTTGCTGGTGAATCACATATGAAGGCTCTTAATTTGACTTTAATTGAAAATTCAGTTGCTGCTACAGTTATTAACAATCCATCTTCTTCAAGATCCCTCATTTCTTTCACAAAAGACCCCAAATATGCATTCAGATCAGATGGCTTTCCTTCACCTGCATAAATTCCTAGAAAAAATAGTAAAAAAATAATATTCTTAGTCGTACTTACGTAAGATATTGATATAGTGTAGGTATAATATTTACCTATCACAAAGGGAGAAATGTAGGGCATTTCAAATATGTTGCACAAAATAGGCCAGAGTTGATGCCTTGAACTATTGTATACCGGCAACCCATCTATATTTATATTTAATGAAATCGTATCGGTTAAACTATTCAAATCCGGCCGCTGTAGGATATTTTTTAAGCATTTAATTAATCCGTTGTGCCAATACCGTCCTGGATCGCAGATTTCAATATGCAGCGTTTCTTTATTGGTATGTAATAAAGTCCGTGCATCCTTAGGTAAAACATTTCCTAACCTTTTGTTTAAAATAGTAGATAGATGATTCAGGGCTAGGTGGGGTATATTAAATTTTATTGCCCAACTTTGTACATCTTTAAGCAATACATGATTTTTTTCATGGTTAGTTAATTTTTCTTCTTCTTCGACATCGAAATGGTCATCTTCACTTTCTGAGTGGTGAGATGAGGGTGAAAAAATATTCTCTACAGAACCCTCTGTCAGTTCACCTGAATTTGCACTTGACGAGCTTGGTTTGCTTTCTGATCCTGTGGGATTTATTCCCGAGGAACCTGTCTTTACTGCTTTTTCATACCTTGTTGACACTTTTCTTCTGTAATAACCACTCCTTTTAAATCGTTTCCAATCGTTTAAATTCATATTTAAACTTATTTTGTCAAGATGATGGAGAAATCAAAATGGCTGATGTTTACTAATAAAGTGTTTGATCTAGTGGCTCGTAAGCTTATTTGTACTCAAAGCGCTCCTATTGAGTAATAATAAGATTTAAAAGAGTCTCGAGCAAGACTATAACGGCGCAGCTTATAGTAATCTCAGAGAAGTATGTTAAAAATCTTGGTATACTTACAATATGCTACTATTGGATCAAAATATTTTTCAGGACTATATAGTCTTACTACAAACAATTATACGAAACCTATTCTTTAAAGTGTCCTATATGATACACTTGCAGCTACCTATAAGACTGAGGTATAAAAGCAAAAGCTCTTAAATATATCTACGCTTGTGAAATGCTATTATTATTAAATGTGTCCTGTAAATGATTTATACGTTAATCTTGTAGCGAACTATAAGACAGATATATAAAAACTGATGCCCTTGAGTATATACGGACTGTGCAAATGATATTATAAGTAAAAGAGACTACAACAAGCTCTTTATAAAAACGATATTAGTAGAGGCAGACTTATAATCAATCTTTATAGGATTACTTTGCTTGTTGGGACGTTTTCTTGTGGCGTTCAACGTGTTAATAATATTGTATTTCTAATACACAATTTTAGTAAAACTTCTTGTGGAATTTTTAGGGCCCATAGTCTAGTATTTTTTGACGGTATTACATTCTCTCGTAGTCACTGCTAGAAGTGGATAGCAAAATTGGTAAAAGTGGCCGGTATTGACATATTTACTATCTACTTTTACGAATGACTGAAAGGGAATGTGGTGATACCTTCTATAAATACTAGACTATGAGCCCTAAAAATTCCACGAAAAGTTTTATTAAGAACTTTTCTATAATACAACTAATTACTTTAAAAAAACCTGTCAAGAGCGAGTCGGACTCGCGCACCGAGGGTTCCGTACGATCATAATTGCACCATTAAACCACACTGCAAAGTAGAATAATAAAATTAGTATTGTAGTTTTAGGTCAGCGCCATCTCTTGACCGATAGTGGAACTAATGTTAACTGTTTTAGAAATTTGATAATTTCTAAAAAAGTATGCTATATTGAGACATCGTTTTATTTTTTCCTGTAATCTTTATATAAACTGCTATCACATAGAATTATTTCAGATTTTCTCTTTGCAAACTTCGGAGATAAGGGGGGGGGGGGGGGGGGGGGGGGGAACGGTATTTTTTTTTACATTTTTCATCATAAGTCGAAAGACGCTGTATGCCGTCTAGAAAAAAAAGAAAAAATGATTAAAAACGTGCAAACAGCGCTCTTTCATATGATACCCCACGTGCCCTAGTAGCTCCACTTCAAATTTTTAAGACCCCTTTTCAGGCCCTGCTGTAAAAAAGATATTTATTTTTTATTTATTTCTTATTCGCAAAATAGTTGGGCAAATGTCATCTTAAACTATTCCAAATTTCAAGTTGATACCATTAGTAGTTCTCGAGATATCCAGCTGTGACAGACAGACAGACAGACTGAGTCACACCATAAGGGTTCCTTTTTTACCATTTTGGTACGGAACCCTAAAAACCACTTTCGATCAGGGAATCGCCCTAAATACAAGATTTATTCCCCATAGCATTTATCCATCAAAAATATTACCCTCCATGCTACATAAATCATAAAACAGGAATCCTAATTTCACGTATGCTAAAATTATTCAAGCGTACACGAATGTACACGCAAAAATGGTACTCTCGTTCGTTCTGTTACACCCCCTATACTACTGTTTATGAATAAAAGATCAGGATGTTCCGACAATTTTTTTTCTGCAAAGACATTGTATTATTTCTTTGTTGATACCAATCTGAGATATCCTGAAGTGGCTTGTATCGCGATGATTTGTAATTGTTTAGTCTATTTTATAAGTGTTGTCTATTTATAGAGTGTGGGCTTGGTATTCTTATATATTACACGCATCCACGTATTAATAAGAATAATCTAAAACACAATATAATTAAAAAATATTTTGGTATTCATGCAAAAAATAATAATTAATTCTCCTCTGTCATGTTTTGATTGTGATAAATAAATGCAATTGATTTATGTAACTTCAATTTAGAAAAATAATGATTGGCATGTGAATCCTGATGAGTATGTTTGCCGCAATGTATAGCAAAATACACACATCAACTTTGTCTAGGGATACCAGGTGCTATTTTCATACAAACGAGGTAACTTTGAAGCCTTGGTTTTCTGCCAGGGATGTACCGTGTTGTAATCTGATGATGGCCATCCAGGGACTGAATGGAGTAGATTCAGATCGCTTTACACACCCAATTGTTCTGATCAGTACCTACACACAGCACAGTACATCCCTGGCAGGAAACCAAGGCTTCAAAGTTACCTCGTTTGTATGAAAATAGCACCTGGTATCCCTAGACAAAGTTGATGTGTGTACGTTTCAAAGACTTCTATGTGATACACATAGAAATCTTTGGTACATTTCTATTAAATATGTATATGTATAACTATACACTTACACAAACATTTATTAATCACAATCATAACACGACAGAGGAGAACTAATTCGTGCATGATAATTTTTTTTTTTTGCATGAAGACCAAAATTATTATTTTATTATATTGTAATTTAAATTATTCTTATTAACATTTATAAGTAAGAATCTGCACTCAAAACCAAAGTTTTGTTAAGACAACAATTTACAATGAAAACATTTATCAAAGCCATTCTGAATTCAAGCTTTAATTAGTATTTATGTTGGTTTGTGAAGAGTTATTTCAGATTGTTCTCCGTTGGAAAATTAGATATAGGTATCTTTTGTGAAGTAAGCAGTTAAGATGTTTCGTAATAATAATTAACCTTTTTAACATCGCTTAAATTTAAGGCAAAGGTATTAGATGTACCTATTTAAAATCACAGTTGTTAATCGACGAATAACTAACTAACTAACAACTTGAGAAACCTGTATTGTAAAAAAAAATCGGGTTGCACTCCGGGAGTGCCGGCAGAAGTGAAAACTTGAATATTAACGTTGTGCATTTTTGATATTTTGGAATGGTTATGAATTTACTCTACATTTGAATTTACGAATACAGAACAGTATTACACAGTACAGAAAATCTAGAGTTTTGACATGGAATTAAAAAATTAGCGCGTTGCTATGGTGACACATGTGTTTACGTCTTGAAATAACGCGCCGCCATTTTTGCCGTGCCCCGTAGAAAGAGAGGGGGATACTTCCACCGCCAGCTGTCTACTCTCCATCCGTCACATCCGTCCTACGAATTTTCGATCAGGGTCACGAGACCCTGACTGACTGACGCGAGTTTAAATAAAATCCCCATTACAAAAAAGCGTACATCGCCGCTATAGAAGTTTTCACTTCAAAAATACAACATCATATTACTGGGTTTTTAACTTACAAGCAAAAAATCTTTAGAAGATGTCCCATAACCCTGATTTTTCATATTATATTGACTTTTAAAGTAGTGCTCGCTCCGTAAGCAGTATAATTAATAACTAAGTTTAAAGACTAAACTTCAACTCATAAAAAAGTATAAAATGCGGCGGATTAGCCGAGCGAAGTTTGCGATATCGAAAACTAACTTTGCGCAGTAGTTGCCAAGAGATTGAAGTATAATATAACGCAACACGGGTATATAAAGGAGCTTAATCATTGAAAAAGTATAATTATCATCATACTTTTATTATTATTCAAAGCTTTAGCAATAAAAAACATTACAAAGTCACAAAAGATAATGGTAAAATAAACAGATCTATTTTTAATGTAATGCACTTCACAGTTTTATTTCTAAAATCACTAAATAAGGACTTACCGCTTTGTTCATAAAAAATCCAAACGCTCTGAGTATTTCATTCGTAATATGAATTGACTTTGAACGAAGAAGACAAACACTTTCTAACTAAAACAATATACAACCTATTTTTAGGGTTCCGTACCAAAATGGTAAAAAAGGAACCCTTATGGTGAGACTCAGTCAGTCTGTCTGTCACAGCTGGATATCTCGAGAACTACTAATGGTATCAACTTGAAATTTGGAATAGTTTAAGATGACATTTGCCCAACTATTTTGCAAATAAGAAATAAATAAAAAAATAAATATTTTTTTTACAGCAGGGCCTGAAAAGGGGTCTTAAAAATTTGAAGTGGGGCTACTAGGGCATGTGGGGTATCATATGAAAGAGCGCCGTTTGCACGTTTTCAATCATTTTTTATTTTTTTTCTAGACCACATAGTTTTTGACTTATGATGAAAAATGTAAAAAAAATGACCGTTCCCCCCCCTTATCTCCGAAGTTTGCAAAGAGAAAAATCTGAAATAATTCTATGCGATAGCAGTTTATATAAAGATTACAGGAAAAATAAAACGATGTCTCAATATGGCACACTTTTTTAGAAAATATCAAATTTCTAAAAAAGTTTACATTAGTTCCACTATCGGTCAAGAGATGGCGCTGACCTAAAACTGCAATACTAATTTTATTATTCTACTCTGCAGTGTGGTTTAATGGTGCAATTATGATTGTACGGAACCCTCGGTGCGCGAGTCCGACTCGCTCTTGACCGGTTTTTATTGTTAATATCATATAACTCTAGGGTATTGATGAGCCCATAAAACTGAGCAACTTTTTCTATGGGACCAACTCTGAAATCGCGAAAAAAAATCAGCTGTTTCATACAAAAACTAATAACGAAAATATAAAAATGTATGAAACAGCTGATTCATTTATTCGCGATTTCAGAGTTGGTCCCATAGTAAAAGATGTTCAGTTTTACGGTCTCATCAATACCCTAAAGTTATGGGATATCAAGAAAAACACGTTGTATGGCATCTTAGTTATTTTGTGAATAACTAGCGGACGCCCGCGACTTCGTCTGCGTGGATAGTATTTTGTCTATCCCTCGGGAACAGTACTTTTTCTGAATGAAAGGTACTCTTTGTCCTTTTCTGCACCCCTGACAACGTGTATGCAAAATTTCACGATGATCGGTAAAGTAGTTAAGACGTGAAGGAGTAACAAACAAACAAACGGACTTTCGCATTTATAATATAGCAGCCGCCCGCGGTTTCACCCGCGTGGTTCCTGTTCCCGTGGAAATATCGGGATAAAAAGTATTCTTTGTTTTAATCTAGGCTATCTACTATCTGTGTGCCAAATTTCAACCAAATCCGTTCAGTAGTTTTTGCGTGATTGAGGAACAAACATCCAAACCCACAAACTTTCAGATTTATAATATTAGTAGGATTAGTAAGTATTTGGTGAAGTTTTTTATTGGAGTAAATAATTAAAGACTGAAAGAACAAAAAAATATCAGCTGTAAAAAAATAATACCATCTCATTTATAACCTAAGAATCATCTATTATCACTCAAATTTTACGCCATAATAGTACATCTTATTAATATATAAAATCGTAAACTGAATGACTGACTGATCTATCAACGCACAGCCCAAACCGCTGGACCTAGAAACTTGAAATTTTGCACACAGATACCTCATACAGTGTAGGCATCCACTAAGGAAGGATTTTTGAAAATTCCATCCCTAAGGGGGTGAAATAAGGGATGAAAGTTTGTATGAAAGTCCCTCAGTTTTGAAGCTAGGATTTTCAAATTTTGTGTTTAGACTGAAGATTGAAAATTAATAAATACGGGTCTCAGCGTTTTTCGAAATTCTACCCCCGAAAGGGTGAAAAGGGGTATGAAGTTGTGTATAGAAAAAAATCCTTCATTTTCGAAGTAAAAATCACTTAATTTATAGTAAAGGCTTATGAAAGAAAATCTAACGCAACGTATATTGATATAGTCAGTACTTCAACCCCTATGGCGATGAAATAGGGGTGAAATGTGTAAATAAACCTAAAAATAGAGATGGATGTCGTTATTGGGGTTTTCTGGTATAACGATTGCGAAAATGACATTTATTTTGAAGTCCCACACGGTGGACATGATTTAACCCCTTAAAGGGGTGAAAATGGGTTTCAAATTTTGTATGGATAAAGAATATAAAATAGGCATTACAACTTTAAACTTCGTAGGAGCACGTCTAAAAATAAATTGGCAAACATATATTTGGTAATTTTGAAAATCAACCCCTTAGAGGGTAAATGGGGTATGTAAACATAAAAATCGATATGGATATCGTTCTTGAGGTTTTATGGGATGGTGATTGCGAAAATGACATTTATTTTAAAGTCCAACACTATGTACATGATTTAACCCCTAAAAGAGTGAAAATGGGGTTCAAATTTTGTATGGAAAAAGAATATAAAATAGACATTACAATTTTAAACTTCGTAGGAGTACCTACGTCTAAAAATAAATAGTCAAACATATATTTTGTGGTTTTGAAAATCAACACCTTATGTGGTAAATGGGGTAAGTAATCATAAAATACTATATATGGATGACGTTCTTGAGGTTTTATGGGATGGTGATTGCGAAAATGACATTCATTTTGAAGTCCAACTCGGTGGACATGCATGATTCAGCCCCAGGGGACGGGGTGAAAGGGAACGGGAATGGGAACTGGACGCAGCGGAAGAGAACGGGAACGGGAATGGGACGGGGCGGGAATGGGACGGGGTGGGAATGGGAACGGGAACGGGAGCGGGACGGGAACCGGACGGGACGGGAACGGGACAAGACGGGGATGGGAACGGGAACGGGGACGGGACGGGACGGGACGGCAACGGGAGCGAGAACGAGAGCGGGAACGGGAACGGGATGGGATGGGACGGGAACGGAATGAGAGCGGGGACGAGAATGGAACGGGACGGGACGGGGATAGGAACGGGAATGGGAATGGAAACGGGACGGGTCGGGACGGGAACGGGACGGGACGGCAACGGGATGGGACGACAACGGAACGGGACGGTAACGGGAATGAGAACGGGAGCGGGACGAAACGGGAACGGGAGTGGGAACGACCAGTCGTTTTTACGCGATTAGGCGGGTCCCCACCGAGCGAGCGAGCCTCGTGCGACAAACGCCTTGCGTCTTGCGTCTTAGCAAACGTCTTGCCTCGCGAGGCAGCGCGCTTGGTGGTGACCCGCCTAATCGCGTAAAAACGGCTGGTCGGATCCTGGTTGAAGGTTCCCTAAAGATTTTCTCTTATATCCACGCGGACGAAGTCGCGGGCGGAAGCTAGTTATGATATAAGTGCGGTAAGTTGAAAATTACAGCCGAGGCGATATTGCTAGCCCGAGCCGTAGGCGAGGGATACAAGAAAGCAGAGGCTGTAATTATCAAAGCGCACGTATGTCATACGACGTTTTATAACATATTTGCGAGGAAATAAATAAAACTCGGACTTTGCACCTTTGCTTGTTTTCCATATTATTAAATTTTGATACGCTTGTAAGTATCTTATCGGTAAATTTTTCGGGCAAGAGGCTTAGAGTAGCCTTTTTCGCTGCCTCTGAGACTTGTGGTGGCGTTGAATTAATAAATTCATCGCTGTTTGACTTGACGACATTTTCAAATAAAAACAATACAGCAAAAAAAAATATTAGCAATGCGCGCGTTGTGCGCGCGCATCAGCGCTTTTTTTAAGGCAAAGGCATAAAAAAACAGCCAGTATTACTAATAAAGTAAATTAATATTTTTGTGTTTTTGTTACAGATAAATGGTTGTAATTTATTGTCAACATTAATTAAATTAAATAATTTAATGTTTATTTATTATATTTATCTCCCAAAGTTAATTTTATTCATAAAATTTTGACCTCTTTTCTGACATAAAAACTCTTTGCTAAGATTTAAAAAAGTTTTAGACGAAGCATCTTGATAAACCGTGCGTTTTACTTTACATTACCGCACAAGTTCGTAATGAGATACAATACGATATTGAAATTGGTGTAATAAGAGACCCTTTACGAGCAAATATGTTATAAAAGCCTTTACAAAATTCATAGACTTTTTAGTCCTCTTAACATGGGCGTACCAAGTTTTGGGCCAGGGGGCAAATTAGTTTTTTAATAAGCACGTAGTCAAATAAAGAAACATAAATTAAAATAATTTTTTTTTTAAATCAACTTTTCCCCCACTTTTTTCCCATACATTTTCGAGTAGGGTTCCTAGACCAGAAGGTCAAAATATCTGGAGAAAATTTGAAAATATCGCGATTATGGTATTGTTTTTGGGAGAAATAAATACTTAGTTAAAATATGTAACTTCAAATGCTTGTTTTTATTATTATATAAATAAACGCAACTTATCCATAGAAAGAAAACGCCCGCGCAGCGTGATTTTTAGTCAGTTTAGACCATTCTAATGCGCCCATGCGCACAGCACGATTTTTAAAAGTTATAGATATATTGTATTGCAAATGGCAAATAGGAACTTTTATCGACAACAGTAGATAGTTAATTGGAGGTAAACAAAATCGAGGGGGGCAGTTGCCCCACCTGCCCCCTGCCTCCCCCCCCCTCGGTACGTCCATGCCTCTTAATTACACCTAATGTCAGTCTTCAAAAGTAATTCCCCAGAGCAGTTTCATGCTAAGACCTTCAAACTACAAGCTGCCCTACTTCTTATTGATTGAGTCTAAATTAAGGTCTAAATCGAATACTTGAGTTTTAAACTAGTTAGCTTGAAATGGGTCACATTAATAATCTATCGAGTCAATACCCGATTCGTGGAACTGAGCTAGAATTATTTAAACATCTAATCAATTGCCAATTTTGTTTTCTTACACAAAGAGACTCACTTATATTTTATGATTATAAAAATGCTTCAGTTGTTTTTTTTTTTGTTAACGTTATAAAAAACTATACAGTGCGAAACACACCGGATGCGTAAGCGTGCACGTAGACGTACCATGACGTCGTAATGTCTGAAGCTTTATGAGACATGGCACACCGCTTGCGTAACGCGTAACCCTATGCATTGCAGCTCGTGACGTTGTACTCAATGGAATTCCCTGTTTGTTTGTTACGCCTTCACGTCCTAACTACTGAACTGATCATCATGAAATTTTGCATACACGTTGTCAGGGGTACAGAGAAGGACATAGGGTACCTTCATCCCGAAAAAATGTACAGTTCCCGAGGATAGCAAAAAACCTTTCCACGCAGACGAAGTCGCGGGCGGCCGCTAGTGTCTCATAAAGCTTCAGACATTACAACGTCGTGGTACGTCTACGTGCACGCTTACGCATACGCTTACGCATCCGGTGTGCCCAGACCTTTAAAGTTACTTTTTTTCGTTGTAACTTAGGCGATACTATTTTTAGAACATAAGTTTTTATGATTGTTAAATAAATCATGAGAATGCAAAGATATTAGAATTTTACACTGTGAAAATGTTAGTATACTTATAAATAAAAATAACTTCTTTAAAATTCTCCGTACAAAACTGCAATTTCATACTTAAACCCCTTATATTTCCAATTAGGTTCAGCGTATTTCTGTGATTGTATTTTCACAAGGTGTCTATTAGAACTATATCTCTAAGACTACTAAATATGTCTCGTTTAAACTAATTTTCGTTGAAATTAATTATTGAGATCTACAGCATTTTTTTTTAGATTTTTCACTTTATTATTCTAAAAGTTATGGGGGGGACCACATTTCACTACTTTGGAAGTGTTTATCTTTCAAACGGTTGACTTTGAGGAAAAATAGTTTGAGTAATCTTTATGTCATTTTTAAAGACCTAACTATAGACACCCCGCACGTATAGGTTTGATGAAAAACATTTTTTTCAGTTTCAGTTCCTTGTATGGGGAGCCCCCTTAATCTTTTATTTCGTTTATTTTTGTGTAAAAATCGTAAAGCGGTTCATAGAATACATCTACCTAAAAAGTTTCAACTGTATAATCTTAATAGTTTTTGAATAAAGTGGTTGTGACATACGGTCGGACAGACAGACAGACAGACATGACGAATCTATAAGGGTTCCGTTTTTTGCCATCAGGCTACGGAACCCTAAAAATATCAGTCCGGTATACATGACTCGAATAGATATGGATCACTCCAATTATGCTTAGTTTCATCGAAATTAAGACAACTATTGATTCTGTAATGGTCATAGCTTAAGTTTAATCGCCTGTCGTTACAGCTAAACTCCAAACTTCGGAACTATTAATACTGGCTATTATTAGAACCCGTTAAAATAAAGCCAGTTAAAATTACCTGAGTATTCCACCCTGTTTGAAATTTGACAGCAAACTCCGTTGGACTAACTAAAGAACTACTAATGGTAAACTTGTTTTGATGTTAGCTTCAAATAAGATTGAATTATTATGGCAAGAAAATCAATATAAACCATAATTGTATTAATAAATAAGTATATATCTGACATATAGACTATTCGCATTGTGGTATACAATTAAGATCCATAAATATTTTATAATGGAATTAGTTTGATTTATTTAATGTTTGAAATCAATACAGTAGATATGAATTTCCTTTGTTAATGAACTTACATTAAAATAATAATTATTCCTATCATATTCAATTACAATTCATTAATTAGGTACAGAATCAACGCAATTCAATTCAAAATCAATCAGGATTTAAATTTAATGGCATGCAAATAGTTATTTCAAAATACATCATCACTAATACAGAACCACAGATCACAGAGAACGATCAAATATCTCAATGGATTTCAATTAAGTAAATAATTGTGAAAAAATTAATATTTATGTTTACTTCCGCAATTGTGTAAGTAAACCACATATATTTCTTTTTTCACAATGGTTTGGGACTTCCGCCAAGTGACGCCTATTCAATCAAATAAGTAAATAATCATAAAATATAGATTGTTGTATCTGTTAATTAGTGTTGACACACTGAAAGGAAACATTCGCACATCTGTTTTATTTTTCTTTTCTTCGAATCTTTTTTCTTATCGAACCAATGACCCAGTTCGTAGAATTCTCTTTGTTAGGTGACGCAACGCTTTTCATAGAAAGTGATCATTTGTGATTGGAACCTTGGAGCAGGTGGTTTGTTTTTAAAGCCAGAAGCAGGAGATTTCGGACAGATATTATCAAGTAAACCATGTTGATTAAAATTAAATGCGGTCTGAAATGAAATTAGTGTGTTTTTCTGTATTTATTTGAGTATTTTTTTAATATTTTCACCTGTAAATTTTATCTCACCAGCCGTCCAATGACTGACAAAAGTAATATCGAAGCGAAGTTGTATATACAGGGTGTCCGAAAACTTTGCCCCACGGAGGAAAAGTACCTTAAATATTAAAGATAGGAAGTTATACCGAAAGAAGACTTCATTTTGTTTTTAAAAACAATTGAAACTCAATTCAAAGATTTTTGAAAAATCGCCTGCCTTTAATCGAACCTACCAAAAACGAAATTTTTTTCTGGTTTATTTTTACGATACCAATCGAAAGGGTTACGCTTAGGGATTATTTTTTGTTAAGTGACACATCATCTTAAACAAAAGGAAGACCACCAAATTTAACATTTATATTTTAATTTTTACGGATTGTATCAATTTGTGTCGAATCGTATGCGATTTAAAAATAAAAACTTTGATTGCAGTTCCGTTTCTTTTTAAAAACAAAATGAAGTCTTCTTTCAATAAAATATCCTATCTTCAATATTTAAGGTACTTTCCCTCCGTATGGGAAAGTTCTGGGACATCCTGTATATACGCGATGTGTAGCTCTGTCTTGATTACAAAATCACTTTGATGTTGCTATAAGACCTTGTAGTACGGCCTCAGTTATCTTGAAACAAAAAAATATTTAAATTGTTATTTTGATTTTATAATTTACAAGCAAAACTGGAAGGAAAAACAAATAAAAACGTAAGGAAAAATAAAATAATGTTTTTTTTTATCTAACGTAATAATAATATGGAACTAAAAAATAACACGTTTCAATAAACAATATGAAAAAGTACGTAAATTGTCAAAAAATAATTATTTCAGTGAATTTAGTGCGGTTATATCTCAATAGCTGCACTAAATTCGCCGAAATAATTATTTTCCGGATAACCTCAATTATCGCAACCGGGTCGACCCGAAATTTCCGGCTCCTCTACCCGGGTAGGGCTACCATGCGTCTCTTTTTATCCTTAAAGTTATGGACTATGAAAATTATTATACCCCGTAACCATGTTATCCTATGATATCGAGTTGTAAAAAAAGTTGTCTGTGATAAATCAGATAACGTTTACATCTGGAATTTTGAGCTTCTGTTAGAAATTTAGTGTATCCAGATTTTTTTATAATTTTACAGAGTTTGATAAATTTTTCCCTGCGTTTCCCTGCGTGATCTTATCAGAAACGAGGAGATCCGCAGGAGAACTAAAGTAACCGACATCGCTCGAAGGATTGCTCAGCTGAATGGCAATGGGCAGGACACATAGCGAGAAGAACTGATGGCCGTTGGGACGGAAAGGTTCTGGAATGGCGACCGCGCACCGGACGACGCTCCGTGGGTAGGCCCCCGACAAGGTGGACCAACGATCTGGTGAAGGTCGCGGGAAGCCACTGGATGCGGGCAGCGCAGGACCGATCGTCGTGGAGATCCTTAGGGGAGGCCTATACCCAGCAGTGGGTGTCATGCGGCTGATATGATGATGATGATGATGATATTTTTGTTGAATTAGTAAACAACTATTATATGCACAGCGTGCCTACTTTTAAATCCATGCCATTTGTCCTGATTTATGGTAACCCTATCCGGATATTAGTGAAACGATTAAGATTGTCTCGTTAATCGAAGTTTCTGATAACAACAGATTCTGAATGAACATGAGTTGGAATTTTATTAATTACCCGTCAATGTCATGAACAGATTTTTGGAGGAAATTGATATTTTTGGTACTAAGCTACGCCAATAAAACTCTTATTATGTAACCGCAATATAGAGAGAGTACAGTAGTTGTGCTTAGCACTTACGTGCTCGAGCAACGCACACATAGACATCTCTCACCGACACTGTATAACTGCAATCTCACACCACTCTCAAAACAGTTCGAGTACGTGACGCAGCGGCGAGAGCTGTCTTTGTGTGTGTGCGATGCTCGAGCACCCGTAGTACTAAGCTAAACTTCTGTTAGTCTCTCTATTTTGTGATGTAACTCAGTCGATCAGTCAATTTAACAAAGTAAGGTATGGTACTATATTTTCTAGCATCAAATTATTTTTCGTGTTCGGTCGGGATGAATTTGAAATTACTTCGGATAAATTGATTATTATAGAAAATCAAACACTGGACACCAATCATTTAACGAGCGTAAGGTTAACATTTGTAGCACGGAGCGAAGTGGGTGCCACAAACACATATGGTAATTGTGTAATTTTTAATAACATTATAATGTATATGTCGCAGCCAACTGGTTTAATCAGCAACTCAATTAACGGCCTAGCCATTTAATTGAACAGCGCCTAATCACCGACCATGACATATATTAGGAGGTCATAACAAATTTGGTAACGATCGCGTAAGTGGCTGACTCTGGGTTCACAGAATGGAGAGGCACTCTCTGATGTTAAATATGTCAGTCTGTTTGCCTGAAGTGGTTGCGTTCTTTTTAAATGCAGGCTGAAAAAAGTGTTATCGTTACCAAAAAAATGATAAGGTAAATAGCTGACAATAGTACAGCAAGTAAGTACTAGTTGTACTTACGTAAACTGTGTAAGGACTGACGAAATTTCGGTTGCGTTTCGTAGGTATAAGCGATTAACTTTTTGTATGTTTGTAATGTATAAACTCAAAAAGCACTGATCCGATTTTGAAAATTTTTTCACCTATAGAAAGCTACATTATAAGCGAGTAACATGGCATATAATTTATTTAAAAAAATATAGCCTTTTTTTCAGCCTGCATATAAAAAGAACGCAACCACTTCACGCAAACAGACTGACATATTTAGCATCAGAGAGTGCCTCTCCATCCTGTGAACCCAGAGTCAGCCATTTACGCGATCGTTACCAAATTTGTTGTAGCCTCCTAATCTAATAAGCGACGTAAGGTGGTTTCAACGCACCCTTCATCAGCTTTAATAGTAGGATAGGAAGATAGTGAACCCCCACAGTAAATCCTCAGTAGACGAAACTTTATGATATAGTATCATAAATAAAACATATTTTTTAAATTATCCAAATCGGTTTTTTGGATATTTCTACATAGGTTTTGGTTCATACTATATAACATCCCTGCAAAGTTTCATCGACTGAGGATTTAATGGGGTCTCCATATAAAAGATCGCTTCATTTCCTACACTATAACCTCATGCACGCAATCCTTGGCCGACGGTCACCTGAGCCGTAGAAATAGGCACATCCTTACCTCCCCTCGCGCAGTTTCTCAGGCGCATAGCCTTATATATATAACAAGTAATTAAATTATCGATCGATTTGTCTTGGCCTGGGTGTACTACACCCAACCTTATTCTCGTCGGGTTAAGAGAAATGCTTTACTTACTTACACTTTTGCCGGTAGTAAATTGGTTTATGTGGGACTGTCCACACTACGCTCTTTCTGGTTTGTCAGAAAGTGCCGTTAAGCTAGGGTTTTCCATGATAACACTCAATCAACACAAGTTCCTGCTCGTTCGTCCAAGTGACGCTCATTTTGACGTACCGTTCTCCGTAAATAAATAAAAAACCACGGCACGGCACTGTTTTTACGCGCGTGTGTGGATGCGTTCGTGTTCACGGGAAGTTTGCGGACCGCGAACCCTTTGACGCGGGCGCAAATACCGACACTGAACGGGGAACAAGTCGTGAACGGGCGCAAAGCCCGTGAATGGGCGCGAAAGCCATCCAAACTCGCAGTTCACGGCTTTCACGGGTGTTCACGGCGTGAATGTGGAGCCCGCTATACGGCGCGGTTTCTGACGTTACGGTGTCGCCATATTGTTTACATAGACAACATTCAACATCGCTATATTACGGCCGTAATATGACGGCACCGTTATCCTAGGAAACCCTAGCTTTACAACCCTGTGTATAGTGTAATTTGAATAAAATTAAAATGATATTTTCTTTCTTTCTAGAATGCCGTTTATCAAGAGGACATCGGTCAAAGCATACCCAAGAAGATAGCAGTGCCCAAAAAATGACTATAAATTTAAGTGAAAATGAACAAATCTTTCAAATGTGACGCTTGACAGTGCCAAAACAATGTTTTTCTGTAAAGAACTGAAACTACTCTATGCCACTGTTGTCCTTTTGCTCGAAGCGGAGTTGCTAGTGAACACTGGTGCTATGGAGTCGAAGAGGTCTTCCATATTGGTTGCGCAAAATGCTGACGACTTGAAATCGTTAGATCTGTGCACTTCAAGGAACCAGCAAAGGTTGGGCAGTGTGTTCGGGAATTTCACCAGGCATCACAAGAAAGGTAACAAATAATTAAGGTTTTTTAAGTAATCAATCATTATCATTCTCAGCCACAAGATACCTTCTAGTGTGCATAGAATTAATATTAAGGCGGTTGTATGACCGAAAGTGGCGCCCTCATAGGTTTTTATTTAATAAGTTATTAATAGAAAAAGATTTTAATAATGTTTATCGTGGAGATTTTAGGGGTCATGGTCTAGTATTTTTAGAAGGTATCACTACATGCCCTCTTAGTCATTCGTAGAAGTAGATAGCAAATGTGTCAAAAACGGCCACTTTTAGCAGTTTTTCTATCTACTTCTAGCAGTGACTACTAGGGAATGTAACGATACCGTCTAAAAATACTAGACTGTAGGCCCTAAAATCTCCACGATGAACATTATTAACATTGTGTATTAGAATTATAATATTAAATAAAATTCACCGCAGCGCCACTTTCGCTCAGGGTACCACCTTAACATTCGTCGCCTCAGTGCTTGTTTGGCAGACAGACCATTTTGGGTAATTATACAGGAGCAGTGCTTTTTGTTTTTCTAGGTCTTAACCCAAACAAATCAGTAATATTACGATAGTTTCAAAAAATATGGTACATCTGGATCTCATCATGGATATAGAACAAAAAACAAAAATCGAATAACGTTAATGGATATAGACAACATCCCCTGGGATATTAGCTAAACAGCAAACAAAAGTATTTTTATATTGTGTGCTTGTTTGCCACTGACATGAAAATTTTTTTTTTTTATTTAACTGGACTGGCTGTCTGTATGATTTGACAGCTAAGTTTTTGTGCCTATTTGAAACGCCACTAGCGTGCGTCTAAAGAACTAATTTTGACGTACAATATGAAAATAGTTGCCGTGATGGTCTCTCCAGACTTCAAACTTTAGTACCACGTACGCACGCTATGCTCACGCTACGTCCTACAGCGCCAAAATGGCGGAAATCAAATAGGCAAAAAAAACAGTTTGACATAAGCCTGGCCAGTGTAAATATATGCAGGTCAGTGTTGTTTGCCCTATATCTAAAAAATGGCGGAACAGCAACGTTTGACGTCGTGAGCGAGCCAGGTCTGTTATTTGGTTTATTTGAGGATATACGGCAAACAAGCTCGCGCTGAGAATATTGATATTAGATGTCGGTTAATTTTTGGTGGTAAGCCATACAAGCACGAAGAGTAAAGTTCTAACAGTGTATTGGTTTTTCATATCGTCTTTTGCTCGTGTATTTGTATAATTACGTAAGTCATTCTTGATTTAGACTGTGTAGAATTAGATTCTTAAGCATACTACATTCAAAGGTCATTTTTGCCTAAATTGGTCTGTTGGGCAAACGAGCACTGAGGCGACGTATTATTAGAGCAGAGAAGAAGTACCAATAACTGAACAAAATTTATGTCTAACTACTCATAACAGTATCAACCAATTATAAATATCCTTATAATGATATCACAAAATTAAATTAGGTTTATTATACCCTTCCTATAAAATCCAAAAGCCACAAATCAGTGCCAAAATAAGCCTTCTAGGTTTCAAATTCATTATTATTTGCTGAGTTGCTGTCTCGGCTGTGGCATGAATTTATGCCCCTTTTATACAGTGATAGCGAGAGGAAAACTAACGTTGCTCTTTGATACGCCAAAGTTGAAAATTATTCGTAGAGATTTTTGGCACCGATGGGTACTACAAGAACATTTTCCAAGTTATTAGCTTGACATAATTTTTAGTGGATATCCCATATTCAAACTTATACTAAAAATATTGAAGAGTATGTCTAATAAAAATATGTATACTAATTTTATTTTCACAGGTCATAGAAGAAGAACAACCACATCAACAACACAATCAACTCTCCTCTACACAACAGTTGAAAATGATGAAGACACGACAGAAGCAGTTCAAACAACTACCGATTATGTTTATAGTACTCATGAAACATACCCAAAACTACCTAAACCACTTCGCCTATCAGCAAATTACTTAGATAATGACTATAATGAAGATGTACATAGATTAGATAATATCATTGATGAAGTTCACGAAATAGTAGGTAGAGAAAAATATCATACTAGACATAGACTAGACAGAGAAACACTTAGAGAATTAGAAGAAAGCTCATTGTCAAAGTCTATGAATAAAGTTAAGAAAATGTACAGAGATTCAGCGAGTTCCGCTGTTAATAAATTAAGTGGTAAAGGAGGAAAGAGTGGTATATTTTTGACTGAAAATTGTACGACAGTTATAGCTCAAATAGGAACAACAGCTATTCTACATTGTGAAGTTAGTGATATCACAGAAAATACGGTACGTATTATCCATACTAATATTATTACTATTATCTATACTAACATTATTTGTATTTACCATACTAATTTATCATTATGTTTTAACGCCTAGACCGCTGGGCCGATTTTGACGAAATTTGGTACGAATATACATGAAACCTTGGGGAAGAACATAGGCTACTTTTTTATCTCACTGCTTGGTACGGATCTCCGTCTGCGCGATATAACATGTAGTCCACGCGGGTGAAACTTCGGGAGAAAAGCTAGTAGGTACTATTCATCGACTTATTTTTTGAAACAGTGCAAAACAGCAAACTGCGTAATAAAATCATGCTACAGAATAATCCCACAAACAACAAAATACCTAATCTGTGACCTTATATAAACGGAACCCCAATGCATGATTTTCTTCGGAAGACCGCTGCGAAACTCTTAAATTCAATACCCAATAAAACTTTAGCTCTTCGGAAAAAAGTGTACAAATCTATTGAAAGATATAAAACACAAAAGTTTACAAGCCTCGGAGGCATTGCAAAACTTTTGGGAAAATGTTCGAAAATTAGTTTCATACGATAATTAAGAAAATTTGCGTCATAAAATCGGCCCATCTGGACGGAGAAAGTTTTCTACTCAATATTGCTTTTTGTGTTTTGAAGACATGAAATATGATCTTCGGGGGTCACGGTTTGTTTATTTATTTAAACTGGTGAAATATTGGAATATGAACTCCTCTAAGATCTTTCCAAACTTTTGCTCTTTTTTAGAAGTCTGTCTGATGTTATCAAATACTTTTTTATTTCCAACTTTAAGAGAAATGTGCTTCATGTTTAAAGATTATTATTTGTTACCAATTACTGTATTGGTGTCTTGCATCAGAATACGAGTATTATTTATAGACTGTGTCACATTCCTAACATATTTATACCGAGTAAAGTCGGTATTGATTAAATGACATAACTTATGCCCAAGATAGGCTAAATGCTATATTCATGATATGCCTATTTTAAGCCGATTGGGTATATGGAGATCGATTTTAAAAGTACGCGTTATACTATTATGTGTAGGTATCTTTAGAGCCTGTGCGGAAGAGAACCGTCCGTTTTTGTCTTGGTGACGGCACTGTTATTCGTCATTATCTTATACCTTTAAACGAACAATTCTTGTATATGTATAGGTAAATTTATTTCTGTGATCTCGGAAACGGCTCTAACGATTTCGATGAAATTTGGTATATGAGAGTTTTCGGGGGTAAACAATCGATCTAGATTAGTCTTATGTTTGGGGAAACGCGTGTTTTTGGGTTTTATGCGTTTTTCTTTCGACGCAGAATATGGTCGCTAATTTTGTCCTGCCGGCCGTCTGGTCCAGCTGGTTAAGACGCGGACGGCAAGAAACGAGTGTTACGGGTTCGAATCCCACTCGGTGACTTACTTTTGTTTTTTTTTTTATATGTTGAAGTTTATGTATATTTTTTAATTTTTATTGTTTTTAGACAAGTTTAAAAAATAAAGTTAATGTTTGAGATAACAATGTAGATATCACCTAAACACCACCATATTACAATAAATAGTAATAACTGAGCAAAGCTCGGTCGCCTAGATATTAGAGCGCCTATACTGGCTTCATAGATATGGATTTACAGTTTAATGCCGTCAACGTGAGAAAAAATCAAGCATAAATCCTATGATGACACTCTATCCGAACTGACCCTAATGAAGACGAATAATTATTTTGTTTTTTTATCACAGGTTACGTGGATAAAGAAGAAGGACTACTCATTGCTGTCAGTCGGCCTTGTCACTTACAGTGCTGACAGCAGGTTCTTCTCCGCGCATGGAAGACATGTGAAGGTACCTCATCATCAGCCATTTTAATGTCCCCACTGCTGAGGCACAGGCCTTCCTTATGGGTGGATAAGGAGGACGGGCCATTAACCCACCACGCGGGCCCAATGCGGATTGGTGGGTGTTAACGACTGCAAATGCAGCCGGGACCAACGGCTTAACGTGCCTTCCGAAGCATGGAGGAGCTCGAGATAATAAATTTTTGGTCACCCATCCCATGACCGACCCTTGCGAACGTTGCTTAACCTCCGCAATCGCTGGGCCAGGCGCTAAACCACTGCGCCACCGAGCTCCCCGATGTGAAGGTACGCTTAACTTCAATTATAATATTATTTATAGTTAAATTAGTTAACAACAGCTAACTTTTGGGTTTGAATTCTGGTAGGGGTCATTATTATTGTATGTGTGTGTACGTGTTTCAGGCACCCTGATTATCTAAAAAGATACTATTTAGCGACCGGTTTCATTCCACATACATTGCTACTTTTCTTTGGTATGTTTTTTTTAATCCAAAAAGAAGTAGCAATGGATCACTATCATCTGTGAACTGCAACCGGTCGCTAGGTGGTTTCTAATTAGATAATCAGCCCGCGGGTCTTGGACGTTAAAATTCTGTTTTATACATTCTACCTATCCTTCTTGTGTCTTGTCTTGTCTTGTCTTGTCTTGTGACTCGGTTTTAATTGCCTCTGTGGTATACTTCGTTTAGGCGGTGGTAGAGCTTATTTCAAGTCTGCCTGACTAGACACCACCATCTCACCTAAGTCTGATAACTACAAAATAACAATAATTTAAAAATCGTTCTGTTCCAGCAGTTAGAGACGGTAAGAATAGCCAGTTCCTCAATGATGAGGATTTAGGGTTTAGTGCGCTTAAATTTTCAGCCTTATCTTTACTTAACATCAGGTCAGTGAGGTGAATGTCAAGCACTTTGCCGTTGAAGAACATCCCTTGACATCAGTATTTCAGTCACGAATTTCCAGAGCTCCATACGATTTGACATCTCTCGGTTTGTTGCACAAGACCGTGTAATGTTTTATGCAACATCCTGAGGCTGTCTGGATACTTTGACTGCAACATACCGCATTCTATCCTTTTGCAAGATTTGAAATACGTCTGGAAAGTAGAGCTGTGCAGATTTCTATGTAAAGAATATACACTGTCCCGCGTTTTTTAGGAATATAAGAGATTTGTTTTTTTTTATTTTGTAGGTATCTCAAAAGCTTTCTATCTCAGTAGAAATTGCTTAATCAAATCTAAAAAAAACTGTTTTGTAAAGCTCTACAAACAAGTTACTAAGTATAAAATTATAAATCTTTAAATTGATTTTTATATTATTTTTAAGTTATTTTTAAAAATTGCTAAATGAAAAACAGAGCATCACAATGTAATATAGGAAGAAACTATTAGAACGATGATATTTAGGTACTTTCTGCAAAATATGTTTATTTCGTCAATAGTTAAGTACTATATGATTGAAAAACATACAGCGCTATGAAGAACCTAGCAAACAAAAATTGACATAATTTTTTTGTCACTATGATATTTACTCACTGAAAAATATGAAAAAATACTATTTTCAAAGCATAAAAATACAGCGCTTTGAAGAATCTAGCAAACAAAAATTTACATTACTTTTTTTGACGTCTATTATTTATCTGTAACATAGCATTCTCTATTAAGGCTATGTCTGTACTAAAATCTCGAAAAAACATAAGTATTAAACTTGTAAGTGCCACACAAACAATTCCTTTGTAAGCTCATACAAAGATTTACTTTGTAAAATGTAACGTGGTCGAGTGTTTGTGAGATTGATTGAGACGTAAAGGCTCCTTTGTTATACCCATCAATAGCAATTGGTTAGCAATCCATAGTAGTTGTGTAGTTGTTTGTTTAAAGCAGTGGTTCTTAACCTTTTTGGCTGGCGACCCAAAGTAGAAATATATTTGCAGTCCGCGACCCTAATCCTAATACTTTATTTTATTTTCCAGTGACATGTATTAAAATGTCATTTTATTTATTTTTGACTAGTGGCTGCCCGTGACTTGTCTGCGTGGACAGATTTTTTGCTATCTCTCAGGAAATGTTCGTTTTTTCTGGATGAAAGGGGTACCTTTCATCCAGAAAACATGAATGTCCCTTTTTTGTACCCCTGATAATGTGTATGCAAAATTTCAGGATCGCTTCAGTAGTTAAGACGTGAAGGCGTAACAAACAAAAAACGGACTTTTGCATTTATAATATTATAGTAAGGATGCCGATGGCACGCACTTGCCTCTTTGCGCTCCGAGTGCTCCCGCCCGCCCATTAAATCAAAACTGAGAACTAACATGTCGCGATTGTGAACTGGAGGCCAATCGCGGTAATTTGAAAGGTTTTTACGTTCATAACGGAACGTATTTGGTTTTGGTTTAGCTTTGGTTTGGTTTTGGTAATATCGTTAGAAATTACCGCGATTGGCCTCCTGATGGCAGTAACACAGCCTTTTATCTTTGCCTGTTAGTAAAATAAATTTGAGAATACTTTGTGTAATGGCATCGATCGACCTTATCAATAAAAAATAAAAATATTCGCAATTAAAAATGTAAAATTCTATCACCTTTTAAAGTCGTTCGGGGGCCCGTGACCCAATCAAATACCTCTTGCGACCCGAATTTAGGTCGCGACCTGAGGTTAAGAATCGCTGGTTTAAAGAATAACCTTGAACTTAAAGTAAGTACGTTCTATAAAAACCTTAATACTTTTTTATGCACAACGGGGTAGTGGTTGGCCTTCACCTCACCTGATGTTAAGTGACGATAAGGCCGAAGGTGGAAGCGCACTACACCCGGAATCCTCATCACTGTAGAACTGACTATCTTACCTCAAACTGCCGGAATACAACAATTTTTATTGTTGTTATGGCACCAGACTTGGGTAATATCGTCGTTCATATTGCAATTTGTTCTATGTCAAAAATGACATTAAAAATTAAAATTGACATTAAAAAAAACAGCATACTGGAAAAAAAATTAAGTTATCAAAATGTTTTTTAACTAATGTATCCTAACCATTTTGTTCTATTTAATGTGAAAAATGAAATCTTTATAAATAATTTATATTTTGTTAGAAATTCGACATAGAACCTATTGACATTGAACAAATTGCAATATGAACGACGATATGGTGGTAGCTAGCCAGGCGGACTTGAAATAAGTCCTATCACCAACTAATCGAGTACAATTTGTACTCCCCTGGGAATCAAACCCGTAACCCCTGCGTCTTACACGGGTGGGCGAACCACTAGACCACAGAGGCGGTTAAATACATTTGAATTTGAGAGTTAAAATTGAAATTAGCCGCTTGGGCTCTATTTGATAACGTGACAATTTGTCAATTGTCATGACAATGTGGTTCACATTGCGGTGTAGCTATGAGTATGAGAGCTTTTGAAAATGACAGAAATCTGTAGGCGCGTCGCAGAATGCGTTGATAAAATATGTATGTGTCAATGTGATATTTTTTACTAAGCTTCGAAGAGTACCGAGTTCGAAGAATTAAGTTTAGGTTTTCAATCCGATGGTTTTCCTCGAAAGCTCTTAACAAATGCAATTTATTTACTACTCGTATTATTATAACATCACAAGCAATAATAATGTTCTAGTAAGTACTATCTACTTAATGAAATGTAAAGAACTCAACAACTCAACTAGGTATTTTCAGAAAATCCCCCTTAGCTCGTTACAGGATGAGATGAATAATAATGTCGGTTACATTTTCATTTGCTTCATAAAAATCGTTTGGGTAAATCATGGAGTTGGAGTTTTTGTTATTTTCGTTGGATATTCTGATAAAAGCGTCATAAAATTACACTCAAATTTTACAAGACAAAAATAATTATTAAGAAAAAAAAATCTTACGTCCGTAAATAGTAGTATTTTATAGTTGAGTATGTAAGTAATGCCTATTTGTATTTGTTTTTACTGTAACAATGCCATAGGTTAATTTAATCCTACTTTTCTTATTATCGGATTTGGTTAAAATCATAGGATACTTTTTAAACTAGTCAAAGTTGGGATTTATCGAATTATCCTCTTCACGTGAAAGAAGTTGCGGACAAGAGCTAGCAACATTGAAATTTACGGAAAATAAACGGTCCAGGGGGGCTACTCAAATGGCCACTTTTCTATTCGTTCGCTAATTTAAATATTAAAAATAAGCCATAAACTCCAAAGTTACGTGTCGTAGGCTTGTCAATTCCATACAATACAACAATGTCTATGATTTACATAAACTTGCGACGTGTGACTTGATCGTTTAATTGCTTATTTTTAAGCTTTAAGTTAGCGAACGAATAGAAAAGTGGCCATTTGAGTAGGGGGGCAGGAAATCGTGTCTCCGTGTGAACGAAGCGTAAAGGTGCAAGTTGGAAGCACGCGACACGCGTCATGAAACCGCGTCGTGTCGCCGCCTCATGTCGCGGCGACACGTCGCGCCTCATGTCCTATTTTTTTTCCAAATAATTATTATCTTTAACACTGTTCATATAGTTTTTGTGTGATGCATCGTACAGTACGAGATATTGGGCCACGAGATTGATCAGTTTATCTTCAGAATCGCAGTTTGTCATTTTTTTTGGAAATGCAACGTTTTGTAGCTGCAACTTCAGCAGCACTACTGCGGCTTCATGTTCGGAAGGTATTTCATAGAAACACATACAACATAGTCGACGCGACATGAGGCGGTGACACGTCGCGGCCTCATGTGGCGTGTCGCGTGCTTCCAACTTGCACCTTTACGCTTCGTTCACACGGAGACACGATTTCCCGGACCGGTTATTTACCGTGTGCGGCAGAATCGGATATTCTGTTCACACGGCATTCGGTTTTGCTTTTCTGCAACAAAACCGGATGGTATGTCATCGTGTGAATACGGGGCCTCCGATAAAAACCGGATTGGCGCTCGTGTGAACGCATGTACTAAAGTGCTATTGCCGGATATGGTATTTTATGGTGTGCCGTGATCCGATTGCAGTCGCCAAATCGGATGTCAAGTTTTGCCCGTTACGGTTTCTCGTACATTTAAATTATATTGTGACTAAACCATGCCTTCAAAAAATCGATCCGGTTTGTCTACGTGTGAACGTAGCGTTACTCGTATTTGAATCAAAATCACAGTACAGACTACTATTAAAACAATCCCAAAGTTTTCAATAGAAAATAGAATGTGAATGGCCTATATTATTATGTGACAACGTCTGTGTTTGTTAGAAAACAAATACGGCGTGTTTCTTTCAACGCGTGTTGAAAGGGAAAGCTGACGTCAACCGCATTCAATAAGGATTGTCTGTATTCAAAAGTTCCGCTTTCAAATTCAAACAACTAGGTCAATACGAACTTAAATAAGACCTTCATTTTCTTCAATCCAACCAGCAATTATATTAAAACCCCATTCAACCCCACCATTGTTTTGTTTAATTTACTGATTACGACTAAGTTCCGCGGTGAGCCCCGACGAATTTTCGGTTTCGGTTTGTTTCGATAGCCTTGGTATTTCCGAGTTTTCATATAAATATAAAGTGTTATTGGTATCATTTGGTCGGTCATTCGACGGAATGGAACGGCTAATGAATTTCTGCGTTCTGATTCTATAATTCCATGTTTTTGACGTTTGGGGACACTTCAATTTTGTGAAATTATGGTAATGAAAATAGCACTGTCACTAACGTACGAATACTCAAAAGCTGCTTAAATAGTTAAGAGCTGCTCAAACAGCTGAGACCGCCTTAAGGGCCCTATCACATTTTTTCGTCGAATTTTCGATTTTGACGGATTTTAGCGCTACAACCTAGAGAAACCTTTGGGTCTACTAAATACATTTAAATGTGTTCGCGACAAAAAGTAATATGATGATACACTGGAAAGTTAAAGGAAAATTAAAGTTGGTGAACGATTTCTTAGAGTCAACTTTGAACATACACAGAAAGAAAAACAAGTACAAACAACAAATAAAAGTATAAAATTTGATTTTCGTATGAAGTAAAGATTATTGTAATATAAATTTTACGTAATAATAATTATGTATCTAGGAGAAATTCACAGTTAATTCTGAGCGTTTTTAGTAGTTTTATGGTTTTTGATTGGGATTTTTTTTCACATATTCTATACATAATTTCAAAATTTTGAGGCCGCTATAATCTATTCAACTATATAAGAGATAATATTCATTTTTTTTATTTCATTTGTTTAGCACAGTAGTTCAATCCATGACCCCAAAAAAGTGCCTTCGCGCATTTTATGAAAATCTTTCTCTGCAATTTCGGGTTTAATTATAAAGTTAAGCAAATTTTCAAAAAAGCGAGGCCGCTATAATCTATTCCAATAGCTGTTCTACACTATTCAATAAGTCAAAACTTTTAATGTATTGTTGTTTCTGAGATCGGGAACCCCAAAATTGGCCATTTTACGCAAAAATCACAGTCGAAACGTAATATGCCTCTTAACTCATACTCAATTCAAAATTTGAGATACTCTCAATTTCTAAGACGGCCTCAAGTTAAGGACCGCTTTTCTGCAAAAACTATCGGAAATGGAATACTCAAACGTTCATTAAGATCTGACAGCTGATTAAGGCCACCTCAAGTTGATTAAGGTCGCTCTTAATTTAAGAAAGCTTCGATGTCTCTTCAAGTGTCGCTTCAAGATGTTGTTGTGCGACTTGTATGGTGTCTGATTATTTGAAACATGTCCATTTCATCTTTATCCTCAATTTTTGATCCTAAAATGATTAATGCCATGTTTCCACGAGATAATCTATTAATGCTTAGTTTAGTAAATTTGTTAATCGACGTTATACCTTGCGTGTAAACATATGAACAAGGTGCTTAGTATGTTTATATGAAAGTTACTAGGTTCCACATAAAGTTAATAGTAAATTTAGTAAATAAGCACGTGTAAATGTGGCTTTAGGTCAATCACAGACGATAATTATGTCTAATGTACGGTAGTGAGTGAAGATAATTATGTAGGTAACTGCTTTTTATATGATTTGTTTTGTAATATCAATCGATTTAAAAGTTTATTTTTAGAAAATGGACTGAAAACGTAGGTAATTGATTTTTATTATTTCCTTCTAACATTTATGTCAAAAAATCAAATAAAACTTTTCACTGGTTTTATCTTCCTAGTGCGCTATTTATTGAAAAGCCTTTCCATTACTATATAAAATAATTAAACTGCAAAATAAACCCCATGAGGGGTAGAATTATCAAAAAAATCTTACGAAAATTATATCAAAAACCCAATATTACAAGTAGGTAACTGATAGAAGTATGTCAGACAGTCAACCAACCAGCTAGTTCCTCTTTTTATGATGATATAAATATTTAAGATAATTCGGAAGTCTCTTTTTAGGGTTCCGTACCCAAAGGGTAACAACGGGACCTTATTACTGAGACTCCGTTATCTGTCGCTCTGTCACCAGGCTGTAATCTCATGAACGTGATAGCTAGACAGTTGGAATTTTCACAGATGATGTATTTCTGTTGCTGCTATAACAAATAAATACAAAAAACAGAAAACAGATTAAAATTTCTTCATTCTCAGAAGATCCATTGACCAGATCCATAATGGATCTAGTGAGATTTTTTTTTCATAAGATCTATAATGGATCTAATGAGAACTTAAATCTCACGAGATCCAGTGTATAGATCCATAATGGATCTAGTGAAAGTTCTTTTTTAGTTGATCCATTGGCCAGATGCATGATAGATCTAGTGAAGTTTTTTCTCAAGACCGACCCGTAATCACACCGTATAGTGTCGGGTAAGCATGGCTCTAGGGTCTTTAGCCTTGCTGTCAACAGGTGTCTGCGTGGAGTATACCTAACTGCCTATAGAAAATTGATCTCGCTCAGGATTTCAGGCTTCGATGAAATGATGCGACCGTTGTCAGTTTTCAGCTTCGTTATCTGGCTTTGTCTAATAGACAGATCTCTTGCAATAAAGTTTACCTCCTCTAAATCTATACCACCCTGGTACTTTGATAACATAATTCAAAGAATAGAGAATGATCATCTGCAGCAGTCATGTGAGCGAGAAGAGAATATGTATGACGCCCACAGAACAAAGAAATTTTTTATCCCCCCAGTAGAAGTTGAATGTGGGCGGTACCCGTGTAACATCAAATACCCGTAGCTCCCCATACCACTATCTATTCAGTGCTCATACTTTGAATTAAGTTCTCTGAGATTTAAGTTCTCATTAGATCCATTATAGATCTTATGAGAAAAAAATATTTAACTAGATCCATTGTGGATCTGGGCAATGGATCTTCCGAGAATGAAGGCTTATTATAAGGGGGGCTCCCATACAACAAACGTAATTTTTTTGGCCGTAATGACGACAACAGGGACGCTTAAAGTATAAAAAAATATTTGTTTATTCACTTTAAAAATAAACAATCAAATTAAAATAAAATAAATATTTCATAAAACAAACGTGATTTTTTTACGGAACCCTTCGTGCGCAAGTCCGACTCGCACTTGTCTGGTTTTTTAAGCGATAATCACCCAAAGACCACACGACATCAATGTCGAAACCATGATAAATTGAAGAATCATAGGTGTCTGATTGGATTTTTGTTTATTCGTGAAAGGTTTCAAGATAAGTAAACATTGACCTTTCATTCAAGCCGGCTTAGTTCGAATAAATCGTTTTAAAAAATTCACAGACATTTTCCTGTATTTGTTTTGTATCTCGCTCTGCGAGAACAATAAGAGGTGCGAAATAAAATTACTGTCCTCGATTTTTTGAAGCTTTTATTTTTTCCTTTTATCTATAAGGTTAAAGGTTAACGGTTTGGTTTGTTATCTGTCATTGCTTTTAATAAAGCAATTTTTATTTTTAATTAACTTTATTAAGGCGATAAGTGTCCTCACAGTAGCGCTGTTATTTGAGTTAAATTTATTGTTCGCTAAGTACATGATGTATCGTAAATTCACACATACCAATTGAAGCTAAGGTTTAAAAAGTGGCCACTTTTTGCTTTTTGCCTACTACTACTACAACAAACTATATTTTAGAAAGGTTATCGTGGTAAATAAACTATATAGGTAGAACCTTAGCTTCCTTCAATCACTTCAATCACTAATATTCTTAATGATTTATGGTCATCGCCATAGACATAGAAAATTTTTTGCTGCGCTCAAGAAGACCAACAAAGCGTGGAAAAGAGAAGTTAACATCATACGGACTCGGTCTATGTAAAAAAGAGACAAAGGATCAAGTGACATGTGCCAACATTTTTTACAGTAAGAGCCCCTAGGGTCCCGCCTAGCAAATGAGCAATCACAGTTTGTTTAAAATATTTGTTAATCTTAATTATAATTTAAAATAAAGGTATCGTGGAGCCATGGTGTCTTGTGCTCTTAGTAATTGTGATGTGACAAAACAAAGAAGTTATACGACTGATCATCGAGGTAGTTCACACAAAAATCATACTATTTTCGTGCTTTTTTCAAGATTACTTGAAAAGTACTGAACCGATTTCAAAATTTTAAAAAATGGGACCAACAAAATATTTACCTAATGTAATAACGTTTGAATCATTTCAATCGGTTCAGCCGTCTTTGAGTAATCGGTGTACATACAAAAAACAAAAAAAAAACGGTTCGAATTGAGTACCTCCCTCCTTTTGAAGTCGGTAAAAATAATCCAAGTAATCACTCTTTTTACAGGTAAATAAGATATTGCCACACATTTCTCTTAAACCAAATTTCTCTACATTTATTCGTTTATCGACGAAGAAAACAGTATGGAACATAGTTTATTAATTTCCTTTGCCGTATATAGTCATATTTTATGAATCTAAGTCATATTTTACGTATCTCATATAAAATGTACATTCGTTTTCGGATCACCTGTTTATTGACATTGTTGTTCTTTGATATTCTATGTCTATGGTCATCGCACCTCACTTTTAGAATGGACGAAACAGAGAAAAATTTTAAGCATGATAAATCTATAGAACGCATCGGTCCTCCTTTGTTTATTATAAATGCAGATATTTTTTAGATCTATGTATAAGTTTAGGCTGTTTTCGGATAACGTCGGTCGTTCCGGAGGATTAATGAAAATAGTAAACAATCAGGGTTATATAAACTCACTACAAGTTCCGGCCCGTTAGGTTATTATTTTCCTACAACGGACGTACCTACACGCTCGAGGCTGGCTGGGCGGCCCTGGGCTTAAGGGCCAAACCGCACTGTCGACTGGTCGACGAGCGACTTGGTCTCCCGACGACTGCAACTCAAAACTCACGGGCCGACGACTAAGCCAGCGACTCGATACGTGTAGTGTTTCTGGTACAGTCGTGCAGAATCAACTAACTTTGCAATAAATAAATAATCAATTTTCAAAAAATCCACATTTAAAATTATAAATAAATAAAAACAAAAACTGAAAAACGAAAAACTAAAGCTTTTTCGTCTTACTTGAAATATTAATTTTGTACGTCATTAAAACAAGAAAAAATAATAATTAGGTATATCTACAATGTGTTATCGTAAGCCGTGTGGGGGCTTTAGCAAAATATCAGGGCTTTTTAGTAGAAAACAGGCTTCTTGTCAGCTTTTTTAGATATACCATCTGGTAACCCTATACGCGACGTGGTACAGAGATATGTTTGCTGATTATTTTATGACTGAACTGAGGAGGGTCAATTATCATGGCAGATGGGCAGAGTTCATTAGTTAAGTAATAAAATAATGACATTTTAATAAGTACCTACCTAAAGTTTTTTTTCTTCGATTGTTAATCCTTCACCTCCAAATAACTCCACAATTTCCTTCCACTGTTGTTTCTTTATATCCCGATTATTAGAATATTCGTTACTTGATAAAATCCCAAATAGCTTTTCGCAATTCTATTTCTAAAATAAATATTTCAGTATCGAAAGCCATTTTGTGCGCGATGACGTCCAGTCGCCGCGACAGTCGCTCGCAGTGCGTACGCTTCCATTTGAACCCATGTATCTCTTGGTCGCCGATCGACTGGGCATGACTAGTCACCCGACGACTCTGAGTCGTCCAGCGACCGGGCGACCAAGTGCGTACGCGTCCATATAAACTGGTATTTACAGTCGCCGTCGACAGTCACCCAGCGACTAGTCGACAGTGAGTATTGGCTCTAAGAAAAACTGTGTACACTGTACTACAAAACTCATTGCGCGTGGCAATGCGACGCCCGTCATAAAGATTCCGATAATTAAGCGAGAGACGTTACTCCGAGGCGTTTTTATATTATTTATCAACATAGCTATTTTAGTTGTCTTCCGATAAACGCCTACAACTTTTGTATTATCTTATTGTAACAACAAGAATGTATAGGTTGCATCCGTCAATATTTACCTTCTCGTACATCAGTATTAATAATATCATAATTTGTTCTCACAGGACTGGGCGTTACACATACGCTTCGCGACCTCTGCGGACGCTGGCTACTACGAGTGTCAAGTACCCACGCACCCACCCACTAGTATATTCTTCAAGCTTGTTCTTGTTGGTAAGTCTTATTTTACGGTTCAGTAGATCGAATGTCAGCGCGACTATTAGAGCCTTAACTGAACACTGCAAACTAAACAGACACCTATTTCATATGAAATTGAGTGATACTGACTGATTGCAGATTGCAATGAGGAGTAGATAACGCCCAAGCACCTCTTGTGTGATTGTGGACCCCTAATCCACAAGCGTAGTATCCATCTGGGGTGACACGTAATCGACCCGGAGGATATAAAAACTAGGAATATACTAGACTTCCTGGACGCCGCAGGGCTTACAGAGTTACTATAAATTAGGTGGCAAGTCACAATATATCTTTTAGGTCGCAGTGACTACAGCTCTATCAGAGCTGCAGAGCCCCTAACACTCGAATAATAAGAACTCTTAGTTTTATTACTTACAGGGTCGTATTTATAAACATGACAATTCGTCAATTGTCAGAATAACTATGAGGAGTTTGTTCTAATTTCATTTGGTTGATGATAAACGGTTAGTTTTTAACTATATCTTAAAATGAAATGGGGATTTCAGACCACAACTTTTACTATGGGGCCAACCACAAAATCATGAAAAAATTTTTTTCAATCTTATTTTATAGTCTTCTATCTGTGGTAGACTCTTAACAGAAACCTCTTAAAATAGTCGATTTAGTTTAGTTATAGTACGTTTGCTAATTGGGGTCTAAACATTATTTTTTTCTCACAGCGGCTTACGCGGAGATCGTCGGAGAATCAGAAAAGATCATCCATGAAGGATCCATGCTCCGGCTGGTGTGTGTGGTGAAGAGATCTACGGAACCCCCCTCTTACGTGTTCTGGTACTTCGAGAATAGGATGATCAACTACGACCAGAGTAAGTCTTATTCTTATCTTAATTTGACAATCTGACAACCTGAGTGTTGCAGTGGTCAATATGCCGGTCTACTACGCAAGAGGGCCCGGGTTCGATTCCCGGCCGGACAGAAATTGAATTGATGAATTTTAATTTCTGTAACGGGTCTGGCTGGGCGTTACTATGTATAAAAAGTTTATTTTTAAAAAGTATCTAAGTAGGTAGGTAGTATATCAGTTATCTAGCACCCATATTATACAAGCTTTGCTTAGTTTGGGGAGAGTTGGCGCTGCGTGAAATTTTTTAAGCATTTATATTATTATTAAGGTACATTAGGGTCTTTTTTAAACAAAACTCTCCTATTTTATATGTAAATGCTACTTTAATTACAGCACATGAAAAAACCTGGAATGTATTGAAATAAGAAAGTCAATCTGTATAAACACTTGTCTTTAGTCTTCTTCTTATCGAATGAGGTTTAGTGGCCACCTCTGGTGTTAGAGTTTATCAAGCCGCCTGTAAGGCCTCTAACTTGGCTTAACGACTGTTATCAGATGACAACAGCCAGGAACGATGGTTTAACGTGTCCTCCGAAGCACGGAAGCACTCACTTGTAATGCCACTTAACGGTCACCCATCCGACACCTGACCGGACCGAGCGTTGCTTAACAAACGCAATCGGGTACGATCAGTCTGTCAAGTTCCACCATGGGCGCTTGTCTTTAGTATACAACTTGGAGACGACAATACCACAATAAAATAAATTTCGTATTATCAAATAAAGCTCTCAGTTTGCGTAAAAAATATCCATTAGAAAATATTTTCAACTACTTAGTGTTTTCATTTCAATAAATTTTCGTGCTACATAATATTTCGTTTGTTTGATTTTTTTTATTTGTTTCTTAGGAATTATTTGATAGTTTCAAAATACTTTTATAAACTCCAATGTTTTCATTTAATGTCGTCTTCAAGTTGTACACTTATATATGTATGAAGCGTTGAGAAGTCTGTGAACATGTTAAATGATACATGAATTTTCCTCAAGCTCCGCTCTACGTCTTTATTTGACTCTAGCTGTCTCCCCGGAAGGATGTTTGCGAGAGTCAAGTCGACGCCTCTACAAAAAGTAGCTTGAGCGAGCTTTCATTATGTGAAACTCCTACGTGTTAGTTTGAAAAAAGAACCGAGTAACGGCGGCCATTTTGTTGATAGTTGGAAGGAAAAGTTTCGCATTGTTATAAAACCTTTTTCAACACACTTGCTCGTAAAGTGAGCCCTAATACATCGCTTTTAGGGCCATAAACCGAGCTATAACAAACGCGTGCAATAATATATAAAACACTAGTTGGTTATAGAATTAACCCTACAAAGTTAAATCAGTACCTTACTGCAAGTCCTATGCGAGTAAACAGAGCATTCCCAATTTAACCGGGTAATACAGTTATTTTTTTTAGTAACAACAAAGAGGTTCTATGCCGCTGAAAATCCATATCCATTTTTGCAATGAATAAATATGTAAGTCCTTAATAATGTTAAACAAATATTTATTATTATCAAATTATTCATAATTCACAATATTTTGCAATAAAATATTAAATATTTGCGTTTTACCGCTTAAAATTATAATTTTGAAGTAGGCTGTATGCTCATTAACCCCTTTGTTCGCAAAATATTCTTGCATTGGGCGTGTGAAAAAAACAAAAAAAAAACCTGCGCGCCTTTTCTCATCATGATTATTATTTTGTTTTTGTCGTATTTGTTCGTGTGGTAAATTACTTTGTTTTTTCCTCGCAAATGTGTTGAAAAACGTCGTATGAAACTCGTGAGCTCTTACTTATTGCACACTCGGGTGAGTTACGCCCTCGCCTGCGGCTCGGGCTGCAACCCACAGCCTTGTGTGCAATAAGCAACCTAAGCTAACTTGTATCATAATGTACTATTTTAGTTGTGGGAAAATATGCAAGTTATTTCTTTGCATCGTTACATTATGTGACAATGAAAATACCTAATTTTTTTATACTTTCGTTCGTTCTTAAACTCGTAATTCTCGTTTTATCAAAATCTGCACTATCTACAATCTGTGAAATTACAGATTGTTTGGCAAACTGGGATAACAACAAAATCACATTAATATAATTATTTTATTTTGAAACCTTTATAAATTGCGCAATATATGATCGAAAAACATCTCTAGACAAAGGTTGCAATCTATGTAGGGTATATTTAAAACAAGAAGCAAATCCGGTAAACTGTTATAACATAAAAAGGAAACTGTAAAATCCGGTTGTATTTTTCAGTATAAAAGCAACCGGAGAAATAGTGACCCAATTTATAAGGACAGCGAAGCTACAAATGATTTTTTCTTATTGTCCTGAGATGAGAATTAGAACCTCGTTGAAAGAAAAAAACTTTTAGCTTCAGGGTGTAAGTTTTAACACAAAGATAAAGAGATTGTTGGCAAAATAAGTTGAATAAATAGAAATAGAAAGAAAGATTAACTAAGAAGGCAACTTAAGTATCTACACGTGAAAGATTACTGACAAAAATTTTGCGAAAAGAGAATTGTTTTGTTAAAAAGTGTTAAATATACATAATTTTAATTGATGAATGATTAACTTTTTAACTAAAAAATAAACTGAATTTTTTGAGTTTATAAAATCACATTAATAAAAAAGAAATACCTTTCGAAAATACTTTGAATAAAATTTACCCAATATTAAGTTACTAAGTCATCTCCTTGGTGTCATCTATCGGAAATAATACTACTTAGTATGTTAGAAAAAAAAACTTCAAGAGATTTTGTTATCTATTTCTTGTGCCTAACTTGATTTCAATTGTTATTATCATCAATTAACATTTGTAAATCGTCATTTATTCACCTATTTCGTTTAAAGCTTAGTTCAGTAAATTAATTTTTCTCCCCCTCATTCTCATAAAATATCGTCTGTTGCAAATTTGCCCTCCAGTCTCGTGGTCCCCCTGCGTCAAGGAATTCACTTTTTACTCATGGCCCCCGATTCACTCTTGGTGAGTTTACAGGGATATGAAGTGATGTTACCAATGATATCAAAAGTAAAGAAAAGTCATACGCCAACATTATTGCTATTTAAAACAGCGTAAAGGTACTATAGATACACACATTGACCGCTACATGCACATTGGCCGCCAATTGACAGCGTGTAGTAATTATGGCCATGAATCGGGGGGACCACGAGTAAAAAACGAATTCCTTGTGGTCCCCCTAGGGGTACAGTATAGGGGGACCATGAGTCTGGAGGGCAAATTAGTAACAATCGCATTTTTTCCAGATGGAGTGAACGTCCACAACGGGCGGCAGACCAGCGAGTTGGTAATTGGGAAGGCTGAACCAAAACATGCTGGCAACTACACCTGCGTCCCGGCTAACGCTAAAGCTGCCTCTGTCACAGTCCACGTTGTACAAAGTAAGTGCTTGTACAAAGTAGGTACCTGTCATCATCATCATCATCATCATCATCATATCAGCCGCACGACACCCACTGCTGGGTATAGGCCTCCCCCAAGGATTTCCACGACGATCGGTCCTGCGCTTCCCACATCCAGTGGCTTCCGGCAACCTTCACCAGATCGTCGGTCCACCTTGTCGGGGGCCTACCCACGGAGCATCGTCCGGTCGCCATTCAAGAACCTTTCCGCCCCAACGGCCATCGGTTCTTCTCGCTATGTGTCCAGCCCACTGCCACTTTAGCTGAGCAATCCTTCGAGCGATGTCGGTTACTTTAGTTCGCCTGCGGATCTCCTCATTTCTGATTCGATCACGCAGGGAAACGCCGAGCATGGCTCTCTCCATTGCACGCTGGGTGACCTTGAGCCTCCTTATGAGACCCATAGTTAGCGACCACGTTTCACTGCCGTAAGTCATCACTGGCAACACACACTGGTCATAGACTTTCGTCTTGAGACACTGAGGTAAATCGGACACGAAGATTTTTCGGAGCTTCCCGAATGCTGCCCATCCGAGTTGGATTCGACGAGAGAGAGGTACCTGTACTAAATATGTATTCGTACAAAGTAAGAAGGCTTCGCGTATATGACACCGAAGTTTGACCGGATATCAACTCTGCAAAACGCGACCTGAGCTGAACCGGACCTGTTCCTGAACTGGACTGGAGCTGGTCCGGAGTCAACCGGAGCTCGACTGAAGCTGTTACTTTCCTTTCAAAATGGAGTGAACGTCCACAACAGGCGGCAGACCAGCCAACTGGAAATCGGGAAAGCTGAACCGAAACAATATGATGGCAACTACACCTGCCTTCTGGCTAACGCTAAAGCCGCCTCTGTCACAGTCCACGTTGTACAAAGTGTTTGTACAAAGTAGGTACTTGTATAAAATATGTATTTATACAAAGTAAGAAGGCTTCGCGTATATGACACCGAAGTTTGACCGGATATCAACTCTCTAAAACCGACCTGAGCTGAACTGGATCTGGTCCTGACTTGAGTGGAGCTGGTCCGGAGTCAACTGGAGCTCGACTGAAGCTGTTACTTTTCTTTCAAAATGGAGTGATTGGACGTTCACACAACGGGTGGCAGACCAGCGAGCTGGTAAGTGGGAAGGCTAATCCGAAACATGATGGCAACTACACCTGCCTTCTGGTTAACGCTAAAGCCGCCTCTGTTACAGTCCACGTTGTACAAATTAAGTACTTGTACAAAAAAAGGAGTAGTGCGGTTCCACCTTCGGCCTTATCGTCACTTAACATCAGGTGAAATGAAGGCCAAGCACTATCCAGTTGTGCATAAAAAAACCGGCCAAGTGCGTGTCGGGCCACGCGCAGTAGGGTTCCGTAGGTACATTATACCATACCATATTTTAATACCGCTATCATTTTTCGTCTGAAAAAATAACTTTGTTTTTCACAGTGTTTGTATGAATGACAAAGTTATATTTGCGGTTTTGGAAAATGTACTATATCTCGAAAACTAATTACTGTATCTCGTTCAAAACAATTTTCGTTGAAAGTGTTTATTAAGATCTATAGTTTATATTTTTTTTAGATTTTTCACCCTCTTACTTTAAAAGTTAAAGGGGGGGGGACACACATTTTACCACTTTGGCGGCATATATTTTTCATACGGTTGACTTTAAAAAAAAATAGTCTTAGGAACCTCAATGTAATTTTTAAAGACCTATCTATAGACACCCCACAAGTATTGGTTTGATGAAAAAAAATATTTTCAGTTTCAGTTCCATGTATGGGGAGCCCCCCCTTAATCTTTTATTTTTTTTTATTTTTGTATAAAAATCGTAAAGCGGTTCACAGAATACACCTGCCTACTAAGTTTCAACTATGTAGTCCTAATACTTTTGTAATAAAGTGGCTGTGACATACGGACGGACAGACAGACAGACAGACAGACAGACAGACAGACATGACGAATCTATAAGGGTTCCGTTTTTTGCCATTTTGGCTACGGAACCCTAAAAACCGGTGTAATTAACTTCATCTTTCGATGGTTCTTTGCAAATATATTATTTATTTCATAAAGTAATAACTAAAAGAGGTAGGTATGAAACAATCAAAGGTAAATAAATATTCGAACAGACTCATTTACCACAAAGTACCATAGGGGATCGTCTTAATAGAACGCGAATACGCGATCAACACGCGAGTAGGTGACGTGACGTGTTCGCGTGATGACAAGAAATGTGCGTCCACAATACAACACGAACGATCATCACATGAATTAACGACGCGTCATATCGTACCCATGACGCGACGCGAATGCCAATTAGGACACCTATTTGACATCAGTATGTTTGATCGCGGATTCGTACGAACTTAGTTCGCGCAAATAAATTTCAAACATTTTGGTCGCGCGACCGCATTGCACGAAAGCCAATCAAGACACCTATTCGACATCAGTATGTTTGATTGCAGATTCGTACGACTGAAATTCGCGCGAACTTACGAAGATTACGTAGTCACGTTCTATTAGGGCGATCCCTAAAACAAAAACAAACGAACCTATTTCTATCCAAACCTTGGACCTAAATAAGGTTCTTTACGAGTAACACTTTCGGAACCCATAAAATGACTAAGAACCGTCGTTACTCGTATCGATTCCCCTGAAAATATTACTAATCGGCTATTATTTCAAGTGGACGGTAATTTTACCCTCCATTAAGGCCTATTCTTTCAGAAACTCTAATAAAATTCCACGAGAATGTTAGTGTTTTTTGTGTGTTTTTACGGTATTTTAACCTGTGATATGGCAGCTTGAAAATACACTTGGTTTTGAAGATACTGTGTATAAAAATAAATTAGCTTCTACAATTTTTTTTACTTTCATTTATTTTTTGAGCCTGATGGATGGATATGTTAGTATGAAGACGAACAAATTAAATGAAATATCTCAAACACTGGTAATTATTAAGTTAAACTGTAACAATGGCTTATGAACCTCAAACCTAAAATAATTACGATTCAACTAAAGTCGATATTTTTTTTTATAACTTTATTGTTCCCAAAATTAAAAAAAATCACCTACTACCTAAATGTTGTCAAAAGTCATCAATAATGAATTTTCATTTTTTTATGTGAATAACAAGAATCGTATTAATGAAAAACTGAAATACCTTATGAAGCACAAAATGGAAACAAAAAATAAAAAAAAACGAAAAAAAAAATACAATTTAGAACTTTAATTAGATTTTTTAAAACGATAAAACTGTTACCTTCTGTTGCTACAAACAAACATTGTATCACTACACTAACTAAGCCCGTGCTCTCACGTTAATGAATGTAGCCCTTTAAATAGAGTAGTCAGCTTGTCGCCCACTATCATAAATGAAATTGTTTGCTTAGCGACAACTTACAACGCAGGGTTGACAAATAATCATTAATTAAACTCTAAAGTTCACATATTTATTTAAATTAACACTATTGTAAAGGCAATATAAAAGAAACTATTTGTCGATAATTCTTCACGTTATATTGAACTAACAATCATCGTACATCTAACTAAGAGCGAGCTCTCACGTTAATGAATGTTACCCTTAGAATAGAGCTTTCATAAATGAAATTGTTTGCTTTGCGACAACTAAAACAACGCAGGGTTGGCAAAGAATGGTAAAACTATCTATATTATTATTTTATGCCTCCGCACTATCTATCCATTTTATTCTTTGAAGTAACAACTAAATATATTAACTAAGTACAGTTTTATAACTACTGCAGCTATTAAATATCACTATACTGTTTATGTTAAATTGTGTTTTAGTTGTAAATAAAAAGTTAATATTAATTTCATTGAAAATATTTAACCCTTTACCGCATGGATTCTTTAAATCGTTTGAAAGAAATATACGTTATAATATGGAATAAATATCACCATGAAAAAATATCTCAAAAAATATTTATGCATATAGTTATATGTAATTTCTATCAAAATCATCTTCAAAATCAAATATTTCATTTATTGAACAACATGCATTCTAGTTTTAAATTAGTGTTGTTCCATATTTGGCACATTATGCAGGTAGGGTTATGTTTATGTATGCACTAGCTTCTACTAGCGGCTCTGCCTGCATAGACTCCGATTATAGTAATACCCGTGCATGAAAAAATATCTGCAAGATTCGTTCAAAACCATTAAGTAGTTTTTTAATTAGTCAATCATAGAAATCACCTAACAGAACATACCAACTTTCCCGCTTACACACTAATAAGATTTTTTAGATAGGTAAATATACTAGAGAATAAAGACAAAATAAAAACAAATATTTCGTTGTGGGAAATTCCTTAAAACAATTCCGATTCTTGGTAAACATTATAAAATTATATACTTCAGTGCATGATGTTCCAAATTTGGATCATCTAAGTTATGTACCGTGCTGCATATTGTTCCATATTTGACCCAACTGAAATGTCTTTAATGCATGTTGATCCAAATTCGGCACAAATTTAAAATAACTATAATTTACTGTTTATTATAGTTTGACTTAACCGTAGCCTAGGTTTTCGTACTAAAACGCGCTTAGTAAGAGCTCTGGTCTTTCCCATCTTTATGTATGGAGTGGAAACATGGACCATACTAGCCAGAGAGAGACATAGAATAGATGCATTCGAGTTGTGGTGTTGGAGGCGAATGCTTGGGATACCCTGGACGGCCAAACGCACAAATGTATCTATCCTAACACAATTAAATGTCAAGACTCGGCTGTCCACTATCTGCTTACATCGCATACTTTCATACTTTGGCCACATAATGCGAAGAGGAGATGAAAGTCTCGAAAAGCTGGTCGTGGTTGGTGGAATAGAAGGCAAGAGAGCCCGAGGTCGTTCGCCAACCAGATGGTCTGACCAAGTAAGAGTAGCAACCTCCTCAAGCAAATTCCATCAAGCAGTGAGAGCAACCATGGACCGAGACCGATGGAGACAAATCGTAAAAGCAGCCGGTGATCACGATCCTCAGTTATGAGGGAACGATTGAGAGAGAGAGATAGTTTGACTTACTTTTTTAGCGTAAAAATGTTGTGGAACTATCATTATTTATGGTAAATTACTATTTTTTAAAGAATCTGAAGAATGACGAAAAAAACCACTTTGAAACACTCCTAATTGTCAATTTCTCAAATTTTCATCACCAGCTGAATTGACAGTCGTTTTTAGTTCTTATGTGTCGTCGTAGCAAAGTCACTGGCATGTTTTTGGCTGGGTTACACTCTTTAGAGACAAATTAAATTCGAAAATAAATCAGAGATGATATAAATTGTGATAACGAACACAAAAATGTAAGTGTTCCAAATTTGGCACAGTATGCGGTAAAGGGATAATTATGTAGTTAGGTGTTTTTGTTTTATCAATTAAATAAATTAATACCAGAAAAAAAACAATGTTTGAAACCACACATACAAATCTTTTATGACCCTTTTATAATAATAATGTTTAATGATAATTATTGATTCGTTTTAAGCTCGTTTTACTCAAATTAGTAGAAAAAGACTAGACCCATATTCAGGGTGTTTTTTTAACAGTGAACATATTTTGTGGCATGGCTTAGACCATCAAACTGAAAGACTTTGTCGATGGGACCAACAAAAAAATATTCAGCTGTTCCATAGAAAACATCAATACCTACTCGATCAAAATGTATAGAACAGCTGATTATTTTTTGCTCTGGTCAAGTTGGTCCCATAGACAAAGTTGTTCAATTTTATGGTCTAAATCACACCACAAAATTTGTTCACTGTTCAAGAAAACACCCTGTATTATATTCAAGCTAACATTATTGCTTCAAAATGAAGGCAATTATGGTAATTCACATTATACGGCGTACAAACTATGGTAATGGTCGAGTGATTCCAAAATCACGATTCGATTATTTAAAATCGAATAACATCGGTCGCACTAATGCCGTTAATAATCGCTAACTTCGCTCGCTTCACGTCACTGCATTCAATTCATAATTTTATTGCAGATTTACCACTGCAAACCACTGCATCAATATGCAGTAGGTAATTAAAATTCTTGATTTATAAATCCTAAAATACACACATCAACTTTGTCTAGGGATACAGGTGTTATTTTCATACAAACGAGGTAACTTTGAAGCCTTGGTTTCCTGCCAGGGATGTACTGTACTGTGATTTGATGATGGCTATCCAGGGAGTGAATGGAGGAGATTCAGATCGCTATACACACCCAACTGATCTGACCAGCATTCTTGAAACGTAAAGGACATGTTTAAAAAAACGCCGAAAATAGCATGAAAATGTATAGAAATCCTCAAACTGAGAACTCTGACCCATTAATATTTTAGAATGCTGATCAGATCAGTTGGGTGTGTATAACGATCTGAATCTCCTCCACTCACTCCCTGGATGGCCATCATCAGATCACAGCACGGTACATCCCTGGCAGAAAACCAAGGCTTCAAACTTACCTCGTTTGTATGAAAATAACACCTGTCTCCCTAGACAAAGTTGATGTGTATATATTAAGAGAGATAAAATAAATATGATGTCGAATTACCGGAATGGAAAAATTACACAATCACCTAAACGATACTCGTCTGCTATTTTCACCTGATTTTTCTACTCAAAAGCTCAAATCTGAATGCTAGCTACCAAATTATTATGATTTTGTCATAATACTAACAAAAACTTTAATTTCTAATTTAAGGCGGTTGTATGACCGAAAGTGGCGCCCTCAGAGGTTTTTATTTAATAAGTTATTAATAGAAAAATATTTTAATAATGTTTATCGTGGAGATTTTGGGGCCCATGGTCTAGTATTTTTGAAAGGTATCTACATGCCCTCGTAGTCATTCGTAGAAGTAGATAGCAAATGTGTCAAAAACGGTCACTTTTAGCAGTTTTTCTATCTACTTCTAGCAGTGACTACTAGGGAATGTAACGATACCGTCTAAAAATACTAGACTGTAGGCCCTCAAATCTCCACGATAAACATAATTAAAATTGTGTATTAGAATTATAATATTAAATAAAATTCACCGCGGCGCCACTTTCGCTCAGGGTACCACCTTAATGGAAAAGATTAAGAGTTGGAATATAAAACTGCGATGCAATAGTCTAAGCTAGTAGAAATGATGCTAGTAAGATAAAAAAACCGGTCAAGAGCGAGTCGGACTCGCGCACCGAGGGTTCCGTACCATAATTATTGCACCATTAAACCACACTGCAGAGCAGAATAATAAAATTAGTATTGCAGTTTTAGGTCAGCGCCATCTCTTGACCGATAGTGGAACTAATGTTAACTTTTTTAGAAATTTGATAATTTCTAAAGAAGTGTGCTATATCGAGACATCGCTTTATTTTTTCTGTATATTAATTAATATTTATATAAACTGCTATCACATAGAATTATTTCAGATTTTTCTCTTTGCAAACTTCTGAGATAAGGGAGGGGGGGGGGGGGGTATTTTATTTTTACATTTTTCATCATAAGTCAAAAACTATGTAACGTGCAAATGACGTTCTTTGCCCCACATGCCCTAGTAGCCCCACTTCAAATTTATAAGACCCCTTTTCAGGCCCTGTTGTAAAAAATATATTTATCTTTTTATTTATTTCTTATTTGCAAAATAGTTGGGCAAATTTCATCTTAAACTGTTTCAAATTTCAAGTTGATACCATTAGTAGTTCTCGAGATATCTAGCTGTGACAGACAGACAGACTGAGTCACACCAGGGTTCCTTTTTTACCATTTTGGTACGGAACCCTAAAAACGGGCCATTTTCTGCATTAATCGTTTTGTTTTAGAATAATTTTATTTAACTTTAACATTCTCTATCGGATGTTTTACCGAGCATTATTTTTTTCCATAGCTGATCGTGCTACGGGTATTGACCTTTTTTAAAAAAATAACGTAAAGTCTTCACTTCTACAATGCGAAAAGACAATCGATATTAATACAAAAACGCTTTAAATTTCAATACCTGGACTGACAAAATATATTTTGCCTACTCACAAATGACATCCCTATTGTCTTAACTAACGATTATTAGTCTCGAAACTAATTAAAACATTGCCCTTTTGTAAGCGTGGTTTGAGTAAAGTTATACAGCTTTATGAAGCTTTCATTTAATCCAGTTAGTTGAGTTTATTGCAACATGTTCCATTGAATTATGAAGTTAGACGGATTTATAATTCAATGTTGGTGCTGTGTTTTCATATTTTTCAAACATTATGAGTTTGATTTAGGGCTGTTGGAAATTAATTATCTTGCTACAAAGCAAAGTAACTACAAAGTCGGGTAAAAAAGTCTGGAACTCATACAAAACTTTGTCGTAGAAATAAACAAAGAATAAGTTTATACTTAGAATAACCAAAAATTTAAAAATATTAAAAACACGACTGCCCTTTCAAAAACGAACTAAAAAGTTAAATAAGTGTCTTTGCAGTCGGGGGACCTCTTTGATTAAAAATTGTTCCACAAAATAGTCCCCCGACTGCAAAGACACTTGTTATTTAACTTTTTAGTTCGTTTTTGGAAGGGCAGTCGTGTTTTTAATATTTTTTAAATTTATTTATTTTTATTTCACACATTTTAGTAACAAATTGTATTGTTTTGAAATGTGCTCATTATGGCCTTTCATTTGATGCCCATATTGTAATAATTGAAGAAAAAAATATTTTTTTGCACATTTGAAAATGGCGCGCTGCAGTCGCCATATCATTTTTTTTTCAAAAAAAATATAGCCAGTGTCACTCGGAATGATGTAAGGATTCTAACGATACCCCATACATCTAAATCCGTTAAGCCATTTAGAAGCTATGGTGGAATAAAGAAACTCACATACACTCAAACATACATGAACCCTGAACACATATACACTCCTTTTTGGGCAGTCGTGTAAAAAGTTTGTTAGGGAATTTATGACGCTTTGAAACGTCAAACGTAAGAAGTAACGCTAAATGTAACCTGTGACAGTCGACTTTAGTTACCTAGCCAGTCGCTTCCAAAATTGAATCGCAGGTGATGGCGTCGCTGTGGTCTATGTAATTGATGGCGTGCCTAGGTAACAATATGTAATAACGTAGGTAGTTCGAGTTTGGCCACCGGATCAGATAATTTTGTTCAGTCACCGGCGGCCTAGGCCAAATTGCCATTTACATGGTAGATTTTCGCCGTGCGGCGAAAGTTGTGAGAATTTCTTTAGTCTTCCATGTAAATACCCCATAAGCAATATTTTTGGTTAAACTAAGTATAACATTATTCTTCGTTTATTGTACGGTAGTAAATGAATAGGTAACCCCTCATTCCCATCGTTTGTGATTATATGGGTTTTAATTATTTTTATGTTGTTACAGGTGAAACTCCAGCGGCCATGCAACATGGCAACAGCTCTCCAGCTTTCACACAACAAATACATACACTCATTCATATGTTAGTCATAGTAACTACTTTGAAAATAGTACTTTTTAACATTTACCAAGAGTTCGGATAACAGCCTTTTTTGACTATTTCTACTTAATGTTGTTGTGTATTTACTAAATACTATCATTTACAGAATGTTGAAATTGCATTTCGAAAAAAATAGAAAGATAAAATAGAACTTCTTTATTTATTGGAAATATGTAAATTCAATACTTACTAAAATTATTTTACTCTTATTTTTTTAACTTACCCTAATGAAAAATAAATGTGTTGACAATCATTAACGTAAGATTAATACAGAAAACCTACTAAAATTTGTTTATTAAGGGATAAATTAATTGTTTATGTAATTTATTACTATCATTGTCATTAGTTATATTATTAATTACTTTATATTAATTATATTATGGGAAAAACTGTAAGTAACAAGAGAATGTAAAATTATTTTTCGAAATTTAAATTGGTCGCACATAATATATGACGTATACCAACTGAGTACAATAATGTTGCTTGTAAATAATTTGTGAAATATAACTATATGGTAAGTTATACATATAATAATGTATAAGAAATGTAATTATCTGTCATTTAAATAAATGTAAGAATAAATAACAACTTTTGAATTGAACGTGCCAAGTCCGTTTGTTTTATTTACTTACACATTATTTATTTGGTTGGCGCTGATTTTTTAATCCTCAGGTAACAAATATCAATCAGTTAAATTATTAACCAACTAGATTAAATGGCATTTAAAACATTTGATAGACAAGTTTTCAATTTGGTGGTTCAATACGTTATCAAGCTAATAAAATATAGGCATTAAAAATTAGCCCTAAGTGACAAGTATTTTTTAATGACAAAAAGCAATAGTAAATGGAAAAAAAACTTTTTATTTAGTTGATTCAATGGGTTCTTCTCTTACGGTGGCTCCACTAGTCAATAGGATCACGGTTAAATTATTTTTTCCGTTGTCCCATCAATGGGACGTCCAATGGAGCTACGGAAAATAAGGATAGAAAACGCGTAGTATTTCTTGTAGCAAACTTCGTAGCTTAGTCCGTAGTCGCTACGACAGGTGATGGATATTTGGATAAATAAGGTATTTGGTAATACCGGTAAGTACAAATAATTCTCTCTATTCTGTTTATTGGGGTTAACAATCAGTAATAAACACCAAATTATTTTTTATTATAAGAACATATCACCACATATAAGACAAAGTCCTCCATCGCGTCTGTCTGTCTGTCTGTTCACGATAAAATTAAAAACTACTGCACGGATCATCATGCAGCTTTTTCCAGTAGATAGAGTGATTCATGAGGATGGTTTATAAATATAATTTGTCAAGGTTTGTGTAAATTAGTTGAAATATAACGATTTGTTGGACGTGTTGAAAAAATTCAAGCCGCCTTACCTGGAAGCATTCATCGAAAACGCTGCCTAATTCCTTTGAGACAAAACAAAACAAAACAAAAGGTTACTGTATAAATTACATTCATTATTTTCCATATTGAACACATCATTATTTAATTTACTAAACGAGTTATTATAATAAAAAGTCATTTTGGTCATGAGTCTATAATATTGTCTGAAGTTCTTTAAATCTGCCATGGTAGCACCATGGCCATCACAAATATTTATCTTTGTTATAATCACGCTTCTTATTATTTTCAAAATATCAATATTTGTTATTATTAATTTATAAGATGCTTTCAAATATTGTTATAGTACAATCTAGATCTATGGTTATGGTTAGATATTTACTTTTAAAAATAATAAAAAAAAGGATAAAATTGGCACTTTATTTCCGCAACATGACAGTAGTGCAGTGTCACGCCGCGTGACAGGTGGTCAAAGAGTAAAACAAGTAGGGAGTGCATTCCAGCAGATCAATCGCAACGTAATCGATTTTTCAGAGCAAATTTTAACGAACAGCGCGTTTCTCACACCAATGATAGGACTCGAACGGGACGGCAACAGACTTTTGGAGCGAGGAAGGTGACGACTGGAAGGTCGTTTGGTGTTGTTGGAAGGTCGAAATTGCCAAAAAAGGAATTAACTGAATCGAAGCGATGGCGGGTCGCTTGTTTTATATAATTAATTACTTTATCACCAAATGTGGCAGGAATGATAATCATGCAAACCTCGGTTTTTTTTTACATTGAATGGGCTTACTCTTGGCTACACTTGAGAACCATAAAGCTAAGAAGAGGCCGAAGATGAAGCGAGCTTGCCCAGAAGAAGCCTATTCACTCGGGCCTTAAATATCGCTGGGTTATATGCTTTCGGGAATACAGACGCAGACAGGGAATTCCACTCCTTGCGCATTAAGAAGGAAGATGAAAAACGCTCCGTGCGCATGCATGGAATGTCAACCAAATAGGGGTTTCACCCCTATTTGGTAGAACGGGGATGGCGGAATGAGCTCATGCAGCTCAAGAGCACAGTTTCCGAAATATAGTCTGTAGAACACCGCCAGATAAGCTACTTCACGGCGATGGGAAAGACTGTGAAGCTTGATGGTTTTTAATAGCTCACTATCTCCTATGAGTTTTCTGGCTCCACGTTCAACCGAGTCGAGTGCGGCTAGCTGGTATTTACGGACCCATCCCACAGGTGGCAGCAATATTCCATGCACGATCGGACTTGCGATTTGATTATAAAACCTGAAAACCACCACATTTTTATTTCGCATCGAAAACGGCCAAGTGACAGCCCTACACGTTGACACACTATTGTTTTTAAAAATCCATCCCAGTCAAAAATAATACACCATCTAGGGTTTCCACTATGTAGTTATTCGAAAAAAAAAGTTTTTTTCTAGTTTTCAATGTAATCTTTTTCTGAGGTTGTTTTCATGATACCTATTTACCGTACTCGGTATCATACGGGTATCACCAAAAGCCCGGTAATAGGCATGTTGACTATTTTTTTATTTTATGTTACATAAATTACCCCTAAAAAAAAGAAACATTGGTATAAGAATTATTACGCTAGCATGAAAACTGCCCGAGATATCACAGTTTGAAATGCACAAAATTGGACTCACCCGAAAACGCTCCATACTAACGGCTACCAAGTTATGACGTCACGCCTTCCTACGTTGTATGCAACGCGTAGGAAATTTGTTCGGCAGCTAAATTAAATATTGTGTTTATCAAAATGGTTTCTTTGACAAATGTGCTAAAAATTTTACGGACTAATTAAATGTATTATTTATTTTAACAAATTTTATACTTTTTAAATGGACTTGTCCACCCAACTTTGAAGGGTCATTAAACAAATACTACGCAATATATAAAACCAAGAGGTATACAAGCTACTCCAAAAGTTTGATATGTTTACGACTTTTATTAGTATTTCGTTATTTTATTCATAAGTCAACATCCCTATTATATTCGTTTTGGTTTTTAAGAAGGTATTTGGAGTTTTCATCCTAATAAGTAAGTACCTACCATAATAATACAAGACTATTACTTGAACTAAACAATAAACCTTACCGCCTCTGTAGTCTATTGGTTATCCCACCAGTGTAAGATGCAGGGATCCCGGGTTCGATTCCCAGGGGGGGGTACAATTTGTACTCGGTTTGGTTGGTGGTAGGGCTTAAATTCAAGTCCGCCTGGCTAGCTACCACCATCTTACCTAAGTCTGACGCCATGGCATCAATTTAAAAATTGTTGTGTTCCAGCAGTTAGAGGTAAGATAGCCAGTTCCTCAGTGATGAGGATTCCGGGTGTAGTGCGTTTCCATCTTCGGCCTTACCGCCACATAGCATCAGGTGAGGTACAGGCCAAATATATTTTCCTTAGCAACAATTAAATATTTTCTTTCGAGAAAAAATTAAAAATAGTTTATCTAGACTAGACTAGACTAGCAATTTAGATTTCTATTTACTTTACGTTTAAATAAACTGTTTAAATGGATATTTCAAATTCAGTGTTAAATACTGAATAGAGTTTTTATCCGTAGTACACCGTGTTTATTTGTAGAGCGAAATTTAAAATTCAATTATAGGAACCTAAATTAAATTGAAATTCGTTCTCGCACCAAGCCGTGGGTGTGAGCGTAAAGTATTGAGCGCCTAGCGAGTGTCTATAGATACTCCATTCCACGAATCAAACTCCTAGGGATATAAATACTCGCAGCCTATTGGTCAATGCGCGCCTACTAGAGTTAGGCTATGCTAAAAAGCTTAAGACTATGCAAGAACACGCGCCACGGATCACCCCCCCAATAGATAACGCATACAAGGCTACAGACGCGCAGAACACATACTTGCTATAGCTAGCATAAACGGGCACGCAGCGGAGAATTCACTATCAGACTGCCCGCGACGGGCTGGCCATCACGGGCAAGTCTGTCCCATGTCTTCTCGTGAATGCTAGGCAACGGGCACGGGCAAGCCCGTCGGCCCGTGCCCGCCGCCTGCCCAGAGAATCGAATTTTGTCTGCGCGGGCACAGACAAGTCTGAACGTGAATGGTCGCGCCGGGCAGCCCGCCTGCATTCACGCGTTGAGAGTGCGACGAGAGTGCATGTTTGTTTCGAATATCTTGAACTGTTTATCTTAATATGAACGAAAATAAATAATTTTGGCAACCTTACGTTTCCTTTTACCAATCGCATCCTTGTTTGTGGAAAGTTAAAAGCAAGGAATATATGAATAGTGGCCTAAGAAATGCCGCTTTCAACGAATTTATTCTAAAGACGTAGAAAATCAATGAAAATGTTGAAAAAAATATATAGAATCCATAAGGAATTGTCTCCGTCTTCTTTCTGCCATCGTGTACAGTTGACCGAACTGAAGCTCACCGAAAGACTAAATGATGACCCGCTGTGTGTGTTCTCAATACGGGCAAGCGACAGACTCGGGCCGGGCCGGGCGGCCCGCCGTCAGTCTGATAGTCAATTCCCCGCTTAAGGAATCCCGACCAAGTCTTACCGTAATGCGTAAGCACGTTCGAGTTCATTACAATTTCGAGAATTGTTTTGTAACCAGCATTATGTTTTAAATGGATCCCTGTGCAGTAAAATAGTGTGGAAAATATGCTAAGACGTCAACTTATCAAAAATATGGCATAACATTTCACCGGTAAAAAAATCAGCACAGTAATTTATGCTAGCTAAAGCAAGTATGCGTTGTACGCATCTGTTGCCTAGTATGCTGTAAATATCTATAATAATAATAATAATAATAATTTATTTATTTTTCCAGATAACACAGATTCAATTTTGTTAGTAGCGACTTAAAAATATGTTAGTTTAATTAAATTTCGATGGAAAGTTGCAGATTATTACAAGTCAATTAAATAATTAAAATTATCACAACTACAAATGTCCTAGTTAAAATGATTGAAATAAATATAATTAACAATTCATTAGAATAAATAAAACTGTCATTAAAATATTAAAATTAAGATTATTTGAAAATTCATTATTATAAAATTAAATAAATAAATTACGTAATTAATCAATAATAAAAATTGAATCAACAAAAATTAATTATTAAAAACATTGGGGGAGTGATCTGTGTCACGTACATTTAACACTTTAGTACACGCGCTCCTATAATTGTGACGTTAGTGCTCGCACGCTCTACAATTAGAAACAATTTCAATTGTAATTTTAATGCAGGAAAACCTTAAAAATGTAATAAATATTTTTATCATATTAAATACCAAGTTAAACAAAACAAAAAAGTATTATTAGACTGAAAAGGTACTAAGTAAGAATTTGAAAGAAAGTGATCAGTTTTTTTTATCTTAACTTTAATAGTTTGTGTTTATTTCTTTTTTATATTTTTTTAATCTGGTTTTCATTTTGCTTACAATTCTTAGGGAACTGAAGAATTTCATGTTTAGGACAATTCCATTTTTGACACAAAAACATTTTTCTTTTTAATTTTTTCTTAAATTTCTTCAGATAAAAAGGTTGCGTGCTTCACTATTGTAGAAATCTAGTTTTTCAGTCCGATTTCTCACAAATGCGCTCGTGTTGGAAGCTGCGTGGTCTCTGTGTTCACCAGTTCGAAATGGAAGTATACTGTGAGTATATTGTGATACACAGAATATATATGTATATATGTACTACGTACAGAAAGGACACTCCCCGCCCCGCCCTAGAATCAATTACTTCACCCCACTCTGCGATTTCATATGCCGAATCGTATGCTCGTTTTGTTGTTTGTCATCTTATTTTGATATTCAAAGCAATGCGTCGTAATATTATCTATAATTTTATACCATAAAGGGGTTTGAATATTTTGGCATACCTACTGTCCGCCATTTTGATATTTTTTACCGCTACGCCTACCTACCGCTTGTTGACTTTTACTCTAGTCTAGACCTAGAGATGACCGTAAAACAATATTTAAGAGCCCATGCATACGTTTTATTTTAGCTTCAAATCTACCCAGTGGTGTCGCCACCAGTTCAACTTTAATGGCTTACAACTCGAAAACGTGACGTTTTAGGCGATTATGTCATTAACAATTCTTGTTCGTATTGGTACTAGCTATCGATTTACATAGGTTTCATGCGTGTCCGCTATTTTGAAAAAAAAAACAAAATGTCGGAAATTAAGGATGCCACCCTCAATACTAGGATATTCCAACCCATTTCAAATTAAGAATTGAACGCCGCTCAAACAGTACAAACTCCACGGTAGCCCTAGACTTACACACACAGATGCGCGTAAGTAGATTAAAATTAGGGTACCTAGATCAAAAAAGATCTAGGCACCCTAATTTTAATCTTTTTTATCCGTTCAAAATTTCATTTACCTATTCATTGTAATTGTTATTATTTTCAAGTCTGACACTCTTGTACGCTATTAGCTTCAGATTTATAAATCCACAAAACTAAATGTTTTTAAGTTAAATTTTCTTTTACTACCTTATTTAATTGGATTGTGTCAATAGTAGTCAAAAAAAACTAGAACATTCAATCAAACAGTTTATTATCACTACAATATTTTATATAAAAATATGACTCATGAACTTTAGCCTTGGAACAACTAACTATTCTAGTTAATATCTTAAATTACCATGATACCACGTCATACCTACTTATATTGTAACAATAAGTTTTTACAGACTTATATAGTTACAAGTATTATTATCTTAACACATTTATTAATTTAATTGTAGATTTTGTTCTCTACACCAATTATCTAAACAGATTACATTTTTGAGAGCACATATTTTCTTATGATTAATGCAGCTTATAATGTTAGACGAGGTTGAATATTTTTTATACAAGGTTGATAGACTAGGACAATCACTATCCTCTAAATTATATACGTTATCGATATTTAATATCTCTTTTATCCAGGAAACTTTTTCACATCCTTTAGTAAAAATACGACAGTTTTTGTTTAAAAGCTTATCTATATGATTTTTATAATTCTGATATGGTACCATTCCCTCATTCCAATAAATTCCTCTATTTCTTTCTATCCAGGATACATGCAAACGTTCTGTTTTCGACAATTCATAAAACGGGTATGGTGGTTTTATCACCATCGTCATTATTTGTCTGTTCCAAAGAATAGCTATTTCTTTGACGATAAATTGGTTTTGATCGTCCTTGAATCCTTGTACATCTACTATTGAATTCATGATAATTTTCTTACGATGTTGCTGAGAGGTCTGTACTCAAATAGCCGGTCGTTTATTATCAGACAATAAGCTGTTGTATTATCAGGTATAAGTTCTGAACATTCAATTTCTATCCGTACATCAACAGGTCCACTTTTAACTGAATCGTTTTGTCTTGAACAGTCAATGACAAACAGCGGGGCCTTTTCCTTAAATTGAGCTAATTGAAGCAACGGATCAACACCAGTGTTGTAGTAAGACTGACGAAAATTCGCATACATTTCATATAATATACCGTACTTATTCTCGTCAAATTTCAGATTAAGTGAATCATATGGAAAATATTGTGAATTCAAAAATAATTTTACGTTAGTTACTTTACAATGGTCGAACATAGCCGAACTTTTAGCTTTATTAAATTTTCTATCACTCTGTAAACCAAAGATTACGAATCTTGGTTTTTCCAACTGAGATGCAGTTTTGATTGACCAGGAATGTTTAGTAGTTTTGGGTAGTAGTGGATATTCATACAGATCCCAATTTCTAAACGCTAACTGTATAGGTTGATCTTTTTCTAAACGCTTAAGTAACAACAATTTGTTGCGACTTTTATATGAGGGACGCGCCACTGAACTTTTTGAATTTCTATTTCTATGTTATCATCTTTTTCCAAGATTACACAGTTTTCATTGGTACTACTTCTATGCAATATTAATTCATGTCTACAGTTAATTATTATTTTGTTGTAATCTTCAGCAAACCCTAATAGTTTGTTTAATGGTATGATTGCACTAAAATGACCATCTTTCATCTGTGTACCGTTTAAGTTCCATCCCCAAACAGCTGCTGCTTTATTCTCTCCTCCAGTCATAGAAACATAAGATTTAATTGTTGTAGTAATTCCAGCATTTTTTATGCGATCAATTTCAATACCATTTAATTCATATCTTATGTCTTGAAACAAATATAAGAGTGGGTTATTAATAAAATTAACATCTTTTTTCACTTTTGTATCTTTGGAAGTTACGCACACATAACCTTCTATGTAAATAGAGCTTCCTGACGGTAGAACATACGTATCTTGTTGATGAATAGGAATTCTTATTTCATCATTATCTTTGAAACTGTTACTATAAGGATTGTAACTATGAATTTCATAACTCTCTATCGAGTTATCATGACACGGTAGATCTGTAATTTGCAACATTTTATATTTTAAAACCAAGATCTTTCAAAAATCTTTTATTTTCTTTAGATATTTTTTTTGTTTTCACTATGCTGACACGTCTGACTCCTTTCAGCACAGAATGCGGAGTATTACATCTGCCTCCTGGTTTCTGAATTTTATTAAATACTATCATGGTACTTTTACGTAGGCGGCAAAAATTTGTAAGGCCTTAACGATTCTTAAATTATTATAATGAGTTTAATATATCTCATCCAGCTGCTATCACAGACAGACGGAGACTAATGTATGTCATGCTATTTTCACTATCTTATATTATAAACGGTTGAAAGGTAAGTATTTGAAAAGCATACAATAATGTTAGAAATACGAAATTACTTTATATTTTTCCAGAATGTCTTTAAAAACTTTAAACATAAATGTCCACAGTTATATACATTATTTTTCTGTAAATTATCGTAGTTATAATGAATATTAGGTCCTAAATATTCTATTAATTCCTTCGGTGGTCTTAAATTACCATAACTATCAAAATACTCGATGTAGTCATTTAATTTCGCATAGGCTACCCAATGAGTTCCAGATTTTTCGGAGGTATCAAGATTTAAAACACCACATTCTGTTCTATTTGGTTTGTGCGGCAATTCATCTCTCATAAATACACCACGAAAAAAGGGGATGTGATACGAATGCCTTATAATATCAATATTAGTCAAAGCTCTTCTGGGTAGCCTGGAAATCAGTTTTTTTTCTTGGTGACGTAAATGCCTAGTCCATCTTTGTAGGGTTTTAGGTGTACTCCTTTCCCAATATACACTGCCTCTAGTTGCTTGTTGTGTCTCTCTAATTCAATCAACTGTTTTTTGGCTGCTTTATATTCATTTATGGCTTTAGCAATTCCAGCAGCACCTCCTGCTAAACTACCAGCAGCAGATAAGCCAGCAAATATCGGGACTAAGGGAAGAAATCCACCAGTTTTAGGTAAAGGTATAATTCTTGGTATATTTATAGGAGAGTCCGAAGCTAATTCTTGTGCTGTAGCATGTGCTAATTTCATCAAAACTTTCTTGCATGTAGGTTTTAGGTTCTTTATACGTTTTTTAGTATGTGAAACAATGTTTTTAAACGTTGTCTTCAAACTTTTCTTTGGAGACATCGCATCTTTATTATTATAGTTTTCTTTATTCTTTGATCGTTTATATGTGTTAGTTAAATTTTCAGAGCATCGCTTTCTTTTCATTTTATAAAATTTTAAAATAATCGTATTTAAATGTAATAGTCTACACCGTTTCGTAAACTGACATCGAATGAGAGGAGAATATAGGGTAATAGCTTATATAAGTAACTTCACTTATGTAAACTAATAAACGCATTTACAATACATTTGTTTTATGAATCCAGCTGTTCTCGCTACTCGGGAGACCTAGCCATTTAACATAAACAAAATTTCCTTTTTTCTTTACAACTCTTTCTACTAAATATACATCATGATGTTTTGTTTTCTGTAGTTCTTGAGGATAAAAGGCTCCAAGTATTGGTCTCTGTTTGGAATCTTGTATTAAATAAGTAGTGGGATTAGTTTCTTGTACTTTATAAATCTTAAATATTTCCGTTGACCAGTTAGGTGTATAACTTTTATCAAAACATGCTTTATGCTTGCTTATTCTCACATAATCACCCACTTGAAATTTTGTACATTTTATATATTTTCTTAATTGAGCCAACTTTATATACCTTTGCATTATTTTTGCTTTATTATCATGACAAACTGTGGCTGGAGGTTGACCAATAGTTCTATGATTAGAGTTATTGTATTCAGATATCTTATTATTGAGTACTCCGTTATTCCATTTATAATTTCCATTCAAGTAAAACTCTTTATACAATTTACTCTTCAAAGTTTTAATAAATCTTTCAACAATAGAAGCTTTTTTAGTAGAGTATGTAGAGTAATGATTAATATTGTACTTTGTCATAATATTTTGAAACTGGTCATTATAAAATTCTTTTCCATGATCAGTTTGTAGATTTTTCGGAATACGTCCATCTTGTATTATTCTATTAAATGCTTTAGATACATGTTGTTTATTTTTTTGCTTTAGCGCAACTGCCCATGCAAATTTACTAAAACAATCAATAACTACTAATATGTATTTATTACCACCATTTACTTTTGACATTGTTTGCATATCTATTAAATCTGCTTGCCAAAGATCATCTATATCTTTAAGAAAGACATTTCTTCTAGGATAATTAACTCGAGCATCTTTACAGATTTCGTTTATGACATCTGCTTTGCTCATAATGTTTGTTAAATTTTCCTGCTATATCACTGATATATATATTTCTTTCCAGTTTTTTTATTCTTTCAGTCAAATTTTGATTCAGCTTCTTTAAATTCACAATTTCATTTAAAATATCGAATTTAAATTGAACAATATAATCTTTGTCGATGGTGGTACTCAATATAGGTTTTCTTGATGGTGGTGATGGCACCTCTTTAAGTGAATTTTTATTTTGAGTATTATTAAACTGATTTACAATTTTGGCAACACTCATGATCTATATCCTTCTTGTAACTAATATTAATTTATAAGGGCTAGTCTTTTTATTCTTTTATAATGCCTGCTTCCTTAAGTTCCTCAATTATTGATAAAATTTCATTATCATGATTAGTATTACCAGCACATTTGGAAGCAATTAATATTTTTAACCTTTCAATCAATTCATTGGGATCATCCCAAAATACGTAATCAGTATCATTTTTATATGTTTTATACTTTGGTATGTAGCCACCGCTTTTCATGTTCAGTTCATCATTTGACTCTTTACTTTTAGCATAATTTTCTCGAGAAAATAGTGGTTTAATAATGTGACGATATTTCAAACCTTTATCACCCTTAATTTGACCGTTCTGGCTAAAGTTTCTTTTATGAGCATTTGTGTAATGAAGTATATCTTTATAAGTTATTTTATCTTTTTCAGTAATAGCTTTGAGATTAGGTTTTTTACGCATGAGTAGTTCTTTTAAGCCTGGTGTTAATTCATAGCTTCTACTACCAATGCTTACTATATAGTTTTTATTTGACTGATTAGCATCGCTTGTAGAAGAAAATGATACTTTAGTGTTTCCCATCATTAAGTTTTTACTTTGTCCGCGTATTCCAAATGGCACATTTATATTTTTAGTCATCAATTCTTCTTTTTCTAGCGACATTAGCGTATCATCAACTGTTTTCGGAGGACTTCTATCTTCATCAGTATAGTCGTAATATTCTGAGCTATCGTCTAAATCATTTTGTACGTTTTTGCTGAAGTTATCATAGTCTGAAAATGAATTTTGATCTTCTAATTTGTCATAATTGCCCATATCAATGGAAACATTGAATGTAGGTTGATCTCTGTCATCAGCTTTAATAATTGAGTCCAAATTATCTGTGATAGGTTTAAACACTTTTTTATATTGTAAATTAGCTTTATCTTCTTCACTTTTAATCTTCTTTATTTTATTTTTTATATTTTCAACTGATTTAATCAGTTGTTTCTTAACATCTGTATCCATTAAGTCTGATTATATACAACCGTTCTTTATTGATATTTAAAATCAATTAACAGATTTTCAAACGTTTGCCGTATTATATACCTTTATTATTTGATTCATAAATAAATAAATGTATCAAAGGCTTTTCTATATCTTCCATTATTAAGAGGACAGTCCTTATTTATCGTTAAAAAGCTAAATAAATCTGACCATATCGTTTTGCAAAGTTTTTTAAATTCCAACCAGCTCATATCTGTAGTTACATGCTCATTATAGATATGTTTTAAATTAATATCGTCTTGTTTGAAAATAATTAGAAAATTAACATTATCACGTATTAACTGTTTGGGTATTTTTGAATAAGTTTGAGTTAGGTAAAAACAGTCAATCTTTCTGTGCCTGCCCATGGAAAAGTAATTACGAATATTTATCTGATTTTCGCATGCGACATCATCAAAAATCATTATTGAATTTGTAAAAGCATCTTCGGGTGAAATCACATCTTTATTGTCATTAAATATCATGAATTTGGAGTAAGGTATCCGTTCCATAACTTGTTTTAAAAAGCAATACTTTGGTTGAAAGGCTGTTTTTGAGTATATGTAAATATGTTTAAATTTAAGACCATTTTCATGTAACAAAAGGTTTATCATTACATTAGTTTTTCCACAATTCGACGGGCCACAAACAATACAACGGATACTATTAGGTAATAAATCACCATGTCGTTTTGATTCTTTTGATTGTGGAGGACAGATACACTCTAATTTTAACGTCTGGTTTTGTTTAAGAAATTTCATCTGGCATTTGAACTTGACCGTAGTGTTTCAAGGCTTTCAGTACAATGACTTCAAGTCGTTGTGCTGAATTATATAAACCTTATTTTAATTCGTTGATCTATCATATTAGTTCCGAAAAAAATAAAAGACTTTTTAAAATATAAAATTTTATTCTTTGCATTATTTCACTTAATCAAAGATTACAACATACATTAAAAATCAAACATTATATCATGTATAAATACTACTTATAAATTTAGTTACTTAAGTGTTAATAAAATACATTATATTTATATTATATTAATCGGAATACAATCTTATATTAAGTATCACTAGAATAATCTAAAAACATAGAATCATAATGACCCCATGGTAAAGTATGAATTTGATCATTAAGCACTTGTACTTTGTCATCATTTCTGTCTAAAACTTTTTTATCTACTTGCTGAGAGAATAATACATGTTTTATTGATTTTATCATATTCATTTTACATCTGAGCATTTTATTAGATTTTAACGCCTCATTGTAATCACTTAGTTCCAAGTCATTCACAGCTGCTTTAGTTATTCCATTAGCTTTTTTAATTCGAGTTTTCATGCTATTTATACAATATAATTTAGGTCTCAGACCTGTAAATTCAGTAATTATATCACCACCCATCTCATCTTTGAATAATCCAGGAATTTTAGCATTCACTTGCGGAATTTGATACGGATTGTCTGTATTAAAATTGCTTGTATCAAATTTTGAGATTTCGTTATACATGTCTTGATAAAAGTCTTCAGCGTATATTAAATACAATAAACTATCGGTATCTGTGTAACATAGTTTCGCATTATTTTCATATTTGTTTTTTATAAAGTCGTAATGAAACTGATACATATGCTGCTTAGAGTATTCTAGTACGGTAAACCCGATATATATGGGTCTGTCTAAGAAAATTTTATCACGACTCAACTCCACGGCTATGAAGTTTTCAGAAAATATCGAAATACTTTTTAAGTTTGGTTTTGTAATTAGTTTTTCAGCATCTAGATGTTTATTTGTTTTATTAGTAGTATCCTTCCATTTTGTTACTAATTTAACATCAGATTGTTTACGTTTGTTCTCAATAGTTTTTCCAAATATTGAATTATTTAATAGTTTAAAGAAGTCTTTTTCAAACGCTGTTTTAGAATTTTGACGAAGGGTTGTATTGAGATCAATATATTTTTTTAGAAAAGTTTCCTGACGAAAACTGAGTATACAATGAATTTTTTTTAAAATCAAACCATTTTTCAAGCATTCTTTTAAGTGAGTATAGTGAATCACGTAATTGCATTTATCGTAAAGATTTGCTATCAATTTCGATGTTTTCCCATAAGGTGGTACTAACTTCTCAACAGCAAATGGTAAATCTTTATGTTTATCATGTAAATAGTTCGGGTAAGTCAAGTCTACTTCCAATATATAACCATAATCATTATCATCTGATACATCCATTACATTTAAGTTATTAATTTCATCTTGAGACAAGAATCTGAAGTCTGAAATAGGAAGCTTTTTAGTCATTGCATAACCGTAAAGGTTGTTACAATCAAGATATATCAAATAACTGCTAGGTTTTAAATCATTGAAATAAGGTAAGTATTTATTATTCGCCTCCGCATGACGAACCGTACATTGTGCTAACCCGCCTCGTATTCCTCTCTCTAATAACTCATACATCTGTAAATCGTTAATTAACTCGAGTTCCACACCAGTATAAAGAAGCATTGCATCCCAACTTAAACTTGGTGATGTAATATAGTGTGCAGGATCTAAATTATAATAATGTAAACTTGTATTTCTAAATTTTTCAAATATATCACATAGCAACAGGACGTCACATTTTAAATATAAATCAGTGTATTCACCTAAGGACTTTATTTTGAATGTTTTCCAAACAGTTTGAGCGTGTTGATATTCATCGTCACTTAAATGTTGATTGCGTAAACTATTGAAAAAATTAGTTTTTAAAGGGAGTTTTGTTTCTTCAAATTTAGACCAAGAATCTATATAATCATACGGATAAATCCCTTTTTTCATTAATAACTCAAATTGTCTTTTATCATTAAACTCTAAAGATAAATTAACAAAATCGTTTTCAGATAAACTTTTACTTAATGTATCTAAACTAGAACTGAGAAATTGGAAAGAATCAATAAATTTTATTTGAATAGGTTGGTTATATTCTTCTGTTTTTATAACTTTCGTTATAGAGAGATACTTTTCTTTAGTTTTTGGTATTATTTTTATAGAGCCTTCATACTTCGCCAACTCTTTAATAAACAAATGTGAATCGTACCCAGATAAATTATGAAACACAACAGGAATGAATGAACAAACTCTGTACATCAGGTTACAATGAGAGTGCGCCGCCCCTCGGTACTCAGATGTAATATGATCATGATCTCGGACTTTGTCATTCAATAATAATTGTTTGCATATATGACAAACTGTAGAATTTCGATACTGTGCCTCTTGCTCATTAGTTAAAGGGGTCGTGGATTTTTTATTCATTAAAATTTTGTGTAATCGTTTTGCATCCTTTATTAAACATTTAACAAAAATCTCTGCACAATTTTCACCTCTATATGAAACGTACTTGTTTAATTGTTTATTATGAGAACAACATATATAATAAGCAAAACATGAAGGTTGATGTATTTTTATTTTCTGAGTATTCGATGGTGTGTTTTTTTCATTACAGTCAACCAATAGACACTCGAAATCAGCATAAACAACAAAATTAATTTTTTGCTGTCTTTCATAATGTTGAAATTTTAAAACAGTATTTCTTTCAGGTAAAACTGATAAAATTTTCGTACAATTGTGAGATTTATATTTCATTTCATTACTAAAAAATTGTAAACACATTTCACATAAATAAACTTTGCCTTTAAAGCGAGTTACCTGACGCTTTACTAGGCGAACTAGATCTTTAATTAGACAATAGTGACCTTTATTGTTTTGCTCAATATACAGTAAATTTACATGACACTCTTTTTTATTTTTCGTAAGATAAAGAGGTCCAGTTACCGTACATTTTTTTTCTAAGCCAAAAATATTAACACTTATATTAGAATTATTTGTTTCAAATTTTTTTATGTCATTTACTGTTGGAGGGAAGCTCATTCCCTCAGTATTTAAAACGGAAGAATAATGTGGGTATGAATTAGTTCTGCATACATTACTTTTTGCTGGGTATAGTGCTGCAACTATACTCCATAAAAAACAACAATTATCTTGATTCTGAATGTTAATACAACTTTTAGTATTTTTAATGGATGAGGGTAGGCTTACATATGTCCCACCTCTCATAGGTGAATATTTATTAATGTTTATTTCAAGATGACTCATAGAAACATACATCCAGCCAGATTGACTGTGTTGAAACTCAGTTAATTTTGCTTTAATTTGATTTGATACTTCTATTAATAACTCATATAAATCAGTGTTCTTAAAAACAATGAAATATTTTACATTAAAAGACTTTAGACAAATTTCATCTGATGTCGGTAGCATAAAGTTAGCAAACAATTCAAAATTCAATTTTATGGAATTGTGTTCATTCAATGACATCGTAATTAACTTTATAATATCTTTCTGTTTATCGCTGAGAAAAGTCTCTGGATAGAGGTACTCTTCATTCTCAGCGACGTTCAGGCGATATGTTAACAGTCTGTTTTTAAATGCAGTTGCAATAATATTAATATTCTTGAATTGTGTTTTCAACAAACAATTTGCTTTATGCATGTGAGATCATAACTATGTGTGGAAAGATCTGTTGAATTCATCCTATCAAACTACCTACCTAAACGATTACTTATAAGTGATCAGGTTGGGAAAAATAACTATAAAAGATCTGAGAATAATTAATTTATTTAATTAAACTTAGAAAGTAAGTTCTTTTGATTGTCTATATTTTCCTACCACCCATTCGAGACTTTTTTTAGCTGACAAGAAGAATGGGCGCAAGAAACTTATCAGCTTTCATTAAATTTACAATCGTACAATCAGCTAATTTTATAATCAGTTCGCACTAGTGCTAATTGCACTTCGTACATAGCCAAGACAAAGCAAAGCAGTCAGTCAGTATTTGGACAATCGGTTCTATTCTTATCGAGTGGACTTTAGCGAAAAGCGGCAGCGTAGTAAGTAAGGATTCGGACAATCTGTAGCGATCAGTCCTATCCCTATTGATTGAGTCGACTTAACAAGGATTCGGACAATCTGAGGCGATCGGTCCTATCCTAGGCGACTCCGTGATGGATTGAGTCGGCTTACTAAGGATTCGGACAATCTGAGGCGATCAGTCCTATCCTAGGCGACTCCAGCCACACCAAGTAGCGGATTTTATTATTATGACGAGTTGCGGACGATCCAGAAGATCAAGTCCTTATTGAGTCGACTCCGGGGAGCGACTGGCTGCTGTGCGCCGGCGCAGGCTTTATATAGTGTTCGACTCGACGTCTAGGGGCGATCGATCGATGGCGCTGGCGCCGGCGTGTCGCGTTGGTACGCGCCGCCTGGCTGGCGCCACGTGCTTGCTCGGTTTGTTTTGATTTTGTGCCGACACGGCCATTCTGACATCTGTTGCGTGCTCTGCAACAGCAGTATCCTGAAAGTCGAAAATACTCTGGAAGTTTCTCTAATTTATGAACCTTAACGGCTCGATATAAATTTTTCATGACAAATAACATTTTATTAAACTTCAAAGAATTTTATTAGGCACTCAAAAATATTCTGGGAGTACTTTCTAACTTGTGAAGCCTTAAGGGCTCGATATCAATTTTTCATGACAAATAACATTTTATTAAACTTTAGAGAATTTTATTAGGCACTCGAAAATATTCTGGGGTAAGTACTTTCTAACTTGTGAAGCCTTAAGGGCTCGATATAAATTTTTCATGACAAATAACATTTTATTAAACTTCAAAGAATTTTATTAGGCACTCGAAACTATTCTGGGGGTACTTTCTAACTTGTAAAGCCTTAAGGGCTCGATATAAGTTTTTCATGACAAAGGACACACTTTATTAGACTTCAGAAAATTTTATTAGGCACTGTGCTCTGGGCTTCTCAGCTGTGTTACACAATTAGTTACTGTGCTCTGGGTTTGGGAACCGTGTTACACAGATTTAAAAAAATTGGAAGACTCTTGTTGTGCTCTAGGTTCTTTGACCGTGTTACACACATGTCGTCACTGTGCTCTGGGTTTTGCAACCGTGTTACACAGGAGTTTAGAAAAAATTGGAAAACTGATGCTGTGCTCTGGGTTTTTGACCATGTTACACAGGTAGTCACTGTGCTCTTGGTTTCGCAACCGTGTTACACAGGGGTTAGAAAAATTTGGAAGACTGATGCTGTGCTCTGGGTTCTTGACCGTGTTACACATGTAGTCACTGTGCTCTGGGTTTCGCAACCGTGTTACACAGGAGATTATAAAAATTTGGAAAACTGATGCTGTGCTCTGGGTTTCAGAACCGTGTTACACAGGGGGTTAGAACTGATGCTGTGTTCTGGGTTCTTGACCGTGTTACACAGGTAGTCACTGTGCTCTGGGTTTTGCAACCGTGTTACACAGGAGATTATAAAATTTGGAAAACTGATGCTGTGCTCTGGGTTTCAGAACCGTGTTACACAGGGGGTTAGAACTGATGCTGTGTTCTGGGTTCTTGACCGTGTTACACAGGTAGTCACTGTGCTCTGGGTTTCACAACCGTGTTACACAGGGGGTTAGAAAAATTGGAAGACTGATGCTGTGCTCTGGGTTCTTGACCGTGTTACACAGGTAGTCACTGTGCTCTGGGTTTCACAACCGTGTTACACAGGGGGTTAGAAAAAATGGAAGACTGATGCTGTGCTCTGGGTTCTTGACCGTGTTACACAGGTAGTCACTGTGCTCTGGGTTTCACAACCGTGTTACACAGGAGGTTAGAAAATTTGGACGACTGATGCTGTGCTCTGGGTTTCAGAACCGTGTTACACAGGGGCTCTAAGGAATAAAGTGGGTTGATGCTGTGCTCTGGGTTCTCTAACCGTGTTACACAGGGGCTCTAAAAAAAAAGGATGCAAAAGGAAGGAAAATAAGTTGTTTCGTAAAAATAACTAAATACGCTCAACGGGCGATGGAAGCTATTGCATCTCCAAGGCTGTGTCTGTAGATTCATCAACTTCTGGTGCGGTATCAATGGAATTTGTGGCAGCATTCTCTGGGTATGGCACATCGTCTTGGATAAAGAGGAAAGATTCAGGTTCCATTCCAACTGTAAGGTCTCAGGTGCTGTCTGTAGAAGATTGTTGTTTTCAAGTAGTTGCTAAAAAAATCTTTTTTTTTCTCTCTTTTTTTTTCTTTCTTTCTTTCTTCTTTCTTTCTTCTTTCTTTCTTTTGGTCGCATAACTCTCATGTGGCAAACTGTAGTCATGATTATCTGCATGTACTTCAGCCGACACGGTTATTTGTTGACCAAGCTTTGGAGTGCGTTGAAGTTGGTCATGAGCAACTTTTCGTGGTTTGCCACCATCTACGAGACGTACAAGGTACCGATCATTGTCTAAGATCCTTAACACCTCAAAAGGTGCGTTTTTTTTTTATTTGACTTGACAATTTGCTCGGCTGACACCTGACGTAATCTTATGGATTTCTAACGATGAATTTGGGCATCAAAGTAGAATTTGAATTCGGTCGATCAATGACCGAAGTTTAAGATCTCGATATTGTTCTTCTATTAGCCATTCATGATCTTTGTTCATAACATGAACAGATCATGTCGGAGAAGAAGAAATTCAACTAAAGAAATCTGCATGATGGATGCGTTCCTCTTTCCTTTATTGTATTTCTAAGTTGAAACTCATGAACAGAAAAAGTCAGAGGAGAAAAATTTCGACTATAGAATAATGGGTGCGTTCCTCTTTCCAATATTCTATTTCTAAGTTAAAACTCATGAACAGAAAAAGTCAGAGGAGAATGATTTTGGCTAAAGAAATCTGCATGATGGATGCGTTCCTTTTTCCAATTTTCTATTTCTAAGTTTAAACTCATGAAATTCTACCGAATTTTCAGTTGAACGTGCACCACGTTTGTGCATGCACTTCCTGCTAGATCAGTGTAGAATAGATGTCAATCAATAAGTCGACAGGAAATTAACGTTGGGAAGTATGAGATTGTAATTCAACATTAATGTCATTATATGAGTGAAAAAAATCAATCAGGGGGCGCGACAGCTAACCTCGGCTGTTCCTAGAGGTTCAGAAATAGAGGATCGCAAGGATTGCGATCCCACTTCTGATGTGAGATCATAACTATGTGTGGAAAGATCTGTTGAATTCATCCTATCAAACTACCTACCTAAACGATTACTTATAAGTGATCAGGTTGGGAAAAATAACTATAAAAGATCTGAGAATAATTAATTTATTTAATTAAACTTAGAAAGTAAGTTCTTTTGATTGTCTATATTTTCCTACCACCCATTCGAGACTTTTTTTAGCTGACAAGAAGAATGGGCGCAAGAAACTTATCAGCTTTCATTAAATTTACAATCGTACAATCAGCTAATTTTATAATCAGTTCGCACTAGTGCTAATTGCACTTCGTACATAGCCAAGACAAAGCAAAGCAGTCAGTCAGTATTTGGACAATCGGTTCTATTCTTATCGAGTGGACTTTAGCGAAAAGCGGCAGCGTAGTAAGTAAGGATTCGGACAATCTGTAGCGATCAGTCCTATCCCTATTGATTGAGTCGACTTAACAAGGATTCGGACAATCTGAGGCGATCGGTCCTATCCTAGGCGACTCCGTGATGGATTGAGTCGGCTTACTAAGGATTCGGACAATCTGAGGCGATCAGTCCTATCCTAGGCGACTCCAGCCACACCAAGTAGCGGATTTTATTATTATGACGAGTTGCGGACGATCCAGAAGATCAAGTCCTTATTGAGTCGACTCCGGGGAGCGACTGGCTGCTGTGCGCCGGCGCAGGCTTTATATAGTGTTCGACTCGACGTCTAGGGGCGATCGATCGATGGCGCTGGCGCCGGCGTGTCGCGTTGGTACGCGCCGCCTGGCTGGCGCCACGTGCTTGCTCGGTTTGTTTTGATTTTGTGCCGACATGCATATTAGTTCTCATGTGATATTGATACTGATTTTCTGGTATTAAAATTTTACATTCATAACAGTCTTTTAACTTTCGAGATCTTGATATGCTGTTGGGTGATACAGCTGTGAAAAAAAATAAAATTCAAATATATTATTTATGTATATATTAAGTATAATAATGGATGCATTATAATTATAAAGACACGAAAAATAATATTATGATAGTAAAAACTTATATGATAGGTACTTAAACAATAAAATTAGGCACTTTCTCACTAATAAAATAACTAACACTCATACATGCCCATCAGAGTGGTGGGGCAATTTTTAAAGTCTTTTTCAGCTTCTCTCGCGAAGCCTTTAATAAATCGCCAGGACTCCTTATCATCATTCATGCGAGTCTTAATTGTTGTTATAGCGTAGCGCCATCTGTTGATCGGTTGCACTTTTTTTATCTCCTCAGCATCATAAATTTTGAGTTCTATATAATATTTGCCCTGGGACATTTCCTTGATTTGTCTCGTGCAGCCCTTTGACTGCCTCTTAGTTAAATATGAATATAACGGCGGTGGTGTTTTACCCGTTTTGCTGCAGCTGGGTGAAGAGGTGTCTTCGTCATCACTGCCGAATAGCTCCTGTGCGGTGAGTCGAGCGGGCGGAGTGATTGGGTTGATTTTTATCTTCTGCTTCTTGGCAGTTGATCCTCCCTCGAGCGGCTTGCTAGGCTTGCGCTTAGCCTTCTTTTCTTCTACAGGAGGTGGTGGTGGCTGTGACTCTTCTTCTGAGTCACTGGACAAGAAAAGATCCTTGGCGAGAATTTCTGACCTGTAAACAAAATACAATAACATTTTAATTTGTTCTATGTTTAAATGTAACAGATTAAGTTGAAAAAATATGTAGATAAATTAATTATCTCTACTCGACACTTATAAGTGACAACATGAATGCAATATAAACACAGTTAATTTATGCCTATTTTCAACATAAACGTACTTGCCTCATTCGGGAATCGAACCCAGGACACTGAAAGATTGAGAGATCACTAATTATAATAACACCTAGACACGGAGCAAACACAAATAAATGCTTATCACTTACCTAAGTGTTTGTCCCGGGTGGGGATCGAACCCACGACCTCTGGCTCAGGAGATATGATCAACACCACTGCGTCAATGGGTCCGTCAATCCACGAACTTTTAACGAGGACAATAAAAATAGATGGTACTTACATTTTTTTTATATTATATATCTTCACTGCAGATTCCAACTGTTAGAGCACTGGGCACCGGAGGCTTCGTCCCTCAGGAGGCAGGAGCTGTTCTGTGCTACTACGAGATAATCGACGGGCTTAAATAATACAGGTCCACGTGGACTCCGAGCCTTATTAGTAAAATCACAGGTTCCAAATATGTAAAAACGCTGAAGCATTAGGTTTTATGTTTATATGCTAGTCTATTTGATATTAGGTACCACTTAGCTATTTGTTTGCATGTGTGTTCACTATTTATCACACATGCTTACCTTATGTACCCCTTCGAGTTCGAACCCGAGACCTTTAGATCTGTATGATACTACTCTGCTAAGCCGGTTGTCAACTGTCGTAGATATAAATGCCATTAAAGCTCAATGGTTAGAGCAGTCACCAGATTTGATTTTTAGTTGTAATAGTTTTACAAAAATATAGGTCACACTCACTTAAATTATGTATTGAATAAGGTAGGTAAGTATATAACTTTAACAAGTTTCGATAAATCAAGCTAGGTTGATACAGCCATAATAGCTCAGTGGTTATAGCAGACATTCAGTCAGCCTAAGCCAGTGTGATCAGTTCGGTACTCGATACATTGTTTTTTTCATATGAAATTGTATTAACTAACTAATAAAGTTAAGTTTAATGTTGAAAACAAAATCAGTAAATAAAAATCAAGTACCTATTGATGGGAATCGAACCAGTACCTTTCACAACCCGAGGCGAATGCCTTACCACTAGGCTGACTGGACGTAGCTTACACTCGTCAAAAATTTATCGAATGTTATTATGATTTCAACAAACACCATAATAGCTTAGTGATTAGAGTAGCTACTCGAACAGAAGAATGGATCAGGTTCGATTCCTGCTCATATTTTTTAATGCATTAACCTTCGGCAGGCAACACTTTTTTTACATACATAAATGGCAACAGGGGTTACGCATCACCCCCTTATTTTTAAACTCAAATAAAACAGCAATTGGTAAGAAAACGAAAGTTATTTATTATGAGATCAATCACTTATACAATTACTAATAACACGAAGAAGTATTAATTATGGCACCCTTAATTTGGAATATTTTTTTTTGGGTTAAATGCAGTTCAAGCAAATATCCTTACGGTGTTCAGTGCAAGCGGGCTGAAGACATTTTGTGCAAAAAGTTTTTACTTTTTTGTCCCGTTTTCTTGGACATAGTGCACATCTTGCTTGTTTTTGCAATTTGACAGGGGGCTCACCTTCAGGAGTTTCCTGGTTTATATTTAGAATGTCACGTAAAGTGACTCCTAATTCTCGCGGCAAATTTGTAGCCAAACGACGCCTCATGTGCGGTTCCGCCAATTGTAAGGCTAATTTCTTCAAATAACTTAATAATAAGTAGTCTTGAATCTGCGTATCCGAAATCGAAGCCATTTTTACCTAAAAAAATCAAACAATTATTACAGTATTACAAAAAGAAATACTTACGTAAATAGCAACAGGGGTGATGAGTCACCCCATCATTGTTAATATAACAAAAACAACAACTTACCGCGACACGTTGACGCGTGCGACTGATTGCATCCACTCCAATTAGAGAATAGATTGAGCGTTAGAATGAGACAGAAACAATACCAACTAAATATTGACACTTTTATCAAGTAGTGGGGTTACGGGTCACCCCTGTTGCCTTCCTAAGGTTAATTGATGATAAATAGAACTTTGATCAGTGACTTATATAAGTGTTTTTTAACTTTAGCTTGTGAGATCTATACTTATAAATAACTAGCGGTCGCCCGCGACTTCGTCTGCATGAACAGATATTTTCTATATCTCGGGACAATAGATAGTATTTTGTTTATTTAACGTTAGCTTGTAAGATATATACTTATAAATAACTAGCAGTCGCCCGCGACTTCATCTGCCCGAACAGATATTTTTCTATCTCTCAGGACAATAGTTTTTCAGGATAAAAGGTAGCCTATATCCTTTCTGTACCTCTGACAACGTGTATGCAATTTTTTTATGATTATTTGATTAGTTAAGGTTGCGAAAGCGTAACGAACAAACAAACCATTTTCGTATTTAATAATATTAGATGATAGTGTGGAATAGATAGATATCCGACATCACGAACTATGAAAACGTACGTACTTAAATAACTACTACGACAAGCGCCGCCCGCGCCGGGGCGGTATAAAGACGGTCTCAAGGTTAACATGTCCTGACGTGCTGTTAACTGTACTTGTTTACTTAGATTAGAGTTTAGTTTTCAACAGTCTAGTTTAACTTAGCTAATGACGGATTTTTAAGACTATAATATTCAAACATGAATTTTTTTTTATAACAATCAAAGTGATGTCTTAAAAAATATTTTGCCTTTTAAAGAATAGGTAATTATGAATATCCAATAATTTAGTGCCGTTTTAGGTAGTAAGAATATTGTAGTTTCGTATTAATTTTGCTTCGTCATAATATTGTCGCTGCTATATTTTTACAAAATGAACCTTAACGACATTTTTTTTTTCTATATGAATGTGAAGCATCTTACTAAAAATACTACACTTTATTAGCGAACCGCAAGAGTCAGTCGCAAGCAATGGAGGTAAGTCATGTTAACATTAAAAAATAAATACTTGTGTAAAATATGTCATTGCTTGAGTACTTAACTACTTACTTATTAATTTATTATTTCAGGATTCAAATGAATTATTCAATTTCATTCCTGTAAATCGGACGCTTGGAGCAGTGGAGTATAGTCCTCAAGGCGAAGCAGCTACATTAAAAAAGAAGTTGAAGAAGCGTCACCTGCCTCAATCATACATTAAAAAACCACATAAAAGCCGAGTTTCAAAAATAATACGGATTGAAATATATGATGCGAATCAGCTCGCGAATAGAAGTTTAGTGTGCACTTGTGATGCCAAAATTTGTACACAATACGTTGTCGACAATATTTTTCTCGACAGTATTTATACAGGCACTAAAAATATAATAGCCCAAATCCAAGACAGTATAGAGCAAGGATAAACAACGAACAAAGTGAAATATATATTTTAAGTATACCTACCTACTCTTTTAAACTTTCATGTTGCAACTGAAATACCTATATATTGTTATTATGCTTGAATAAATTGATTTCAGTCAAATTACTTAGTGTGTTTTATTTTAATAATACCCTATGTACACTATTTGAACTTTTTAAAAATTTTACTGACAGTATTTACTTAGGTAAATAAGTAAGTATGAATATCAGTTATCTAGTACTATATTTATTCGTGTCTTTAACTATAGTACCTACCGACCGACACGACATAAAAGCGTGGTTGCAAACATCACTGTGATCACTCCCATTTCACATGCGAAGCATATTTTAAATAGGTACTGCACAAAGAAAAAACAATCTGACAATCAAATCAAAATAGTCGATCAATATTAATCTTATATTGAATTTATGAATATAAATATTTTATTCAAGTTTTCTAGATCTAAAGCCACTGGGAAATAATAACAACTACCTAGGTACTACAATGAATAGGTGGATGCAATTATGAATAGACAAAAAGATTAAAATTAGGGTGCCTAGATCTTTTTTGATCTAGGTACCCTAATTTTAATCTACTCGCGTACGTACAAAAACGTCATCTGACGTCATCTTAATAGAACGGGGCGGTTGTTTGGAGTGTCCGGGGGTGTGCTGTAAGTTCGAGCGTTGACTACCCTCAATTTACGTTGAAATTATCGAAAATACAAGTGTGTTTTACAATAGTAGAACACGCGGGTAATGAAGTGTTAACTAATGGGTGCACACGGACCTTTCTTTGGAAGCTCGCTTTGTGAAATGGACTTTAGGAAAAAATATTAAATTATCAGAAGATTGTTTCTTCTTTTTCAAGTGTCTCTCAATTACCAGAGAGGTTGGCCGTCAGATTAGAGAACTTCTTTCTGTTCTGCACCAAGTGAAACAGTTGTTCGATGGTAGCTAGACTCGTCCATTCTCGGATGTGACGCAACCAAGATTTCTTTTCAATAGATGTTTGGATGTCTGTGTTTTTAACTAGTCACGGTTTCACATGCAGCACAGACTTTTTAGTTTGTGATCACTTACATACTTCCTTTCGATTTTTTACATAAATAACTACCATGCATTAAATAAAGAATAACTGTTACAAATTTAAAATTATTTTGCAGATATAGTTAATAGTTATTTATGCAACTGTACTATAACGAGGGGTATTAAAACACGAATGTGGGTGTATCACATAAGTGTTTAATACTTAATTATGTACAGTTGCATACAAGACTTTGTCTACACCAATTTTTTTATTTTTCCTATTTTTATTAGGGAAACAAACAATAATTTAATACATATGGATTAAAAGATTAAAAACACCCATGATATTTATCTAAACCCATGATATGTATCCTCTATAAAGGTTTTGACTTTGACTTTGTCTTTGACCTTGACTTTCCTCTCCCTCCTCGTCATTATGTTATCCTCAAGAGTGTTATAATGTTGTACTGAATTTCATAATGCAACGCTCGCGCGTGGGCGCGCGGCGCTGTAGGCCCAGCTCTGGCTCGGGATATTGTAATGATGGCAGTAAGCTATATAACTGTTTCAGAACCCCTTACAGAGGATTTAAAGCATGGGTGTAGATAAATATGTTTTTAATCAAATCTTTTGGGTTTAGTGAAAAAGAACTGGGGCCCCAACGTGCTAATTTTCAACGATAAAACCAAATTCAAATCGTTACCTACCGTTTCAGCCTTAGATTATTTATATTTCTAGATAGAGTCTTAGGCTTTTGACGTATTAAACAAAACAGGCCAACTTTTTTAAGGTGGTGTGCATTTTTAGCATCATCGCGTCCAAAGAGTATTGTAGTAAAAACTATGGCCGGCTCACACTACTGACAATGTGTGCGTGTTTTGGTCACCCAACTGTTGGGTGATATTTTTTTCGACGCTGTCGTAGCTTCGACTGTCTATCTTGACATATAAATAATCTAAGGTTTCAGCCTCGTTTACAAAAAAAATACTCAAATTAGTTTTTTTTAAACAATTCCTAGGGAGCCTCGTATGCCAATCTTTGACAATTTAAATGAGAATTCTAAAGCTAAACCAAAACTTTTTAGGTAAATATAACCCAAGTTAATGACAACGTAACGGTTTTGGTTTTATCGTTCAGAATCAGCGCGATTGGGCCCCTGAATAACTGCATAATATTGGGTTAATTTAAGGTGGTACCCTGAGCGAAAGTGGCGCCGCGGTATTTTTTATTTAATATTATAATTCTAATACACAACAATTTTAATAATGTTAATCGTGGAAATTTTATGGCCTACAGTCTAGTATTTTTAAACGGTATCGTTACATTCCCTAGTAGTCACTGCTAGAAGTAGATAGAAAAACTGCTAAAAGTGGCCGTTTTTGCTACATTTACTATCTACTTCTTCGAATGACTTCGAGGGCATGTAGTGATACTTTCTAAAAATACTAGACCATGAGCCTTAAAATCTCCACGATAAAGACTGTTAAAATCTTTTTCTATTAATAACTTATTAAATAAAAACCTCTGAGGGCGCCACTTTCGGTCATACAACCGCCTTAAATTAAAAAATAGAATACCAAATTAAATTTAGAATTGTTCTTGAACCAAGTGGACCTAAACAATTGAGCGTCGAGTGAGTGCGGGAGAAGTGGTTCTGTCATGCGCATGACCGTAAGTGGCAATTCAAACAAATGCCTATTAAACACATCACTTATATTTTATGGCTATGTTTAATAGAATGTTTGTCTTATTGACAATGATTTGCACCCCAGTCCCCAATCTTCACAATCAATTAGGTAAATAAATTATATTCGATGTGGAGTGATTGTCTGGATTTAAAGGATTTATAATTAACTAGCGACGCGCCCTCGCTTCGCTTCGGTTCCTTCCTTTTTTTGCCAATTTCGACATTTTAACAACACCCAAAAAAACAAATGCCCACTGCAGTGCTGCCCGCCTTCCCCAAGAATCTCTATGACAATCAGTTCAGCGCTCTGCAGTCAGCGTCTTCCTGCGACCTTCACCAGATCGTCGCCCCACCTTGGAGTCTGCCCACGGAGCGTCTGCCTAAAAAACAGAGCGTGTAATGTGTCCTGTTCAGGGTTCATGTATGTTTGTGGGTACCTGTAAGTTTCTTTATTCCACCAATAGCTTCTAAACGCCTTAACGGATTTGGATAAGTATGGGATATCGTTAGAATTCTTACATCATTCCAAGTGACACCAAGTGTTTTTTTTTTTTTTTTATTAATATGGAGATTGTACAACGCCACTTTAAAGAAAAAACTTTAATTATTACAATATGGGCATCAAATGAAAGGCTTCGATAAGCACATTCCAATACTATCTAAATAGACACTAAAATGTATGAAATAAAATAAAAAAATCACGCCTCCCTTTCCAAAAACGAATTAAAGAGTTAAATAACAAGTGTCATTGCCGTCGGGGGACCATTTTGTGGAACAATTTTTAGTCAAAGAGGTCCTCCGACTGCAATGACACTTGCTATTTGACTTTTTAGTTCGTTTAGTGCATTCAAATATACACGGTAAATTTTTAACTATATCTAAAAATGAAATAGGGATTTCAGACCACGTATGTGAACAACTTTTACGATGGGGCCAACCACGAAACTGCGAAAAAAAAATCAGCTGTTCCATAGAAAAGTACAACATCGACTCGACTATAATGTATAGAACAGCTGATTTTTTTTCGCGATTTCGTGGTTGGCCCCATAGTAAAAGTTGTTCATTTACGTGGTCTGAAAACCCCATTTCATTTTTAGATATACTTAAAAATTTACCGTGTATAGATGTAAATAATTAATGAGTACACGTGTGTTTATCAAGGCGAGGTTGATATTGCACGTTGTTTGCATAGTAAACAAACAGTCCAGTCCAGTCCATCAGCCATTTTAATGTCCCCACTGCTGGGGCACAGGCCTTCCTTATGGATGGACCTTATGGATAAGGAGGACGGGCCATAACCCACCACGCGGGCCCAATGCGGATTGGTGGGTGTTAACGACTGCAAATGCAGCCGGGACCAACGGCTTAACGTGCCTTCCGAAGCACGGAGGAGCTCGAGATAATAAATTTTTGGTCACCCATCCCATGACCGAACCTTGCGAACTTTGCTTAACCTCCGCAATCGCTGGTCCAGGCGCTAAACCACTGCGCCACCGAGCTCCTCGTATTACGTAATTGTAATTAGTCGTAAACAAACAGTGTTAAGTACGAATAGTTGTTAATTTTCATGTATACTCATTTAATCGTATTGTGATGCAATCAACGTGCAGTGTCAACTTATATATTAGGAGGTCATAACAAATTTGGTGACGATCGCGTAAGTGGCTGACTCTGGGTTCACAGGATGGAGAGGCACTCTCTGATGCTAAATATGTCAGTCTGTTTGCGTGAAGTGGTTGCGTTCTTTTTATATGCAGGGTGAAAAATGTGTTATCGTTACCAGAAAAAAAAACAACTAAGTAAATGGCTGACAATAGTACAGCAAGTAAATACTAGTTGTACTCACGTAAACTGTGTAAGGACTGACCAAAATTCGGTTGAGTTTCGTAGGTATAAGCGATTAACTTTTTGTTTGTTTGTAATATATAAACTCAAAAAGTACTGATCCGATTTTGATTTTTTTTTCATTTATAGAAAGCTACATTATCAGAAAGTAATATGGGCTACAATTTATTTTCAAAAAAATTATAGCCTTTTTTCAGCCTGCATATATAAAGAACGCAACCACTTCACGCAAACAGACTGACATATTTAGCATCAGAGAGTGCCTCTCCACCCTGTAAACCCAGAATCAGCCACTTACGCGATCGTTACCAAATTTGTTATGGCCTCCTAATTTATTACACGGCGCTGTAGTAATTAGCTCGCCTTGTGAAACACACGTGTTTTCATTAACTGCAACTGTGTTTAAATGCTCGCCAATTTTTCGTAAAGCTGTTTAATAAATTTTTGATAGGTATAATTATATCTATAGTAAATTTTCGCATTTTACTAATTTATTTGTGTTGTTTTTTTTACGATAGATAGATAGGCAAGCGCCTGCCTGCTATCACGCCTGATGGCAAGCGATGATGAAACGATGGAACGTCATAGAAGATACCTATTCACTCACGACTTGAAGGCTCCCAGATTGTAGAGTCTGTCTAAAAGTCAGTTTACATGGGTAATTTCAAGGGTAATTTTAATACCCACCCTAGCAACACAGCAAATAATATTTAGTTTATTTGTACAATCTTGATACTTTGGAATAAAAATATTTATATAAAAAATGATAAGTAAATAAAAAATATTTTATTATGTATACTGTACATAATCAAATATTTTTTAAGTACAGGATTACCGGAAAAGGATTGACAGGTTTCTTTTTATTTTTCGTCTTAGCTTTTTTTGTATAGGCAAGTAAAAGTTAATAAAAGTATGTACATAATGCTGTAAAGTATTTTTTTTATTTATTGACTTTTCCTGTAATCCTGTACTTAAAAAATATTTGATTATGTACAGTGTACATAATCAAATATTTTTTTATTTACTTATCATCTTTTATAATTATATAAATATTTTTATTCCGAAGTATCAAGATTGTACAAATAAACTATAATATATTAATTCGCTGTGTTGCTAGGGTGGGTATTAAAATTACCCTTGAAATTACCCATGTAAACTAACTTTTTAGACAGACTTCTAACTATCGGGAAACACAGATTCAGGCAAGGAGTTCCATTCTCTAGCGGTACGGATGATAAAATTTGAAGCAAAACGCTTAGTGCGAGTCTTTGGAATATCCACCAAAAACGGTGACGCTGATACGTACGTCTGGTTGTCCGATGGAACTTCTTCCTCCTTTTGGAGAGGTGAAATTAGGTTCTGCACACTCGCCGAGATGTATCTGATAAAAAACCGATAATCTTGAAACCTGTGTTGTAACTAATCTAGTGTCCAAAACAAGAGCCGTTAATAGAAATGAAATTGGATAGAAATAGTCTCTAGTATTACCTATTGTTTCATCAGCGTTTACTATTAATATAACCAGCAATACCACAATAAGATTAATCAGCATCACACCGGATATTCGTAAGTAATTTATAAGGCATCAACCGTAATTCCGGCAGACGGAATATTCTCACATTTCATCACATTAAGCCACCTGTCGGTAATGCTTAGACGATTTGATCGTTTAACACCCAAAATTATTGTACTACGATGTTACTGAAATAATATAAGGTGCCCTGTAATTAGTGTCAAATATTTTCAGGGCTGAACATACAAGTTATTAAAGAAACACCCTAAACGGCTGACCACAACGACTTACATGCATTAGCGTACTTCTTTGACATGCTATACTTCAATTAGCGAACTACAATCTATGGAAGTGTAATTGGAAACAAATATTGCTTAAAAAATGTCACCACGGGCCGAAAAAGTACAACCCGCTTAGCTTTAGTCGGGACAGCCATGCAGCTGGTGACTGACGTTAACGTTCGTTACAATATTTGCAAGTTGTATTGTAGAAAAAAGATAGAAAGAGAAAGTTTATTAGAAAATACGTCCTGTGTAGTCAAATGGTGTAAAAGATGCAAAGAAGGCGTAAAAATATGCAGAAATATCTGCATATTTTTTCGTTTAGGTAAGTATAGAAAATATCTATGTGTATACAAATTATGGTCGCTAATAATCAGCCAGTGCTCAGACGCTTTGTGCTGCATAATTAAAAGCCAGCATCTTTGGCTCCATCCACTTAGTTGTACTTTTCGTGTGGTGCCATTTTTTGTACGCAATGCTTGTTCCATAGATTTTAATTCGCTGACTTCAATACACATTTCGACAACGATAATTTGTGTAATATGTCGATATGTATGTTATCTTTGGATTGTGTGAGTTCGACATTAAGTACAGGTTGAGTTTAAAAAAAAAGTTAAAATTTTTGTTTGAAAAATTAAATTCTATACTAACGTGAAATATTTTTATACGTGGTCCTTATGACTTCATTAGTTCAGCCTTGAAACTCATCATCATCATCAACATATCAGCCGCACGACACCCACTGCTGGATATAGGCCTCCCCCAAGGATTTCCACGATGATCGGTCCTGCGCTTCCCACATCCAGTGGCTTCCGGCAACCTTCACCAGATCGTCGGTCCACCTTGTCGGGGGCCTACCCACGGAGCGTCGTCCGGTGCGCGGTCGCCATTCAAGAACCGCCCCGCCCCAACGGCCATCGGTTCTTCTCGCTATGTGTCCAGCCCACTGCCACTTTAGCTGAGCAACCTTGAAACTATTTAACACTAATTACAGGGCACTTTTTTACTTATAAAGGTGACAAGACCTAAAGGTACTTCCATATGTGGATAAAGAGGATAGAACATTACGAACTAAGGGGGCCCAATTTTGATAGGTGGGTGTGGAATTTATTATATTAAAAGCATAATATTTATAAGGAATAAATTAAATAACTAAACTCAATACCCAATAAACGGTAATACTGCTAAATAAAAAAAAATACAAAAAACATTAAAGAAAATCAGAAAAAAATTGTTTTAAAAAACAAAAAAACCGACTTCAAAAGCCTACGCTACCTCTAAAAAGCAAGGAATAATATTCAAATCACTAGATACGCATTATCATTGTAATATAACACGTCTATTGAAGTCGGGTGGGGCTGTTAGAATAAAAAATAGTTGTCCTTCAGCCCACCCGACTTCAATAGACGTGTTTTATTACAATGATAATGCGTATCTAGTGATTTGAATATTCTTTCTTGCTTTTTAGAGGTAGCGTAGGCTTTTGAAGTCGGTTTTTTGTTTTTTAAAACAATTTTTTATTTTTTTCTTTTTAGTAGAAGTACCTTCTGTATACATATATATTCTAGGTAGAAAAATCGGTTTGGCCAAACGTGTGATAATCGCGGTCAAACATGCACACGGGTCAAACTGAGAAGAGAACCTCCTTTTTGAAGTCGGTTAAAATACCAAAACCTTCTCCTAAATACAACAAATACTTTTCTGAAAACCGCATCAAAATTAATACAGCCAAACCCGAGATAATCGCGGACAAACATACATACATACGGGTCAAACTCATAACCTTCTTTTTTGAAGTTGGTTAAAATACTAAAACCTTTTCCTAAGTGTAACAAATACTTTTCTGAAAACCGCAACAAAATCGGTTCAGCCAAACGCAAAATAATCGCGAACAAACATACATACATACAGGTCAAACTGAGAACCTCGTCGGTTAATAACCTATAGTTTGTAACATAATTGACACAAATAATACTGAAAAGGGTTTACATTTTTTGAACTTTATTTCGTTTTGCCGCGTCATTGCTAATTATGTTGCTGACAGCCAAAAAAAGGGTTTAAGGGAAATGTTAAGTATTCCTTTTTTCAGTGTAATTAATTAACTCATTAAGCACATGGTGGAGCTTGACAGATTGTACAAAGATTTATGTATATCCTTCAACGCAAAACAGATAATAATATATTCTGATTATAAATAATAGTCCGGCCCAATTTTTTTACCAATGGGCGATTTTCTGGGACCAAAAAAACCAAAAACTCTCGATAAATGGCGTTTATAAAAACCAAGTCGTCTTAAAGTGGCTTTAGGCTTAACGCTCACGAGCGACGTTTTGTAGCTGCGATAATTGCGGAGTTAATCGCGGCGATAATCTCCCGCGAAATGACACGACAAAGGTTAAAGCCCGCCGGTAATGATCAATTGCGATTGTCAATTTTTCCGTCAATGCCATTGTTGGAGCAATTGACAATCGCTTCAATTGCACGCGTAAACGATCAATTTTTCCGTCAATGGGCGTCAATTGCGGAAAAATTGACAATCGCAATTGATCGTTACCGGTGGGCTTAACGCCGCGGTTAACGCCGCGTTTTCGCAGCTACAAAAAGTTGCTCGAGGGCTTTTACGTATTGAACTCTGTATGATCTATTCTCAGCAACAAAAAATCGCGAAAAAAACGATTGTTCAACAACGAATAAATGAAAAAGTTTTAAGGAAATAAAACGAAATATTAGTTATTTAACAAATATTTATTATTATTTGACTTTTGGGTATATATTTTACTGATAAGTCTAAGCAAACAAAGGTTAATAGAATAAAAAATTTTAAAAACTCGCGTATATTCGCCTTCTATCCATTCCGTGTCGTGTAGGTAAGATACATCAAAGGGTTCTCGGGAAGTTTCGCCAAGTTTTACGTATAGTAGGCGAACTATCTCTCCAGATTTCCGCTGTCCCTCGCGCCAGTTGGCCGACATTCACCGTAAAACCTAATAAAAGCTTAAAAATGTCGGTAAATTGGACACTCGGAACTATTATTGTTTTTATTGGGAACTATTATTATTTTATTTCGAACCATTACTACTTATAATATTATTTTAAATTATTATTATTTTGAACCATTATTATATTCATAGTTTATCTATATATTTGGGTTCAATTAACGTTATAAAGAATTAATGCAATGTTACATTTTATGCCTAGGTACCTACTCGGCATAAAGAATTTTATAGCAATTTTATAACCTACCTTTTTTTCTACCTACCTAATAAGAATAGTAGTAAGGTAGTTATCTTGCATTACGGATGTCAGCAAAATGTCAGATAAATAATCTATACTTCTATAGGCATACCTAGTATCCCCGTAAATTACATAAAAACCTGGCGGACATTTATTAATTCCAAAAACGAGAAGCAATTGTATTTCTTAGATTTTTTATTTCCTAGACCCTATCTTATTGAAAATAATAATTAAATAATTAAGCAGATGACGTTAACATGGATATTAATCTAACAATGTTCTTCGTATTTCCAATTTGGGGGATAGTTCTCACAGTGAGAGTAAATGATTAATTTACTTCTTCGATTAATAAATCATTTATACTGACTCGTTAACTGGTAGACTTATGATAAGATAATACAGATTTATAAACAAAGCTTATGCCGTTATTACGCACAAACTCGTCGCTCTCGCTATTCGCCAAAAGTTTTGCCCATCGGCGAACACCGGGAATGTAGGGAGCCGCTCTCGTGTGCTCTCGCCAATGCCGTTGTTTGAAAAAAGTTTTGTTTCTCGGCAAAAACGATGAATGGCACCTACTAGTATTAACCTCATCGAGTGGTGCGGGGTGGCCAAGCGAGTATAAATCGGGAGTGTCCTTCTGTACTTGTATTTTCATATGATTATTTTCCTTTAATATAATTTTTACCACTTTCGAAGATTTTGTGACAAATATATATTTACGTCTACGATTCACATCATAGACTTATCATTGATTCACATACAATATTTTGATAAGGATATCCAAATTCATGAAAATATAAACTTATGAACGATAATCTTAACTAATTTAATTAAATTAACTATATTTTAATTGGTTGTGCATAAGCGATAAAAAGATAAAATTAAATGGACTGTATAATTTAGGATATGACAGCTATTCTGAAATTCAAAAGCTACGCGATCAGTCGACAAAAAAGGTTGTAAAGGAAAATTTGGCACCTGGATAGCGGGCAGGAAGCTGCAGCCGTTGGTTGAGGTGTCGTTGGAGGGCCCTCGGTTCTGCAGGTTTTCTCACTTCACTGCACCGTTCACAATTAACAATTTGCTGAATGTTTCAGGATTACGACGTGGAATTTCCAATTAATGCGAAAATTAGCGATGCGCGCGCGTGGTAGGTTTGCGGCCATATATCAACACACACACTTGATTGTTCGAGAGAAACGAGGCGTTGCGGTCGCAACTTTACGTCGCTAGATGGCGCGATATGTGCGGGAGATAGGAATATGGAAATAAAGGGCGGGATGTCGACAAATTTAAATTAACCTTCGTCAGGCAACACTTTTTTTACATACATAAATGGCAACAGGGGTTACGCATCACCCCCTTATTTTTAAACTCAAATAAAACAGCAATTGGTAAGAAAACGAAAGTTATTTATTATGAGATCAATCACTTATACAATTACTAATAACACGAAGAAGTATTAATTATGGCACCCTTAATTTGGAATATTTTTTTTTGGGTTAAATGCAGTTCAAGCAAATATCCTTACGGTGTTCAGTGCAAGCGGGCTGAAGACATTTTGTGCAAAAAGTTTTTACTTTTTTGTCCCGTTTTCTTGGACATAGTGCACATCTTGCTTGTTTTTGCAATTTGACAGGGGGCTCACCTTCAGGAGTTTCCTGGTTTATATTTAGAATGTCACGTAAAGTGACTCCTAATTCTCGCGGCAAATTTGTAGCCAAACGACGCCTCATGTGCGGTTCCGCCAATTGTAAGGCTAATTTCTTCAAATAACTTAATAATAAGTAGTCTTGAATCTGCGTATCCGAAATCGAAGCCATTTTTACCTAAAAAAATCAAACAATTATTACAGTATTACAAAAAGAAATACTTACGTAAATAGCAACAGGGGTGATGAGTCACCCCATCATTGTTAATATAACAAAAACAACAACTTACCGCGACACGTTGACGCGTGCGACTGATTGCATCCACTCCAATTAGAGAATAGATTGAGCGTTAGAATGAGACAGAAACAATACCAACTAAATATTGACACTTTTATCAAGTAGTGGGGTTACGGGTCACCCCTGTTGCCTTCCTAACAAATCGGTTCAATCTATAACTTGGCGCAACCGTTAATGTTTAAAAAAATTTTGTAGATCAATTTTGTAACAAAAAATAAATGCCCAGATAAACGCCCAGTGGGCGGGAATTTATGGGCGTTTATTGGGAATATTCCCAATCTGCCAAAAATGCCCGGCATTTTCCCCATCAGTAGTTGGAATATCCTAGTATGGAGGGTGGCATACTTAATTTCGGACATTTTGTTATTTTTTTTCAAAATAGCGGACACGCATGAAACCTATGTAAATTGATAGCTAGTACCAATACGAACAAGAATTGTTAACGACATAATCGCCTAAAACGTCACGTTTTCGAGCTGTAAGCTATTGAAGTTGAACTGGTGTCAACACAACAGGGTAGATTTGAAGCTAAAATAAAATGTATGTATGGGCTTTAAAATATTGTTTTACGGCCATCCAAGTCTGAAATACTCTGGATTAAGTGTCAAGGTCAAAAATAAAACCCTTTCCTTACCTCGTTGGCTAATCGCGTCATTCATTTGCGGAGACACTCACACGATAGGTGAGTTATATTATCACAAGACCAAGTTGAACCGGTAACACATTTTAAAAAATCTTTTTATACCTACTAAAGCCTACTAAAATGATAACCCTTTTTCAAACTGGTAACCCTTTTCCTACCGCTTGTTGACTTTTACTCTAGTCTAGACCTAGATGACCGTAAAACATTATTTTAGAGCCCATGCATACGTTTTGTACAGTCCAACTTTAACAGCTTACAACTCGAAAACGTGACGTTTTAGGCGATTATGTCGTTAACAATTATTGTTTGTATTGCTACTAGCTATCGATTTACATAGGCTTCATGCGTGTCCGCTATTTTGAAAAAAAATCAAAATGGCGGACAGTAGGTATGCCAAAATATTCAAACCCCCAACCTATTTATTTAGAAGCTATATTTTAGTTTGCCTACAATAACTGTCAAAGTGTTAAAATTGACAACTATATTTGTAGAAAATTATGGTAGTTAAATAATGTTGAAAAACACAGATTACTAAATAGTGTATCCAAGTGTCCGAAATGGCAGGTTTAATCGAATCTTTTACGGTGATGAATTTTATATTCACAATTTTTTATACATTTTTTTACACTAGCAACAAAAATCTGTTTATGTCCATGTTCTTTTTACTGAAACGTCAAAATCTAAATTAGTCACAGGCTTTTGACTTCATTTGCCAGAAAAGTGTTCATCTACCAGGTAATTAAACTGTCGGTAATAAGCTGTACATAGAATTTTCTTTGTCCAAAAATACAGATATTATATTTAATAAAAAAACTCTTAAACACTTTTCGTTCTGTATGAGACTCAGTTATGACTTTACGATAGGCTGAAATTCGATGAATCGACTATAATGGAAACGTTCTGCTGACCGTTTTATGAAGTCCATGATTCTTTAAATCGCATTCGCATTCGTCCCAATAAGGTTCTACTCGACCGAATTCAACCTCATTGTAACCCAGTAATTTTCGCCTTCTATCAAAACACTTAAGCTTAGATGAAGGGAATATAGCCTATTTGATGAGGGCTACTCTTTCACCTGTCAATGCCGTTGACGGGTTTGGTCGTTGTTCACGAAACATTAATCATCTAAAGGGGCGATTATTATAAAGAAATAGATGTATTTGTAAATGCTTGAGGTAGTAAAATAGTAAAAATATTCGTGTGCTGTTCATGCGAACGTCAAATCGAATGTAAGCAAACAACTATGTGGGAACAGGAAAACTTTATTGGTTTTATATTACGTAGAAAATTAAATAAACGAAGAATAAGTGTATACTTAGTTTAACCAAAAATATTGCATGGTATCATAGGCGCTAGCGATAAGTATAGTACAGTAGCCCGTAGAACATTGAAATCACCAAAAAGGTTACCGTTTGCCGTTATGATATAGTTATTTATTACGAAATTATAGATACTTTAACCCAAGTTTTACAGATCGCAACCCGCCGTAACCTATATTTGTATATCTCCAAAAATGATATTTTTTTATTTTTCAAGGTTTACCACATGGTTTAGCTATTGTCGTGTTCTACAGCTTTGTTTGATTGCCACCGATAATAGTAAGACTATGGAAAGTTATCATACACAGATTTAAGACAAGATAAAATCCAACCATTTTCATCAGGTCTTAAATGGTAAACCTTGAAAAATAAAAAAAAACTATTTTGGAGATATACAAATATAGGTTACGGCGGGTTGCGATCTGTAAAACTTGGGTTAAAATATCTATAATTTCGTAATAATTAACTATATCACAACGGCAAACGGTACACTGAGAGAAATCGGGTTAGTAATTTGAACAAGTTCGACTTGTTAAGTGGTTTTCTGTTTGAAATAACATTATTTTTGTTAATGGAAACAAACGCAATGTTAACATTACTAGTCGATTTTGTACAAAGAACAAGATTAAACTTGTTAACGGGTATTTAGTTGAAACAACCAAAAAGTTGTTTAAAACAACCTGCTTCATGTTGATTTAACAAAATCGACTTGTAGCTTCAACTAAAACTTGAACTTGTAACAGATACAACTTGGTATCACGTTAAATCAACATGCTTGTTTGTTGTTATTACAGTATAACTTGTTGAAACTACATGGTGTATCGTTGTTAAATGTTATCTTGTTGAAACAACGATACAGCGGTTGAAATAACATTGCTTCATGTAAAATTGACATTGCCGATTTAGTAAAATCAACAGTATATGGTCAACAATTTGTACTTGTTGAAATAACAACATAAAATACAAACTTGTAGCAGTAACAAGTTAGCGTCTTGTTAAATTAACAAGGATTGTTTGGTTGTTATAACAATATAATTAGTTAAAACCACATTATGTACTTTGTTAAGTGGTATCTTGTAGAAACAATGTTACAACGGTTGAAATAACATGACGTCATTTAAATCTGACATTCCTGATTTAGTAAAATCAACAGTATATTGTCAACAATTTGTACTTGTTGAAATAACAACATACAGCACAAACTTGTAGCAGTAACAAGTTGGCGTCTTGTTAAGTTAACAAGGACTGTTTTGTTGTTATAACAATATAATTTGTTGAAACTACACTGTGTAATTTGTTAAATGGTGTCTTGTTGAAACAATGTTACAGCAGTTGAAATAACATGGCGTCATTTAAAATTGACATTGCCAATTTAGTAAAATCAACAAGATATGGTCAACAATTTGCACTTGTAGAAGTAACAACATAAAACACAAACTTGTGGCAGTAACAAGTTGGCGTCTTGTTAAATCTACAAGGTCTGTTTGGTTGTTATAAAAATATAATTTGTTAAAAGTACACTGTGTAACTTGTTAAATGGTATCTTGTTCAAACAACGTTACAGCGGTTAAAATAACATGGCGTCATTTAAAATTGACATTGCCGATTTAGTAAAATCAACAATATTTGGTCAACAATTTGTACTTGTTGAAGTAATAACATAAAACACAAACTTGAAGCAGTAACAAGTTGGCGTCTTGTTAAATCTGCAAGGACTGTTTGGTTGTTATAACAATATAATTTGTTAAAACTACACTGTGTACCTTGTTAAATGATATGTAGTAGAGACAACGTACCACACGGTTGAAATGATGAGACGTCATTTTAAATTGTTATTCCCGAAATTGTTAAATTAACATTGGTCTCAATATGTACTTGTTGAAGTTACAGCATATTATAAGAACATTGCTCATTTCGATTTTATACATTTCCACTATATATAGGTATATAGGACCTACAAGATTACTGACTGGTATTCATGGGTTCATTGTCCGTTGGATCGGTCTGTCTCCATGGACAGAAACAGGACTATTGTTACCAAAACCTAATATCGTGCTGGTGAATTGATCCAAGCGCCAGGCAGTGCTCCTCAGAAAGACATGTTCAGCAAAATTTGCTGATATGTAATCTTCACTTGGCTCATGAAGTGACCGCCTAGGTGGCATGTTGATTCAAAGATCATTGTCCCAATCGTTAATAGGCGAACAGTTTTAATAGCGAGGAATGAACACCTTAAAACGACTCTCGCTCGCTGGTTAAATCAAGGGTCAGATGCAGAAGGCGGTAATCCTGGACGCAGCGCATCGCAGGAGGTTCCTCTATCTGTTTTGGGGGCTTGGGGAGCAGAGCTCCCCTCATTAAAAAGCGACCCAACAAGACTTCGATTGCATGATGTAGGTAGAAGGACTGTCATAGAGTAATTAATGGCAATAAATAACGGGGAGCTCGCATTAATATTATTATTAAACGAACTATCATACTTTTATTGGCATATTTATAATATCAAAACAGTGGCCGTAGACCAGCTCATCGGTGGTCATTAACTGATAAAAGTGGTCGCTAACCGACGTTTAGGGTAGGTATGTTTTCACTTTTTGGTATTTTCTGATAAATTCATAGAGAAATGTTGTGTTTGTTTTGAATCAAAACTAGACTATATTCAGAATCAATTAACATTAACACATACTATGTTGCGTGTAGATATTATTTTTTCTCCTCATCTGAACTGAAGTGGGCAACTTCGTTAACCGACGCATTGACTAGGTAGGTACAGGTACCTTACCTACCTACAAAAAGCATGATTTTTGTTAAATTTTATCACTCCGCAGGCTGTATCTCATGAACCGTAATAGATAGACTGTTAAACTTTGTTAGAGTGTGTATCTCTGTTGCCACTATGACAGCAAATAAAAAAAATAAAGGGAGAGAATACAAGAAACGTGATTTTTTATGGTTCATAGTATTCAATCTTGTACGATGGTACGGAACCCTCTCGGTGCGCGAGTCCGACTCGCACTTGGCCGGTTTCTTTGAACTTGTCTTGACGCGCTGCTGCGTGTAGGTATAAATTACAGAGGAGGCGGCAGCAGGCAAAAAACTGCAATTATTTTGTAATGAAGGTCATTTGTAATAACCTCGATATTTTTTAGTACCTACCTACCTAATGTCTGAAATTTCCAAAAACTACACTTACCTACCTACGCTATGCGCATGCGCCATCATAGGTACCTACCTTAATACCTACTCATTCATCTTTTCGATTTCATACTAACTAAGTCAGAATGGTTCCTTATTTTCTACATAGGTAGTTAATACCTACCTACTTATAGAAAAATAAAAAATATTCAATTTCCAATTTCGATTATAGGTACCAATCCAGTTAAAAACTGTGTAGGTAGGTAGGTACCTATTGCAAATAAACCCATTATGACTTACACGGTCGCTTTTTATTCAAACGCAATGTTGAGGTAATATCTTGATAACATCCATCCGTAGGTACCTACGTACGGTCGAGTTCAATAATATCTGTGCATTTTTGGACTATGTCGCATTAAGTTTTTTGACATCGTCTTTGACTTTCTGTACAAATTGTCACAATAATTAGGTAGGTAATTACTAGGTACGACAAAGTTCAAAAGTGCAAAGATATTAGAGAACTGGACACAAAAAACTGGACACACGTGTGTCCAGTTGGTGAAACTCAAAATTAGCATTTCGTCATCTGGACACGCCCAGTCTTTTTTTGCAAAAAGGGTACAGTTGAGTTAATAAGCGATTTTATGAAAAAAGCTGCCTCACTTTTTTTTTTGAAAAACCTTATTAGCTTAAAATGTTGAAATAAAACAAATATGTAACAATTAAATAATATTATAATATTAGGGTGTGTATCATACCACCGTTTTTTCTGATTTCCATAACACAAGTGCTATAGCTACTTACTTTGGAGCAATGTATCTGATGTTGTCAAATATTTATTATTTTTTATATCAATAATATTTAAAATATTACTAGGTCTATTCTTAGTCTAATAAACCGCCCCGAGTAGTCCCCGGTGCAAATGTGCCCATAACGCTGGCCGCGTTGCCGCGTTGGATGGCAATGGATTTTTTATTTATTTATATTAATATGTAGACAATTATACCTACAGCCAAATACTCAAATTAGTTAAGACCACCTTAAAATCAAAATAGGTACTTGTCAGAGACTCTATAACTGACAGCTTCCTTAAAGAGAAGGAGACTTTAACTTAATTTATTCGGCCGTTAGCTAATGCTACTTTTTTATCACCTATAGGTACTTTTATTACAATCTAAATTTATCGAATAATTTAAAATAATTAGATACTTCGGATATCACTGAAAAATCATATAAGAACATACATAATCAGATTTTGCTCTACTCACAGTGGAAGACTTATATTACAATTAGTATATTTTACATTATATTTTATAAATTGTGGTTTAATTATGAATGAAATTTATTGCTTTTTCAGCATATTATGTAAATTAATATTTTTGAAAGCTATTTTTAATAATACTATTTTTTGAATTGCCTTTTATACTACCAATACATTTGTCAGTTTACAATTCTGCTTCTTGTCTAATACTTAATAAATGATTTGAATACGAGTGAAATTAAAAATAAATTGCTATGTCGTTTAAATAACCTAATACATAAAGTGCAATTATATCTGGTGACTGGTTATATGCTTGCAAAAATTAATATGTTGCTTCATTTAATCAAAATTGAACAAATAATTCAGTACTATAGAAATATTTATTTTAAAATTCGATCAAATAATTAATAATTCTTTTGCTATAGACGAATTGTCAGTGTCAAACAAATATTTAAGTTCACCCGAAAATTGTAAAAACTATATACCTAGAGAAAATAATCAACTTAACATAATTACTCAAAACATTTGTAGTATATCAGCCAATTTAACAGATTTCCAAGCTTTATTACATAATATAAACATTACTCAGGATGTAATTGTACTAACAGAATGCTGGTTTAAGTGCAATCCCCTTATTCCACAGCTGGACGGCTACGACTAACATTCCACAAGTGAGATTTTGAACCAAAACGATGGTGTTGTGGTATATATTAATAAACATCTCCCAAACATAAAAGTAATGGAACCAACCTTCGTTGATGCTACTTGTTTGGCTGTACAGGTTGGTACTGATATATGTAATTTAGCTATATACAGATCTCCTTCCTTTAGAGATGCTTCAAATTTTCTGTCCTCTCTTGATCGTGTCTTAACGATGTACTTTCACTTTGGAACGATTGTTATTGTCGGCGGTATTAATATAGATATATCTGAGAACAATTCTGACACCAGAACGTCGGACTATTTAAACCTTGCAGCTATACATGGACTTCTCCCAGCCCACAACTATCCAACTAGGGGTAAATCGTCACTGGATCACGTCATATTAAAAACAAGACTCAATGCTACAACAGTAGTCTTGGAAACTACAGTAACCGATCATCAGGCTGTGATCCTCTCACTGAGTAAAATTGATAAACCCAATTTGCATAAGATAAAATAAAAAATTGATTATACTAAACTCACTGAATTGATGGAAAATATTGATTTTGAACCAATTTTCAACTACTCTAACGCAAATGATGCACTGAAATACTTTATGACCTCGATCAACAGAGTGATCACAATCTGCACTTCCCAACATACGGTGCCACATCGTCTCAGAACCATTAAGCCTTGGATTACTCCAGGAATACTGAGATGTATAAGGAATCGTGATCGCATGCACAAAAAGCTAAAACAAACACCTAATAACGAAATTCTAAAAACAACCTATAAGCGATATCGTAACTACTGTGGTAATCTACTGAAGAGTTTGAAGAGGGAGTATGAAAGAGAAAAGATACGGAATGCTGGATGTAATAACAAAAAGCTTTGGGAGGCTATTGCAGAGGTTACGTGTTCAAAGAAAACCAACAACTCAGCTGCTGAACTTATCAAAACTACTCCACAGACCTCTATAAATGAAATAAACGAGTATTTTGTAAGTGTTGGTAAAGTATTGGCTAAGGAGTTTAAAAATATAAAACCCAGTGTCAAAAGTAATAAAGACCATATTTGCAACTCTCTTGTCCTTCTGAAAACGGATGAGGCTGAAGTCATCAGAATCATTATTTCTCTGCGAACAGACTCTGCAGTTGGCATTGATGGAATTTCAACAAGGTTTCTTAAGCAGTATGCTTACCTAATAGCTAAGCCGCTTGCACACATTTTTAATTTGTGTATTGCTACTGGTGAATTTCCAGAACTATTTAAAGTAGCACTCGTCCATCATGTGTACAAGGCTGGGGAGAAAGACCGTGTCAGTAATTACCGCCCAATTTCTGTTCTGACTTCCTTATCTAAAATATTAGAAAAGATCATGAACGGCAGCTTAAAGAATCACCTTGAATCGAATAACCTTCTTCATGGTGACCAATATGGTTTCCGTGAGAAAAGGTCTACCAGTGACGCCGTTCATGACCTGACTAATCAATTGGTCGAGTCTTTGGACAAAGGGAAGAAAGTTATTGCTACCTTCCTTGACCTAGCAAAAGCATTTGACACGGTCTCGATCCCCAAGCTTTTGGACAAACTGGAATCGCTTGGAGTAAGCGGAAACCAATTAAAGCTGTTCCAGAGCTATCTGCAGAATAGAACACAATGTGTTAAAATTGGTGACCTCATTAGTAATAAACTACCTATTGAGTATGGCGTTCCTCAAGGTAGTGTCCTGGGACCAACATTATTTCTAGCATATGTTAATGATATGTGTAAAATCAATTTACAAAACACGAATTTAATCGCTTTTGCCGATGATACCGTGCTCGTGACTGTGGCTGAAACTTGAAGCGACGTATTTCAATTTGCTCAAACTAGCTTTGACAGAGTTTCAGAATGGCTAAGAGACAACACTCTTACATAGACATTCTCATGCACATGATGACAGCGCTAATCAACAATGTGTCTGTCTTAAGCTCTCTAGGTCCACGTGTATTAAATACCTAGGTATCACCCTAGATGAGAGGTTGTCGTTTTCTCCCCACATTGATATTATGACATCCAGAATTCGCAAACTCATATATATTTTTAAAAACCTTCGCCACGTTGCGGATGACAAGGTCATAAGGATGGTATACTTTGCCCTTTGCCAGTCTATCTTAAGCTACTGTATCTTGGTATGGGGTGGTACGTCGAAAACAAATATGCTGAAATTGGAGCGTGCACAGCGAGCAGTGCTAAAGGTGATAAAATTTAAACCCTTTCGTTACCCTACTTCAGACCTATATACAATCTGTGAGGTTTTGACGGTTCGACAACTGTTTATTCTGCAGATAATATTAAAACAACACTCCTCTAGTGGTAACCTACACCCACAACAAAGTGACAAGCGAAGACCACTAGTGGCTATACAAACAGCAAGTAAGACCAGCTTTGGTAAAGGCTTCTACTACTTTCTTGGTGCATTTCTGTACAACAAAATCAATAAAATATTATCGACACACAAATTAAATAAATATCACTGCAAACAAACAGTTACTAAATGGCTGCTTAGACTAAATTATGACGAAACAGAAAGTTTACTACTTATAACTAAATAAAATTAATAACAAATATTGTAAACTAAAACTGAGATATCTAAAACTAAAACTCAACAAAATAGAAAGATTATTACTTAAAACTAAATAAAACTAAAACCAGATATTATAAACTAAAACTAAGACTATATACAACTAAAAATAAACAGCAAAATATAGGGGCTAAATTACTTTATCTATATAAAAATTAAAAATAAATCTATATCTAATAATCATATAAAGCAAATGATGGTGATATAATAGGTATACAATTTGCGTTCGAAATTGTGTATTTATAAACTTATTAACGTTTTCAGTGTAATTTATCTTAAAAATTCTAATCTAAAAGTGCAAATGGAAGGTTGCTGGTACTTATGACACGGGTTTTCCCAGTATAATGTACCAGCTGTTATATTTACTGTAACTAGAATAAGTAGGATAAATAAGATTGTACTACAAATTTTGTAAAAAGGTGGAAAATAAACATTATTTATTATTATTATTTATTTACATAATTGAAATCAACAAAATGTTATTTTCTAGGTTAAACGCAATGACTTTCTTAGCCTTAAAAGATACACTCCACTCCTATACAAACTTGCAAAACTTGCTAAATCTCGTTGAAGTAAAGTTTGTACGAGAGTGGAGTTGAAACGTTTAACCTTAAGTAGCTATAGGTGACATAAAATAAAATATCAAAATAATCATCAATAGAGCATACTTATGCAATAGACCATGTTTATGGTAGAATGTATCGTGGACTTTTAAAATAACTCTTTATGACAATTTATTGTAACACTACATTCTGACAAATAAATGATTTGTATTTGTATGAAATAACCATACTAAAATGGGAATTATACGAACAATAATCACTCATCATTGAACTACAAAAATAATAAAAAAAATATCAAATATATGATACAGCTGTTTCTTTTAGCCATTTTAGGGTTGGTCCCATAGAAAAAGTTGTTCAGTTTGATGGTTCCCCTATCTACCATATTCGGCTTTATTTGGCTATTACCAAACATCTTGTTCAAAAAATCATCATCAATATAGTGAGCATACTTACGATATAACAATTCTAAAATAAGTCATTTTACAAACAATATTTATTCTACAACAATATTAGATACTTTGGAAATAGAGTATCAGATGGCCTACTCAAATGGCCAATTTTCTATTCGTTCGCTAACTTATAGTTTAAAAATAAGCAATTAGACAGTCAAGTCACACTTTGCAAGTTTATGTAAATCACAAATATTGATGTATTGTATAGAATTGACAAGCCTACGAAACGTAATTTTAGAGGTTTATGGCTTATTTTTAATTTTTAAGTTAGCGAACGAATAGATAATTGGCCATTTGAGTAGGGGGCCAGTTATAGTTAAGTATCTCAATCATTTTACAAAGACGTTAAAACAAAGACGATAGAGTTCAATAAAATCAGCAGTAAAACATATAATATTATTATAAGACATGACAATATACAGTGTGCATAGTGATAGCCATATAAAGCCGAATATGGTAGATAGGAACCATCAAACTGCAGCAGTGGGAGAGTGGGACGTTTCGGGGCCGATAATGGTGAAACATAAAATAATCACATTTATGTTTTCGCGAACTTAGTGAAAAGAAGACCAGATTTAGAAAAAAGGAAGGTCTAGAAGCAAATCGTATTACTTTTTGATAACCGATGTTGTCTTATTTATTTGACCCTGCTGAATCCAAAAATGCCGGTTGCCAACCCCTCCCCCCCCCCTTTTCCCCCTCCAAAGTGTCTCTCGCCGTGGTTTTTTCACTTTACAGAAAAACTATTTACAAATGGGAGCAAATTATCAGAAAAGAAGTTAATCTATCTAGGAAGCGTCGACGTAGGTATAGTATGGGCACAGCTTCATCCGTGGTATCGGTATGGAGGTAGGTGGCCACTAGTAAGAAGGCCAAATGGAAGATAATCCTCCAGGCTGGGTGGTATTAGCAGGCGTCCGTCACTCGCTCTAGGCCACGATTTATATACCTACTTCTCGGCGTATCGTCCACGATACAACTGGCAGAGGGCCGCGCGCCTGCCCGCTTGAGTGCTCGCACCGCACGTTTCCCGCGGTTACTCGTCATTTTTTCATAATATAGTAAATAGTGTAGGAAATGAAGCGATCTTTTGTATGGAGAACCCAATATTAAATCCTCAGTCGATAAAACTTTGCAGGGATGTAACATAGTATGAACCAAAACCTATGTACAAATATCCGAAAACAAAAAAAACTATTTAGATTATTTAAAAAATATGTTTCATTTCTGATACTTTTTCATTAAAAATAGCAAATACTTATTATATGCTGATGACTTAAAAAAAATATCGTATTTTGTGGTGGGTATAGCGATCTGAATCTCGTCCATTCACTCCCTGGATAACCGTCATCAGATTACAGCACAGTACTTCCCTGGCAGGAAACCAAGGCTTCAAAGTTACCCCGTTTGTATGAAAATAGCACCTGATATCCCTAGACAAAGTTGATGTGTGTATTTTAAATAGCTAATGAAATAATGAAGAAAATGTATAATACAAATTATAGACGATATCGTTTTAATTGTAACATCATTAACGACTTTATTAACACGCTGACCACTGACATTCACGAATGAAAGTATATAATACGACGTAATTTCCACTTTAGATCTCGAGCGTATCGGCCCTTACCACCTTTTTCAGTACAGTACATCGCCGGTCCAACAATGAATTTACGGAAAGAAAGGCGTAAAAGCTTATACTGTTCCTTTTTGTTTTGGAAAATAGTGTAAAGATGTTCACTAATTTTTTGTTTCATGTTTCATAGAGTAATGCATACTACATAACTTAGTCGTAGAAAATTTTCCGTTCAATAATTTTTTTAATTTCATTTATTTTGTTGAAATATTAATAAAAAAATCTGAAAAAAATAGGTGTGATAGATTTATACTCTGAGAAGCCAAATAACATTAAAAAGGGCGTAACCAGCGATACCGCGTTCTTGCCCGGAGCCAGCGATATAATGGGCCAGCCACCATCTTTGTTACGTCACACGACTGTAGCTTCGTTGTTTATTACTTGATTGTAATGATTTAAGATTTACTAAAAAGCTTATAAAAGTAACATTATGTTGTATAATAAGCTAAATTTCCACAATCCCGACGGTTACCAAGATATTTTTTTTTGTCAAAACGTCGTTTGTTTATTATTTCATATGATATTAGCTTTACATGAACGTACGGTCAAAATCAAATAATGCATTACATTTCCTTTCATTCAACACCTTATTAAAGTAAGTAAATCGGTTCAGTAGTTATCTAGAAATACCGCTAAATAAAATTGACCGGCCGCTATCTTTGCTACGTCAAAGCTCCCTTCCCCATACCCCTAGGAAGTGGCAATCGCACTTTTTGTATTCAGAAAAACTTACCAAACAAGTACATAGGTACCTAGTAGTACCTACTAGTAGTCTGTATGGCGGAGCTGAGTCGAACGAAAATCGTTTTTAGCAAAATTTTATACAAATCAATAAATCATGGGCCTGTACTACAATGTCGAAGGCTGTATTTAAAAAAACTACTTATCGTGTCGTTATAAATTTAGCATTGATGTCTCGAAAATTTAATGAAAATAATTTCTTCATAGATAATTTTCTCCCATCTGTAGTAGTTTTTCTGTAAAATGAAAAAAAACCACGACGAGGGACACTTCGGAGGGGTGAAGGGGGAAAGGGGAGGGGAGGGGTTGGCAACCGGCATTTTTGGATTCAGCGGGGTCGAGTTAATAAGAAAACATCGGTTACCAAAAAGTAATACAATTTGCTTCAAGACCTTCACTTTTTGAAAATCTGGTCTTCACTAAGTTGGCGAAAACATAAATATGATTTAATTTATGTTTCACTATGTCACAATGACGAAATAACAAGTGATAGGTACTAATTTTGAGTTTCACTAACTGGACACACGCGTGTCCAGTCTCTTGTGTCCAGTTGGTGAATAACCCAATTGAACTAGTCTATCTAGTTAGGTACCTGGGGTTCAAGTCTGCCAATGATATCGTCAAAATCGTTTTTCAATGGTGTTTGAATGGTAGGCATTACTTTTTCACACAGTTCCTTAAACCCAAAATCGAGACACAACCTACCTACCTATGCGAACGAAACACTTGTAGGTTACCTACCACAATTTTTTAATTCTTTGTACAGTGTGTACCGTTTGCTGTCTGCGCTTCACGTTGTTGCTAGAGTCTGTCTAAAAAGTCAGTTTACATGGGTAATTTCAAGAGTAATAAAGTTTGAAATCATTTGCACCCCCCCCCCCCCCTGCTATCGTTGTTCCGGAATTGACGCCAGCTGATCTGGCAACCCTAGCTGCGGGGGCCAAGATTTTGGCAGACTCTGTTAATATCGATGATTGTAGGTACAGTCAGCAAAGTTATGACCTTAACAGTTTGAAAATAAATCGCTTGAAAGGATGGAACTAAAAGTACGTCTTTACCTGCATCCATTGTTTTTATACAAAAGATGCTTTTGTGATTTTTGGGTAAATGCAAGACAATACAGACTACTCAATCAAGAACTGAACCTTAAGGTGTTCAGAGGCCATATTACGAGCTCTTAAAACCTGCCAGGTTTATAAATTGCTGGAAATAAGAGGTCATAATATAGCCCCAGGTCATAGCTTTGCTGACAGTACCTACCTACCTTAAGAAATATAATGACCGCGTCTGCCACCATGCATGGCAGCGCTGCGTTGGAGAATGTTACTGGGTTTGTTAAATCACTTGAAACTTTATGATCATGTAGCCAAAGCATGTACCTACCTAGCTAAATGTCTAGCAATACACGTGTTTTTGTTTCATTTAAATCAAGCGAGTATAGTTTCGAAGTTTTAAGGGCTTGAAGGAAATGCCAAGCGCACTGAAATATGTGCTTTAGTACGTACGACGTAAGGTTCACCTGTATGACCAATGACGTCATAGGTCACACAAAATAACAGTAATTTCTAGACCATATAACTTTTCTATTTTAAGAGAATCGCAAAAAATTTTTCACAGTTGTTCATATTATGGTCCCATAAGCTTTTGGATTACCTATGTGCATTGCAGTAACTTTCTCCATGTGTATGAGTTAATGTAATTTTTTTTACTAAGCTTCGAAGAGTAGGTAGATACCTACCTACCTACTCAGGTAGGCAGGCAGATGTAACCCCAAAATATTATTCTTTGTGTACCTACCTACCTAGAAGTCAGCCAGCCAGCGAGCTACTGCAGACCAAACCGTCGGCCGATAGTTGGTTTTGTATGAAGAATCGGCCGATACCAAATCGTTCTAGTGTGCGCACTTGCATACACCTTCATACTGATTGAGAGCCCGACTAAACTGTCGGCCGATAGAAAGTCTGTAGTCTGCGGGCCTCTTTGGTAGGTAGGTAGGTACCTACCTACAGGCCGTTTATTTTTAAAAGCTAATTTTGACTCATCTCTTTCCTTCAACGCCATCAAGTGAGGCAAATAATTTTTTAAATGTCACTTTGAAAAGCCTTCATTGACAGCGCTTTAAAAATGTAAAAAACGGGTTTGCTTAATCATTTGATCATGTCTGCCATTTTAAACTGATGACCACAATCATCGTCTAAACGAAGGAATTCGAAGAGGCAGGCAGTTGATATATAACTACATGTGATTTATCAAATGCAGTTTTTTTTTAACTAGGTAGGCTAGGTACATATCTATGCTGCGCATGAAATTTGGTTAGGTATTCTCTGGGGCACTCATTAAAAACTCGGGATAAAAAGTATCCTATGGTCTAATTCAGGTTTTAAACTATCCGTGTGCCAAATTTCATCCAAATTCGTGCAGCCGTTGAGGCGTTTAAGCGGAACAAACATTCTACTTTCAATAGGTACCTAGGTAATGTAGGTATAGGTATTATTTAGTAATATTTCATATGGGTACCTACCACTATATACATACATACACAAGGTGTTTGGTAAAAGCCTTATAAAACCGAATATGGTAATAGGGACCATCAAACTGAACAACTTTACTATGGGACCTTAGAATAATAACACCTAGAACGATAATTCCCAACAAAGCGCACTGTCAAAAGTGAGGCAACTAAAACAGCGAAAATGGCGCCGTTTTCAGATTTTTATTGTCCATTATTTCATAATCATATACTTATAATAAGTACAAAACAGTTTCAATTCCCCTACCTTCATTAAATTAGTTACTATATTACCTATTGGATTTTAGTTACGATTAGGTACCTAACGTAGGTATGAAGGATATAAATCCGAAAACTGAGCCATTTTGGCTCAGTATTAGTTGCCTCACTTTACATACGAGGACACGGCTTCTAGGTGTTATTATTCTAAGTACCTATGGGAGATGGGACCAACGGACCAACTCTGAAATCGCGAAAAAAAATCTGCTGTACAAAAATTAATAACGAAAATATCAAAATGTATGAAACAGCTGATTTTTTTCGCGATTTCAGAGTTGGTCCCATACCTAGTAAAAGTTATTCAGATTGATGGTCCCTATCTACCTAGGTACCATATTCGACTTTATAAGGCTTTTACCAAACACCTTGTACCTACCTACCTGCTTGTACCTAGAAACGTATACCAAATTCATATAGATAGGTAGGTATAGGGCTGCCATCTCTAAGACCTGCCGCCCAGGACCGGAAGCGTAAAAACCCCGGACTTTGGAGCCTTGACCCCGGACATTTGATTTTTTTATATTCACTTTTAGCTTGGTTATAAAACACATTTTACCCAATACTTGACTGAAAAAAAAATGGAATTTTAAGCTCTTTTTTTGCATAAAATAGTGTGTTTTACTAGTTATGATGGTAGAGCTGGGGTGTCCAATCCAACACAATTTTGTGGAGGGCTATGGTCCAGTTATAGTAGTTTTGTAACCGTAGCGTTCCAAAATAAATGACCAATTAGCCAGGGGCGGCTCGTAATTAAAAAAAGGCCGCGCAGCGCGATTTTTAGTCAGTCTCATCCACTAATCTTGTAATCTTGCTTGTTTATTATATATTATATGAATATACTTAGTACTTTTTTGAGCGGAGTTTGATCCAAAACCCGGATTTTATTTAAAGTCCGTGTTTTACCCGAACTACAATCAGAACCCCGCCCGGACGCTCCCCGGACGCCCTCCAAACTAGGACAAATCCGGGGAAACCCGCACCCTGATTATCTAAAAAGAAACTATTTAGCGATCGGTTTCATTCCACATACATTGCTACTTTTCTTTGGTATGTTTTTTTTAATCCAAAAAGAAGTGCAACCGGTCGCTAGGTGGTTTCTAATTAGATAATCAGCCCGCCGGACGGAAGGCAGCCCTAGGTAGGTAGTACCTACCTACCTACCAGTCTACCACCATGAAAAACGGACGAATAACAATAATCTTGTGTGAATTAAAAAAAGTTCTGCTTAGCGACAAAAATGTGTGCTATTTTTTTTCTGTAGGTATTTTATGAGACATAGGTAAATCGAATGGACGCAACTAGAATCATGATCATATGATTTAGTTGGTAGGTAGGTAGGTATACTAGTAGTACTTTTGATTTGACTGAACCAAATCGATTCGTATCGATCTGAACCATCATCTCTTAGCTCGGTACCATTTGGTACCATCATCTAGTGATCAACTAGTGATATGAAACATGACCGATTCTAGAGATGTGTAAGTAGGTAGGTACCATAGACATAGAAAAATTTTGCTAAAGGTAGGTACCTACCTACTGTCTGCATTACACGACCGCGTAAGCTTCATACAACCGCGCGAATCGGTTGCACTACTACAAGCACGCGGGGCATGTGTGCGTGTCCACTGGCCGCTTATCGCGTACGCGTTAAAACCTGTTTTGACAACTGCAGCCAGTGGACAATCATAGGGCATCATTTGTTTTGTTAGTTGCAAGTTTGAATTTTACGTTCTTAAGAAGCTTTGTCTCTGGTCCTGTTTACTCATGTGCTGTGTGTGACAGTAGATAAGTACCTATTACCCGGCAAAATTTAGCATGACACACATGACACTATGGCGTGGCGCTGCGCTGGTGGTTGAGATCCATGAATATTGCCAGTTCGAAGCCTGGAAACCCATTTTTAAGAGATTATGAGCATCTTTTAATCAGGGTTTGGGTTAAGTATGAAGGGAAATCAACTTAGTTAATGAAACTTACGTCGGTCGTAAGTACTCGTACATTAGGCCAAATTGAGTAGGTACCTAATGCTTAAATGCCATATTACCTACACAGTACGAAAAGTCATGGAATATGGCATTGCTTCATATCATGAGCTCAAACCAAATAAAAAAACTGGTCAAGTGCGAGTCGGACTCGCGCACGAAGGGTCCCGTACCAAAAAACGGCAAAAAAAATCACGTTTATTGTATAGGAGCCCCCCTTAAATATTTATTTTATTCTGTTTTTAGTATTTGTTGTTATAGCAGCAACAAAAATACATCATCTGTGAAAATTTCAACCATCTACCTGTTGTCGTTATTAATATAAAGCAAAAAACGGCAAAAAAAATCACGATTGTTGTATGGGAACCCCCCTTAAATATTTATTTTATTATATTTTTAGTATTTGTTGTTATAGCGGCAACAGAAATACATTATCTGTGAAAATTTCAACTGTCTAGCTATCACGGTTCATGAGATACAGCCTGGTGACAGACAAACAGACAGACAGACAGACAGACGGACACCGGAGTTTTAGTAATAGGGTCCTGTTTTTACCCTTTGGGTACGGAACCCTAAAAAAGAAGACGGAGTCTTCTGCACAAAGCGGTGAGGCCTGTAAAACTACGCCTTGGCTGTGTCACAGAATAACTAATAGTACAAGTACAGAAGCAGCATTCCGCAAAGTCATTTAAATAAATAGCGACTTTTGCTCCAACACAATAAAGTGCAATTCAGTTCGCGCAGCGCTCCTAGTAGTTACCTCTCTTTCTATCGCGTGCTCTTACCTTTTCTGACGACGCAACGTTAGGGTCGTCTTCGTTTAAATGACCTGCGTAGAATATATCATAATGTGAAAAACCGGCCAAGTGCGTGTCGGGCCACGCGCCATAGGGTTCCGTAGTTACCTTATACCATACCATATTTAATACCACCTATAATTTTTCGTCTGTAAAAATAACTTTGTTTTTCACAGTGTTGGTATGAATGACAAAGTTATATTTGCGGTTTTGGAAAATGTGCTATATCTCAAAAACTAATTACTATATCTCGTTCAAATCAATTTTGGTTGAAAGTGTTTATTAAGAATTAAATCACGGTGTTGAGTTGCATTCCGGCGCTCTTGAGGCGGCCGGACACATCAATTACTGTATTTGTCACTTACAATCTGCTGATAAGTTTAATTTTTATGTTATAAATCTGATTTTAATTTGATTTTCGACCGTCCTACAGATTTTGTACGACATAAACATGTTTTGTCCATTGTTTTTGTGGATGACAGTTGTGTTGCTTTGATTTCTTTTTTTTTGTCTTTGTTTTCATTTTTTTACATCGTGCCACAGACACGACAACGACACAGATTAGATAAATAAATATACAAGTTGCACACTTTTTTTTTTTGTAAAAAAACCGCTGTCATTGGGGAGGCAGAGGGATTAAGTCCATACAGACTTGACAATATCATTTTTTTACTATTTCTTTTGTTCATGTTGTTTTTTTCCTTAGTTTATATAGTAGTTATATCAATAATATTTATTCACTAGGTATTTGTAAATTCTTTGTTCTGATTTTGTTTTTTTTAGTATAATTGCTCTTTGTTTGTCTGTCCGTTCTCGTCACCAATGAGGCTCCTCCAGAATACCAGCGTTGCAGTGGCATGCTCAGGTATGTCACTGTAGCATTGCTGAGGAAGGGGCCTAGTTGGCTGCGCACAAACTAGTTTATAAGAATGTACCTATTATTTTAAGTTCCAATTGTCGCGGTCAATAAACTGTTTTTCTTTCTTTCTTTCTTTCTATATTTTTTTTTGATTTTTCACTCTCTTATTTCAAAAGTTAAAGGGGGGGGGGACACACATTTTACCACTTTGGCGGTGAATATCTTTCAAACGGTTGACTTTGAGAAAAAGTTGTCTTAGAAACCTTAATGTCATTTTTAAAGACCTATCTATAGACACCCAACACGTGTTGGTTTGAAGAAAAAAAAAATTTTTCAGTTTCAGTTCCATGTATGGGGAGCCCCCCCCCCTTAATCTTTTATTTTTCTTATTTTTGTATTAAATTCGTTAAGCGGTTAACAGAATACATCTACCTACCAAGTTTCAACTGTGTAGTCTTAATACTTTCGGAATAAAGTGGCTGTGACATACGGACAGACAGACAGACAGACAGACAGACAGACAGACAGACAGACAGACAGACAGACAGACATGACGAATCTTTAAGGGTTCCGTTTTTTGCCATTTAGGCTACGGAACCCTAAAAACGACAATTGTTTATTGGTTTTTTGATTTTGACATTCGTACACGGCATAGTATGGCGATTCGACATTATTACTATTATAAAGAGACAATATCTACGCAGGCGGTAAGATGCCGCGCGACTGCACAGGCGGGCGTGTGGCAGCCCGCTGCTCACTTGTGCCTCCGTAGGCACGGCTAGCGGTAGGTGATTATCGCGTGACCTTGAGCGAGTGAAGGAGGCCTGGCTGTGTACATACACAGTTCACGCACACACGTGTAACGAAACTACGCCTTGGCTTTCCAATCTTTCCATATAAAACCCTGCCGCCCGGCCCCAGCCCGCCCCCTTGTACGCACACTGTACCTACCATCAAAGACCGGCCTCACTTCATTGTTCGCAACGCTCCATCTCTTTTTTATTTGATCTGAGATCATGAGTAAGTGAGTGAGTACCTACTAATTAGAGTACCTTCTGTACGGAGTAATGCCATGTAATATGGCATTACGATTCCGACAGGTATATTAACTTTATGGGCATTACTTCATAGAGTACCTACTGTTTTGCGCATGTCTAACTGATTCATTTATCAAGTTGGCCACCCAGCTCCATGAAGGTCACCTGACAAACAATCAACAAGTTAGACATGATAGACTAAGAGGTGACGGTATTTTTGGTATAGATAGAGGAAAAGGTTAGATTCATTTTTATGGGTTGAAATTTAACGATCAGAGAAATGGTCAGTTTTAGTACCTATTTGAAGTATGGCGTCTCCACAGCTGAAACGATGTGGTCTGCCGGCTTTCCGTGATTGCATTCAGAGCTATGACGCCGCAAGTTGCGACTAAACTATTTTTCTTCAAATTATATATTTTTAAATACTAATCGATAGAATTTTTTATTCTTATGAAGAAATGTCTTAAACTATTTTTGTCTAAAACGAATAGATTTACTGGAAAAAAATATTAAATGTTTTTTTTTTGTATGAAGTGAGTCATTCAATGTGCTCTTACAGCTTATTCCTATTTTTTTCCGCCTCAAAACTACTTCTGCGTCAATATTTTACACGTTTACAATAATCCTATACTTACTATCAACGCACGCCCAAAATTGACCATTCAATACATATGGGACTTTCAAACAGTATAAAATCATAATTTTTAAGTATAAACTGATTGTTTTTAACTGATTGTTTTACTTTCTCATCGATTTTAACACTAGCCAACAAAACTTTTGGTCACTATTATTACTATAGATAAGTTTTTTTACCAAATAAATACAATGCAACCGAAATAACAAGGTGTAGCGGGATAAGGCCCAGGCGGGTTATTACAAACTGGAATAGTACGAGTATCATTATTTTACAATGCTTTAGGAAAAAAAGTTAACAATTAGATCTAAGATTAATAAAATATTCTAAATAATGAAGTTTTTGAAATTATAACGATGAAAACTAATATTCATAATGATTTTTAAAAATCTTCATTTTGAGCTTTACTAAAAAAATGTCAAATAAGGCCCGTGCCTCTTTTAAGTAATTTATCAAAAAAGTAAAGATTTCAAAGATATATTAATTGATATAAAAATTGTATTTATGAACATCGATAGAAACAAGCAGAAACTAAAATCATCAATATTTTATTGTGTGACAAAATAGCCCAGATATCGAATGTTTAGATGTGTGTGTTTGTGTATTTGTGTAAACAGTAATTGTAATTAAAAATATTGTTATTCATGCTATTGAATTACCTACTGACAGGTTCTTTGATTTCTGTGGTGGACGGATAATTAGAAGCACCAGTTAATTTTCATAAAAACGAGGTAGCTTTGAAGCATTGGTTCTCCGCCAGGGATTTATCAAGCTGTGATCCGAAGATGGCTATCCAGGGAATAAATGGAGTAGATCCAGATCGCAATACACACACAACTGATCTATCAGGATTCTAAGAGCTGTTTCGGTATGTTTAAAAAATAGCATTAAAAACCGGCCAAGTGCGTGTCGGGCCACGCGCAGTAGGGTTCCGTAGGTACATTATATACCATACCATATTTTAATACCGCTATGATTTTTCGTCTGAAAAAATAACTTTGTTTTTCACAGTGTTTGTATGAATGACAAAGTTATATTTGCGGTTTTGGAAAATGTACTATATCTCAAAAACTAATTACTGTATCTCGTTCAAACCAATTTTCGTTGAAAGTGTTTATTAAGATCTATAGCATATATTTTTTTTAGATTTTTCACCCTCTTACTTTAAAAGTTAAAGGGGGGGGGGACACACATTTTACCACTTTGGCGGCAGATATCTTTCAAACGGTTGACTTTGAAAAAAAATAGTCTTAGGAACCTCAATATCATTTTTAAAGACCTATCTATAGACACCCCACAAGTATTGGTTTGATGAAAAAAATTTTTTTCAGTTTCAGTTCCATGTATGGGGAGCCCCCCCTTAATCTTTTATTTTATTTATTTTTGTGTAAAAATCGTAAAGCGGTTCACAGAATACACCTACTTACCAAGTTTCAACTATGTAGTCTTAATACTTTTGGAATAAAGTGGCTGTGACATACGGACGGACAGACAGACAGACAGACAGACAGACAGACAGACAGACAGACAGACAGACAGACAGACAGACAGACAGACAGAAAGACAGACAGACATGACGAATCTATAAGGGTTCCGTTTTTTGCCATTTTGGCTACGGAACCCTAAAAAAGTATGGAAATTATAAAACTAAGAACTCTGATACTTACAGCTCTTAAAATGCTCTGAGGGCGACTTGCACGAAACTTTCTTAAATCTCGATTTTGTTAAAGTTAGATTTAGCACTAAATTCGGCTTAACTTAAATCCCACCAGGGTTGTCTTGCACATCCTAAATTACATTCGACTTAACTAAACCAAGATTTAGCTCATCATTCACTCGCCGTTCATAGAAAACAAAAGAACAGATGGTTCCAAAAAAGGTCAAGCAAGCAAATGGTTTGACAAATCATAAAAAAACGTAGGTATAAATAATGGGGGTCCGAGTGTCGACCTTTGTTATTTGTTTTATAGTTAAAATTGCGGGCGAATTTTAGTAGGTATTTGGGAAATTACGAATAATTTTACTAGGGAGGAGTGGCTGCACTGTGTTTACTTACCTAACCGGAATCTTTTCAAGAATTCGTCATCTTGTAACATGTTAAATATAGGTATCACCTCCAATAAATAAAGACAGTTCGGGAGATTGTAATAAAAGAAGAAAATATTTTTTAGGGTTCCGTACCCAAAGGGTAAAAACGGGACCCTATTACTAAGACTCCGCTGTCCGTCTGTCTGTCTGTCTGTCTGTCACCAGGCTGTATCTCATGAACCGTGATAGCTAGAAAGTTGAAATTTTCACAGATGATGTATTTCTGTTGCCGCTATAACAACAAATACTAAAAACAGAACAAAATTAATATTTAAGGGGGGCTCCCATACAACAAACGTGATTTTTTTGCCGTTTTTTGCTCGATATTAATAACGACAACAGGTAGACAGTTGAAATTTTCACAGATGATGTATTTTTATTGCCGCTATAACAACAAATACTAAAAACAGAATAAAATTAATATTTAAGGGGGGCTCCCATACAACAAACGTATTTTTTTTTACCGTTTTTTGGTACGGAACCCTTCGTGCGCGAGTCCGACTCGCACTTGGCCGGTTTTTTTTACATGACGTCGTATAGTCGCCATATTATTTTTTTCTAAAAAAAATATAGCCAGTGTCACTTGGGATGCTGTAAGGATTCTAACGATACCCCATTTATCCAAATCAGTTCTCAAGAAACTCACATACACACAAACATACATGAACCCTGAACACATTATACACTCTTTTTGCTTTTAGTCCAGGCAAAATAAAATTTTGATCACATTAAATCCTACAGTTCATTTTCGTTTTTCTAAATAAGGATTAGGGTTATTATAACATCGTACTATGGCTGCTTTTCCTCTCCACCATAAGCGTTATGAGATATAGGTAAAAAATACCTAACTTCTGGAAAGTAATGTTCATAAAATTCTACAGTGGAGATTTATGATGCGTTTGCTTATTTACATACTTAATATTTAATTAAAAAATAATCACTGATTTTATGTTTAAGGTTAAGGAGATAGGGTGCGTTACAATCATATTTTTGGAGAAAGTATCGTAATGTATCTTAATAAATCGTACACAAGGTGATTTTTTTATAATATGTTTTTAAGCTTAATCCAGGAGCATCTTTAAGTTTTCACTCCAGTAACTTTAATATATCTAGTGATTTTTATGTTTTTACGTGATTTTTGCCATTTATTTTAGCCAACAAAAAATCCTACACCAAATATTTTTTCTCGTCTTCGTTTCTACCCTTGCAATAAACCCTCATAAAAAAAATCACCAGCTTTTATGAGTAGCATCCGAAGTTTTAGCCTTTAATAGCTGTAGTTGAATTGCGCATCAATCGGACGGAGTCAAGTGACAGATCGAAAATATCATTTCGTCCCCAATACATAATAGTTTTATCGCTTGGCGGGTTTCTTAAGTTTTATTGTCTGCCACTCCTACCACTTGATCGTTTTTCACACTAAATTGGTTGCAACTTTTCCGAGAAGTTCGGGTTAGTAGATAAGTTAAGGTCCGCTAAGAAACAGCGGCATAAATACGACGATCGAGTATCACTAGTATGAGCTCGCGCAGACCGGTGCAAGTTTGAGTTGTTGCAAACTGTTTACGTTACAGTAAACTATCGTTTTCTCTCTTTCACTCGTATTGACTGTGAGCAGTATATCCGACAGTTTACTGTAACGTAAACAGTTTGCATCAACTCATGGTACGGCCACAGGTATTCTCGAAACCGTAGTGATTAACCGGGGCCTCATTACGCACCAACGGACGTGTATGTAGTTGTCTCATTTACACCCGCTCCCTCACCGACTGGGGTCGGTTCGCCTGTTTGGTGCTCTCTTTCATTCCTAGGGTGAAATGCCCTAAATTCGGCCACGTCAGCAATTTTAGAGATTAAATCTAAAATATTTATATTAAAATTGAACTACAGCATTGTAATTTTTGTTATTTACGATTGCTACATGATTGTTCTTTATGAAATGAAATTATGAAAAAATAATATATGACGAGTGACCCAATTTTCCTAAATTCTGACGCGTATGCCCTTCATTCGACCCATTTTTCCCTAAATTCGGCTAAGGTGAAATAAGCATGTTAATTAGGAACTTCAATTGTTTTTATTGACATTCAAATAAAATAATTAACATAATTATTATTCCGATCAACATTAATCATATTAGGCATAACAAAAATCTACGAAAAATAAGCTTAAATAAAAAATTACATCAAGTCTAATACTTGAATGCATTTATTGTATATTTATCAACATTAATAATTTTAGGCTTATTCAAAATCAACAAAAATATTGTTGGCTATATATTGTTCTTTATATGAGTATAACAACAATCATATCAAAATTATGAATGTTTATCAAAAACATTATTTATCAAAAATTTATAAACATAATGAATACAGTCACGTTCACACTAATATGCTAGGTAGTTCTATTTTTATCAGTTAATATATTAATAATAGTTATTTAGGAATTTATAGATTTTATTCAGAAGTTTTTCGTGAATATTTATTATTAATATTACATTGATTACCATTAAATACTATAATTTTAAAAATAAATTCAAATGTTGATTTGTGGTATCAAATATCTAAATTAAATTAATTTTAAGTTATTCAAAAGTTTTTATTTTTGTTTTATTTTTATTTTATTAAGGATATTTTTTATTTTGTTATAAATAATTAAGTTCTTTTTTGGAGTGGAAAGTTTTTTCATTTAGATCTATAATTATTGTAATAAGAATTTTATAAGATTGGATGTCAGAAATATTTATAATATTTGTTTTATAAATTTCTTTTGCAGTAATCTATTATAGAAAAAGCTAGTAGGGTAGGTGCACCAGTGAATGAACACCCCCCCAGTGAAGGAATAAATGTGTTATTTTTCTATAAAATAAGAAATCTTTTGTTTTCTACACGCAACAGATTTTTTTAATGAAAATTATACTTTATTACCTTAACTGGCTGCACAGACGACTATGTGTGTTCCGTACTTTCTAAATGGTGATTGCTCAAAGTAGACACGTTGTGTAGTGTTCCTGTTTCTATGGACCAATACTAAGAACTATGGTGCGACAACATATTTTGATAATAGCTTTTAAGTTGATATATGATTCATTCTACAAAGAAAATTAGTTTCTTAGATGTTATAATGATTATTTCGTCTAATAGAAAGCAGATTGTAAAGAATTTCATTATTTTAAACAAAATATAGGGGTGTTCGAGTACTGGATTAAAAAATTGAGAAATAATTAGTTAATGAACCAGGTGTTCATTCATAGGATCTAACGTATTTTTTGGTTTAGGCATATTTTGTGTCTTACTTTTAAAGGAGTTTGTTCATATTTAGGGGATAGCTATAGTAAATCATTGTCAATCTTTGGACTAGTCTTCGAACTAGGGTTTTCATTCATTAGTTTTTAAAATTTTAAGATTCTTCTATAGTAAATGCCTAGTTCATTTACTGATTATTAAAAAAACTAGTAAATGAACTATACATTTCTTAATTGTTACATTAATTATTTTTTTGTTTTTAATTTTAGACCACTTCTAAAACAATTAGAATAACATAGCTGATGTGAACTATAAATCAATATGGTGGTAAATACTTAGGTCTAATTTTTTTAATATTGGCTGTCCTAAGTTAAATAAACTCTTCGACCTGACTCTTCAACTCATGAAACAGAGACATGAAGTGAGGATACAGGTCATACAGAGCCCCAGGAGCATCCGGAGGATTCCAGAAAGTAAAATAGGTAAGCCTCAAGAGAGGCATATGCCAGTGGGTTGGGTATCGTGCGCCATTTAGAATTTAGATTTCTTTTGATATTTTATATGTTTTACCAGTTTGTTATGCTATAAAATATCGTGTACAGACATAAATTAACGATTTCTGTTTACATCCACCTTATGAAACTAGTAGTTTATTTATCGGATTTCAAACATTCGTTAACTGGATTTTGCCGTTCATTCACTGGTGATTTGTGTGGGGTACTTTTGTGTAAAATTCGGATTATCTAAATAACTATAAGTATTTCAGAAATACTGAAGATATTATATTGAACATTAATAAATTCTGAATAGTATGTAGTGCCATTATTATAGCAAAGTCATCCAGAAATAGGTATTCGTAATTTTTAAAGTTTCAAATCGCCTTAAGGGTTCATTCACTGGTGCACCTACCCTATATGAGATCTGAGTTAAATTTAAATCATTTTATATTATTAGTATTATTATTTGTATTTTCAATAATTTTAATAATAATTATTATTAATCATAAAAATAATTATATAAGACTTTTATTAAGTTTGACCGTTGTCCGAATATAAGATCATATTTATTCTATTTTCAGCCACCCTTTCAAAAACGGCCGAATTTAGATTTTTGACTAGTTTTTAGGGTTCCGTACCCAAAGGTTAAAAACGGGACCCTATTACTAAGACTCCGCTGTCCGTCTGTCTGTCTGTCTGTCTGTCATCAGGCTGTATCTCATGAACCGTGATAGCTAGACAATTGAAATTTTCACAGATGATGTATTTCTGTTGCCGCTATAACAATAAATACTAAAAACAGAATAAAATAAATATTTGAGGGGGCTCCCATACAACAAACGTGAGTTTCTTGCCGTTCCCGCTCGATATTAATAACGACAACAGGTAGACAATTGAAATGTTCACAAATGATGTATTTCTGTTGCCGCTTTAACAACAAATACTGAAAACAGAATAAAATAAATATTTAAGGGGGGCTCCTATACAACAAACGTGTTTTTGCTGTTTTCTGGTACGGAAACCTTCGTGCGCGAGTCCGACTCGCACTTGGCCGGTTTTTTGAATCCTGATTTTGAACAAGCTTTTATTAATTAACTAATAAAAATATATGAAAAAATATCACTTCAAATCATTCTTTGGTTAAGGTTTTATCACATAAATGCCAATGGATTGAGAAATCAGTAAGTATTTAAATAGTAAAAGGATTTAAAAATTTATTTCCCAGAACTTGCTCGTAACTAGAATTTGACACCAAAATGGTACAATGCGTGGCACAACAACGTAGGTCACTGGTCAGATCGTTACTGAGTGCAAACCATATGACTGCTTACTGCCATTTTTACAATTCTTAATCTATACATATAATAAATCTGTAGAAAAGTTGAGTCTGTACAAAGGAAATATTATGAAAAAAAGTGATTGGAGTGTTTCATAATTACCAGTAGAACCCATTTATAACATTTTTTTTAATTTTTGTGTGTTTGTCCGTATGTTGGTGCGCTAAAAATGTAAAAAGCGCTATCTTAATACTAAATAATGTTTACATACAAATATATGGTGTATCTTGCAAAATAATGAAATCTTTATTTCATCGCAATTGGTTCACTGAATCAAAAGTTAAACTAATTTAAAATTTACGATGAATTTTTGTTGTAATAATCTTCGGGAATTATACTGTTAGAAAAACCGACCAGCTGGTGTATCCACATCTGGCAAAGAATAATGGTCAATGGCTAAAAGTAAACAAAAACGTGTGGAGTTTTGGGTCTATTGTAATTTCTCAGAAACAAAATGCACATGCATGCAGTAAAATCAAAGCTCGCTTTCTATTATATTATTTTTAAACACACACACTAACATATATAATTTAAAAAATAATTTTGATTATATTTATAAAACTTAACTAATTAGTTGTTCATATTCATACATAGTATGTAAGTGTTACGATGGAGCGGGGCTGTCTGTCACAAGTATTGTAATACTCACTAGGCAGTCCCAACCTGCTGCTTTGAAAACCAATGTTTTGTGAACAAAATAAACATTTTTGATTTTTTTTTATTTTCTACTATCTTCCGCCCGCGACTTCGTTCGCAAGGACATTCGAGAAAATCCTTCGGGAACCTTTAACCAGGATAAAAGTATTCTATGTTTTAACGTCCTGCCTCGCTAGGCAGCGCGCTTGGTGTGAACGTACCTCGCGAATGGTAGGCCTCGGGTGAGCGTGAGTGCGATGTCGAGCGCGAGGCCTGCCACAACGCAAGCGGCAAACGCCCTGCCTTGCGAGGTTCGTCTACACCAAGCGTACTGCGTAGCGAAGCAGGACGTTAAAACATAGAATTCTTTCATCCTGGTTAAAGGTTCCCTAAGGATTTTCTCGAACGTCTCCTCTACAAGTCGCATTTCTCAACCGATTCTCGTGAAATTTTGTAACCAGATTTAAAAAATATATATAATTTTATCGTCAAGCTAGTTTTTGATTTCTTAAAAATGGCCGAGATATGTAAAAAAAAACGTATTTCTGCCCTGTTTTTCGGCGCGGTTTGTTCTCCTCTACAGATCTCATTTCTCAACCGATTCTCGTGAAATTTTGTGAGCAGGTTTGAAAATTATATAGGCTTTTTTGTCAGGCCAGTTTTTTGAAATATTGGATACAGTTCGAAAAACTGAACCTAAAAAAATAAATAATTCACACATTTCGAAAATACAAAATTAGAAGCGCCATCTAGCTGCGAATATACCAAATACTTAATATACCAAACAGCATGAACCCCACTATATGCTTGAAAACCTCGTGGCGAGAGGGCGAGATCTATATTTTTTTAACAATTTACTTTTCAATGCAAGGTCTACACTACAGCTCACTTAGCCACTAGTTTATCTTAAATTACATAACTAATGTGAGGTAATTTCAATAAAAGGTTTTTAAATTACTTTGTTAGGTACCTTGTCTTACCCTTACCCCTACTGCCCTAAAAACGGCTTACCTCAATTACTTGTTTTTAGGGTACCTCAAAAGGAAAAACAGATACCTACCCTTTTCTTAGGATCACTTCGTTGTCATGGTCAATTACTTCCTTAAAAGGCCAGGTCCCTATTTCACAGACGTGACAATTGTAAGTGACAATGACAATTTGCTGTCCATGGCGTCAGCTAATTTGAATTTAGAAAATATACTGACCAAACTACATAACGCACAGATACCACAACGAACATAAAATTGTCATTGTAATTTACAATTGTCCTGTATGTAAAATAGGGGCCAGGTATTGGGCAAGTCACCCTACTCAGTACTCGCGTTGAGTCCGAGAAGTCCGTGTTGCACTTGATGGGTATTTCATCTAAAAATAATTTCGAAAATTCGTTTTTTTTTTCCTATAGATTATGTCAACGAAAGATGAGATTGAAATGGTGGCGCCACATTCCCTGTTTAATTAACGTTTAGAGGTTAAGTCATTGGAAATTGACCTTTACATAAGGCGCAAAATTAGTTCCATTTCCAATCGAGTCTCATCTTTCGTTGACCAAACTCAACGTAAATAAACCTTTTTTTTTTGTTTATTTACTATAGGTAATTATATCTTGTCGCGAAAATGGTGCCACTTTGAGTAACCCTGATTTTGTTCCGATAGATCATCGAAACAATTTTTTGATCACTTATACAAATGTTGAAAAGTTACCGAAATAATCGTAATATTCGTAACCTTTTGTACCGGCTCGCGTCACTGTGCGCCACCCACCGCCGCGCGCCGATTACCTACCTTACACGAGTCCGTCCTTCCGTGCACTACCGCGTTGATATTTATTTTCGTACATTTCTAGAAATCCTTTGGGAATAATTGGGGGATTACTTAATTTTTAAAAGTAAATACTTATTTAATATTTAACTTTTACGACTGTAGAATTAATGCTTCCTATATAAAAATTAATAAAACGCAATAAAAAAAACTATAATAGTCACTTGAGTGAAAACTTTTGCTATTAGTGTAGTAATTATAGGGAATCTTATGCTACAAAATCACTTATTTTATAATATTTGTTTCTGAGTTAGGATTTTTTATTTTTTATTGGCCTTTATGAAAAAATCCTCTGAAATGTAAGTGGTGATTTTGTAAGGTTTAGTTTCTAATGGTTTTAAGAAATTCATTAAGAAAATTCCCTTCATGTACGATTTAATCTCGATGTTATAAAATAAAAACAGTCTTTAAACCGCCTTTGTAAAAAAAACAACCTATATATTTTGGGGAAAACTTGAAATTTATCATTGACAAGTTTATTTTAATCAAGTTTTCAAAAATCACCTCTGAAGGATATAATGTGATTTTCTCGAACAAAGTATTTTTCATTTCCCGGATACTCATGACACGCCGCGCGCCGTCGCGTCATCGTCGCTCGTAGGTACAGAGTGCCTGCCATTCGTGCTCGCTCACCACTCTATATTACGCTCCGTCTTGCTGATATTTTCGTAAATTTCGAGAAATCCTCTACTTAGAATTGAGGGATTACTTAATTTTAAGATGTTATTAATTATTACACTATAGATTACTGAACTTTTACGACTGTAGAATTTATGCTTCATATTTAAAAATGAATAAAACGCATTTAAAAAAAAACTATATTAGTCACCTGAGTGAAAATTTTGTTTTTAGTATAGTTAATTATAAGAAACTTTATACTGCAAAATCACTGATTTTTTAATATTTGTTTCTGAGTTATGATTTTTTTTTATTTATTAGCCTTTTTTGCAAATTCCTCTGAAATGTAAGTGGTGATTTTTGAGGTTTCATTTCTAATGGTTTTAAGAAATTCATAAAGGAAATTCCCTTTGTGTACGATTTATTCTCGATGTTTTAAGACAAAAACAATATTTAAACCACCGTTGTAAAAAAAGCACCCCAGATATTTTGGGGAAAACTTGAAATTTATCATTGACAAACTTATTTTAATCATGTTTCCAAAAATCACCTCTGTAGGATTTATTGTGATTTTTTCGAACAAAGTATTTTTCCTTGCCCGGAGTATTTGGGCAGTCATGTAAAAATCGATCGAAACTAAAAATCGTGACCTCTCAGTCTATACAACTTATTGAAAGTACATGTCGTAATGTTAAAATGTATCCGTACGGCGCTGCTATTGTGACGTCACCGATATTTCCACCAATCAAATCATCAGATCACGCGAATCGCGTGATTTTATTGGTGGAAATGTCGTTGGTTAGCGGTTACGTACGATTCTTTCTGTCATTTGTTTGTGTCTGTTGTGTGTGTCGAATAATCTGCCGGTTTTATTGTGATTTTCCTCGTTAAGATCCTTGTGATGCATATTTCTCTTCGGTTATGTTATTTCCTTTCTTCGAACAAAGTAGTACGTAAACGAAACGAATCTTTTCGGAAGTGCTAATGCTAGTTGGGTCTGGTTCGTTGCACTGCAAAAGTTAAACTCGCTAGAAGTTGTTTCCCAGGAACGATAACTTTCTGGGTGGATTTAAGCAAAGAAAAGCTTTTGAAGAAACGAGTGGATTGGTAAATTTTGAAGACCACCTGTCTAGTTTCACATGGAGGACGGAGACAAAGAAGAGAACTTTAATAGAATAGCGACCCAACCCAAGTATCTTGATCTGATGACATAGGTACAGCTTTTTTTTAATAATTACCTGACAAGAGTGCGGCTCTTATGTTGATGAAAGAATACTTTGTTACTAAATGCATTACACAAGTTTAGTTTTCTTTTACTAAATAGGTAATGTCTTGTTACAGAAGATTTTGATTGTATATGAAAGTGTTATAATTTAAAAATAAGTTTTTTTTACAGTTTATAACATCATGAACGAACACAATTAATTTCAAAATCAAAATGAGATGACCAGGGCCTTCTTATACTGAGAGATCAGGTAAGTCATATGGAATCGAAGAATAGTAAGTAAACTCTATGTGGAATAATGTTAATATCTTAATTATCTTAATATGAAAATAGCATTGTGAATGCCTAAAATCTAAAAATTCAATAGTGGTACCTAATGCAAAACATTACCTACTGCACTTATGAAGTCACAGTAGCTAGTATTTTTGATATGTATACATAATTGCTATTACTTACAGGTACCTACTGAAATTACTTAAAAGTTCCATTGATGGGAAAGCGATGTTAAATTGTGGCCATAAAAATCAAGGCTTACTTGAACAGACACTGAGAAGTTGTATAGCCAGACGTTTAGAAGGGATCTTCTAGCGGAGGAAATCGAGGAGTTAAGCAGTAACTAGTTCTGCAAACGAGGAGACACCGTTAACATCAATTCATAATGAAGAAATTCATGGTAGACAACTAGGTATTGTTATTAATCTTTTAGCCTTGTCTTGCAACCATAATATTTTTTCTGAATATTGCATTTCCTCTTGGCATCTTTTTTAATTTTACAAGCCTCTAGTGTTTCTAACTTTTTAGGTTCATAAATTTAATATAATTCTATTTAATTTTCATATTGTCGCACTGCACTGCAAAATTTCTGTGGCGCGCTCAATGTGGACAGTATCCTCCATGGGAGAGTCCACGACATCATGGGTTTTTTGTAATTAACATCTTTCATTACAGCTGTTGCAAGATTTTAATCACATGTACAAGAACAACAAGGACTTCTTTTATTCAAATATTATCATCTACCAAAAAAGCATTGTCAGATTGGCTAAATCCGAGTTAAGAGACAAGCACGGTTAAAAGACAGTTGAAGGACAAGGACGTCAAACAAGCGATACAGAACTGTATTGATTCCATTAAGTGGTAAGTCTTCATATTTATTTATGGTTCTCACTTCTGAGATCGTCGGGATTTATGGTCACACATGTACAAGTAAGGTGAAAATTGTAAAGTTCAATTGCTGCCCTACTGCATTGCAGCTGTTCGCAATGTATGTCCGTTATATCTTAATATACTCATCAACTTTGTCTAGGGATATAGGTGTTATTTTCATACAAACGAGGTTACTTTGAAGCCTTGGTTTTCTGCCAAGGATGTACCATGCTGTGATCTGATGATAGCCATCCAGGGATGAATGGATGAGATTCACTTCTCTATACACACCCAACTGATCATTCTAAAAGATTAATAGGTCAGATTTCTCAGTTTCAGGATTTCCATACATTTTCATGCTATTTTCGCTGTTTTTTTAACACATTTTTATGAAGGTAAGGTACAGATGCCGGCATATACAGTGCCTTTGGGCTTGAACTAGCGATAATTTAAAGGCGTGTAATACACCTAATTTTATCGACAAAAACACCCACATGTTGGGGTCTATCCCCACTCCTGTTGGAATGGCCGCCATTTTAAATTTGACTTTTTATTTTAGATGACCCTGCAGAAAAATATTAATTTCTCCGGATTTAGAAGTCCTACAGTTATAACAAAAATATTGTTTGAAAGCTAATAATATCACCTAGTAATTTAAAAATAAAATGTTTAAATTTTTGATTTAAATACGTCATAAAAAATTACTGAAATAAAATTTTATACGAAATTTGTGCGATTTTTTTGAGTTTTTATTACATTTCTCAAAAACTAGGACATTAATGTCCATTTTTTTTGCACTATTCAAATACACAGGAATATTATCTACAAAACGGTTTTCAAATATATTGCTCTATGTTGCATATTTTGAGAGTTATTTTTGTTTGAACTATGACCCTTACGTCACCAAAAAATGATTATTTTCGAAAATGGACATAATTACAAGCATTTTGAACATATTTTAAATTAGGTTGATAATATTATCTGAATACTAATTTCATCAAATGATAAAATCTAGTTTTTAGGAATTTTGATTTTTTTTTTATTTTCGAAAATAACCATTTATACTTGTAAGGGTCATATTCAAACATCAATAGCTCTCGAAATATGCAACATAGAGCAATAAATTTTTAAGTCGTTCTGTAGATAATATCCCTGTGTATTTGAATAATGTAAAAAAAATGAACATTAATGTCCTAGTTTTTGAGAGATGTAATAAAAAGTCAAAAAAATCGCACAAATTTCGGATAAAATTTTATTTCAGTAATTTTTTATGACGTATTTATACCAAAAATTTAAACATTTCATTCTTTAAATTGATAGATGATATTATTAGCTTTTGAACAGTATTTTTGTTATAACTGTAAGACTTCTAAATCCGGAGAAATTAATATTTTTCTGCAGGGTCATCTAAAATAAAAAGTCAAATTTAAAATGGCGGCCATTCCAACAGGAGTGGGGATAGACCCCAACATGTGGGTGTTTTTATCGATAAAATTAGGTGTATTACACGCCTTTAAATTATCGCCAGTTCAAGATCAAAGGCACTGTATATTGGCAAGAAAAAGAAAGAGACAAAAGATGCGCAGTAGCCATAAACACTAAGTTTATGGCTACTGCGCATCTTTTGTCTCTTTCATTCTCTTGCCAATATACAGTGCCTTTGATCTTGAACTAGCGATAATTTAAAGGCGTGTAATACACCTAATTTTTTTTTACTCTGCGCGAAAGTGGCAGTTTACTCTGCGCGAAAGTGGCGCCGCGGTGAATTATATTTAATATTATAATTCTAATACAAAATTTTAAAAATGTTTATCGTGGAGATTTTAGGGCCCACAGTCTAGTATTTTTAGACGGTATCGTTACATTCCCTCGTAGTCACTGCTAAAAGTAAATAGCAACACTGCTAAAAGTGGCTGTTTTTGACACATTTGCTATCTACTTCTACGAATGACTACGAGGGCATGTAGTGATATCTTCTAAAAATACTAGACTATGGGCCCTAAAATCTCCATGATAACATTATTAAAATGTTTTTCTATTTATAACTTATTAAATAAAAACCTCTGAGGGCGCCACTTTCGGTCATACAACCGCCTTAAGTTGCTTTCTCATTTGTCCGCAAAGTTTGCGAACGATTTTATACTAGCTTCCTGATGAGCTAGACTTGAAACTTTAAACATAGGTCAGAACTTGAAAGCAATGCAATATTATGGTGTCATTGAGCTGATCTGATGATGATGGATCCAAAAGAAGGCCACAGGAACTCTATGATAAAACCATACAACCCCATCGTGTTTGGGCTCGTTAGAATCGTCTTGACGAGTACTCTAATGGGAGATGAGGTCCAGGGTCTGATGATGAAGCTGAAAGGCCATGCCATAAGAACTCAATATTGAAACCGTGCAACCCCATCAAATTTGGGCTTGTTTGAATCGTCTTGATGAGTTCTTTGTTGGGAAATAGTTTCCAGGGTCTGATGATGGAGCCGGAAGAAGGACACAGGAACTCTTTAATAAAACCGCGCTACCCCATCGAGATTGGGCTCGTTTGAATCATCTTGACGAGTACTTTGTTGGGAAATAGTGTCCAGGGTCTGATGATAGAGCCCGAAGAAGGCCATTGGAACTCTGTAATAAAACCATACAACCCCATCGAGTTTGGGCTCGTTTGAATCATCTTGACGAGTACTTTAATGGGAAATATTGTCCGAGGATCTGATGATGGAGCCGGAAGAAGACCACTGGGACTCTGTAATAAAACCATGCAACCCCATCGAGTTTGGGCTCGTTTGAATCGTCTTGACGAGTGCTCCGATAGGAGATGGTATATTTTTAGTCTTAGCTCGTCAACTAAAAAGCAGAAAATAATAATTTACTGAAAAAAAAAGCTTTTTTAAAAACACGTTTTTAAAACAGACTAAATATAAAAAAAAATCGGACTAAAAACATTAAAACAGACTAGTAAAAACAGACTAAACATTACAAAATAAATTCTTCTATACCTAAAAACGTGGGGCGCATGCTAAAGACAATATGGATGATAAATTTTACAAAATGCGCCCCACGTTTTAAGGTTTAAAATTTCTGTAGGTAAGTACTTATAGGGTTATAAATATTTTTAGAAGAATTTATTTTTACTTTTTAGTCTGTTGTTACTAGTCTGTTTTAATGTTTTTAGTCCGATTTTTTTATAATAACCCCTATTTAGTCCGCGTAGGTTTTTCTGGGACGCCCTTGTGCAATCGTTCCTCCCACATTCGCACAATATATATCTCTTTCGTGATTCGCCTTTCATTCATCCTCTCTAAGTGACCAAACCACCGGAGCTTTCTTTCTCAATTCTTATCACTATATCATCTTTCAGACCACACCTTTCACGAATCACAACATTGCTCACTCTATCACTCAATTTTACTCCGCATATTTACCTCAACGATCGCATCTCTACCGCATTTATTCTGCTTTCATTCTTCTTCTGCCATACCCAAGATTCACTTCCATACATCAGTGGCCATTCGCGCCTTTGCAGAAACTTCCTTACTTTTTCCGTCCCTTGTGAACAAACTCCCCAAGTATACAAACTCACGAACTTGTTCCACTTTTTCGCCACCTAGCATTACCGATAGTCAGTCATTTCTTTATCTCTCTCAAACACCATCACTTTCGTCTTAATTACATTTACTTTCATTCCTTTTCTCACAAAATCATCATTCATAACAGACATCATTTCCTGCAACTCTTGCGCAGAAAGACGCAAGTATAATTTGGTCGTCAGCGTAGATGAGGCACTTGATTTGAGTCCCATTCATCATAACTCCACAGTAACGTTCTTTCAGACCTTTCATACAACTGTCCAAAAACAGATAAAAATTTTAAACATGTCCTTCAATCTTTTAGAATGCTGGTCAAATTAGTTGGGGGTGTATAGCGATCTGGGTCCCTATTTTTGAATCGCTCGGCTGGCGTCGATCGCTCGTTTCTACTGATTTTCGTTCGACAAATCAACTCAAATGTATGAGATGTCGAACGAAAATTAGTGGAAACGAGCGCTCGACGCAAGTCGAGCGATTCAAAAATAGGGCCCCTGAATCTCCTCCATTCACTCCCTAGATAGCCATCATCAGATCATAGCACAATACATTCCTGGCAGGAAACCAAGGCTTCAAAATTACCTTTCCACCTGTATCCCCAGACAAAGTTGATGTGTGTATAATATATTTTTTGGATGTAGCCACCAGGATATTTAATAACAAACAACCAAACCGATTTCCATCCAGAAGTTCATCAATTTTTTTTTTGCTTATCTGTTTTTTTTTTCTATTTCAGATAGTAAACCAGAGTCAGAAACTAATGCTGCGTTGTTACAGCAGTATTATGAGTATGCACATGTTATTGTTATGTTATCCATTTTATAAAAACACACTTTTGTGAGATTTTGATTTAATTTTTCGAATGTGCTGAAAGTGTCTCAGTGCGGTTTTGTGTAACTAGTTAAGAGAAGTAAAAGTGGAAACAGAAAGTGTTGTAATTTTTTTTAAATAAATAAATTAGATCTCAATATATTTGTTTTTCTTCACAATTATATTTAAGGATAACTACTCATTTGCAACACCAACGATATAACTAATAATGAGAAAACTGGAGTGCGTTTAATTAAAATTTGAAAATATATATAGGTACCTACCGTTGCATTTTGTTGGTGTTGTCCAAAAGAGTGTATTATGGAGATTCTATAAAAAATATTATCAAACAGTAGTTAATGGGGCGGATTGCACTATCAATTTTATGGCGTGATACACGTATATTATCAAAACAATTTGAAATGTTGTGATAGACCAGTATCACAATAATGTTGACAGTGTCTTCCACCCCAATAATAATAATTCATCTTGTTTTCTCTACATATAAGATCCGTATTTGTTTGTTTGCAATAATTGCAACAATTATTGTTTTGATATTGTGTTTGTACTGCTTACAGTTAAGTATTTTGTCTTAGTGTTGTTACATAACTTGCTTGTTTCATTCATAGTTGGCTTATTTCGAGAGCTTGCTTCTATTTTTTGTACCTACATCTCTAGTCATTTATGTTTTGTTTTTGTATCCTCCTTCTGGTGAACAAAACGTAAAAAAATATTCAGGTTGATTTTTCATCACTAGCCACATTTTGTATACATATTATTATTATTATTTACAGTTAACTTGTTGCTTTATCTTTCTGTTATTACATGACTTCCTTGTTTCAATAACAATTTGCTTGTTGTGAGATCTTGTTTAATCAGCATTTTGTACTGTTATTTTCTCCACAGGTAGATTTTTTTGTTTAGCTGCCAAATTTTGTATACTTGCTCAGTCCATCAATCTGAACAATTTTCACGTGAGCAACTCTGAAATCACGTTGAGAAATCGGCTGTTTCATACATTTTGGTCAAGTAATGAACTTTTGTATAAAACACCTGTTTTTTTCGTGATTTTAGAGTTATTCCCCATAACAAAAGTTATTCAGATTAATGGTCTAAGCAAGTATACAAAATTTGGCAGGTAATAAAAAAACTACCTGTGGAGAAAATAACAATACAAAATGCAGATTCAACAAGATCTCACAACAAGCAAATTGTTAACGAAACAAGCACGTCATGTAATAACAAAAAGATAAAGCAACAAGTTAACTGTAAATAGAACAAGCACATAATGCAGATTCAACCAGTAAACATAGCAAGCAACATGTTGATAGAACAAGCATGTAATGGTAACAACAACAAGAAAACTTAACGTAGATTCAACCTGACGTAATGTCAAAATAACATGATAAGTGGGTTGTTGAATCAACGTGGCAAGCAGGTCAAACCTATATGCTTGAACATGTAAGAGCAACAAGATAAATTAACAAGCTAACTGCTGAATCAATAAGCTTTTCATGTTATAAAAACAAGAAAATTTAATGCAGATTCAACCTGACGTAATGTCAAAATAACATGATAAGTAGGTAGTTGAATCAACGTGGCAAGCAGGTCAAAATTATAAGCTTCAACATGTTAGAGCAACAAGATAAATTAACAAGCTAACTGCTGAATCAACAAGCTTGTCATGTTACAACAACTAGAAAATTTAACGTAGATTCAACCTGACGTAATGTCAAAATAACATGATAAGTAGGTTGTTGAATCAACGTGGCAAGCAGGTTAAAACTATATGCTTCAACATGTAAGAGCAACAAGATATATTAACAAGCTAACTGCTGAATCAACAAGCTTTTCATGTTACAACAACAAGAAAACTTAACGTAGATTCAGCCTGATGTAATGTCAAAATAACATGATAAATAGCTTGTTGAATCACGTGTCAATCAGGTCAAAACTATAAGCTTTAACATGTTAGAGCAACAAGATAAATTAACAAGCTAACTGCTGAATCAACAAGCTTGTCATGTTACAACAACTAGAAAATTTAACGTAGATTCAGCCTGATGTAATGTCAAAATAACATGATAAATAGCTTGTTGAATCACGTGTCAATCAGGTCAAAACTATAAGCTTTAACATGTTAGAGCAACAAGATAAATTAACAAGCTAACTGCTGAATCAACAAGCTTGTCATGTTACAACAACTAGAAAATTTAACGTAGATTCAACCTGATTTAATGTAAAAATAACATGATAAGTTGCTTGTTAAATCAACGTGGTCGATTTAACAAGTTTAAACTTGTAGCTTTAACCAAAGAGCAGATTGGCGCTATTTTAACCAGAAATAATGTTGCTGGCAACATGAAAACTTGTTGTTTTTTTTCTCAGTGTAACCTTATTGGTGATTTAAATGTTCTACGGGCTACTGTACTAGTAGAGCTCAGAATTAAACAGCGAATAGTGGGACGTCCATTTATTGAAAGAGCAATATTACATAAAACTAGCTTATTTATAGAACTACAATTACGTCGTTGCATTCACACACACACATACTAGTAACTTTAATAATAATACACACTAACGTTTGATGCGGCCCACTTTCTTGTCATTCATGGAATTGAAATACGTACTTATAAGATATTATTTATTTCATACTATTACAATTGCTTAGCAATATTACTCCTAAGGCTGCGTTCAAACGATAACACTCGACCCGACCTCAACCCGAACTCAACTCAAACTCACCTCAACCGCAGCCCACTTTGAAATACCTCGCTTACAATTTTGAGTCTTATGACACATTAATAAGCTCTTGTGTAATGTTCAGGTGAGTTTGAGGTGAGTTCGGGTTGAGTTTAAGTTGAGTTTGAGTTGAATTCGAGTTGTGTTCGGGTTGAGTTTGAGTTGAGTTCGTGTTGAGGGCGAGGCGTGTGCAGTTGCATCGACAAAATATAACGGAGCTAATTAATGTGTTATAAAACTCAAAATTGTAAGCGCTGTATTCCAAGGAGTGGGCTCCGGTTGAGTTGAGTTTGGGTTGAGGGCGAGTCGTGCGTTATCGTCTGAACGCAGCCTTACGTTTGACTTTTCAAAGCGTCATATACCTAAACAAACTTTTTGGTTATTCTAAGTTTTTTAAACTTATTCTTCGTTTATTTGTACGGTAGAAAAAGTTTAAATAGTTACCTATCTAGTATGACCCAAGGTCAATTTAAATAAAATTAAAGTTTAAAATTAGTTTCTAACTAAATAAATGTGCGTAGAAATGACACAGAATCTTCGCACGAAACGCGTTTCATTAATCGTATTTCTTGATAATTAGATAAATTAGTATAATTACACAGAATAGATATTAGTTACCGTACAGAAAGGAAACTCTCCGCCCCGCCCCGCAATCAATCACCTCACCGCGCCCCGCGAGTTCGTAGGCCAGTTCGTATGCTCATTCAATAGCCCTAGACTTCACGCACACAGTTGCGCGAGTGCACAAACGTCACTGTGTAGCGTCTGTGTTATAGGTAGTGGAAACGCGGCGTTTGTATGGAATGCCCGCGGGGTGTGATAATTATCAAACTGACTTCTCTTGCCTAAGTATTACGTCCAAATAAAAATGTCTAAATTGTAAGCATAGATTATTTACACTTTTCACATTTTTATTAGACGATACATTTTGCCCACAATAATTGTAATTATTTTTATTACCCATGCTATAAATCCTCTGTAAGGGGTTCTGAAACAGTTAGCTTACTGCCATCATTACAATATCCCGAGCGAGAGCTGGTCCTGCAGCGCCGCGCGCCCACGCGCGAGCATCGCATTATGAAATTCAGTACAATATTATAACACTCTTGCGGAAGACATAATGACGAGGAGGGAGAGGAAAGTCAAAGTCAAAGACAAAGTCAAAGTCAAAACCTTTATAGAGGATACATATCATGGCATCATGGCATCAGCGGCGATCTGCTTAGGTGGTTCACTTCCTATTTAGATAACCGATCTCAAGCTGTGGTTATTAGTAACTACACCTCTAGTTGGGTAGACATACCTAGCGGAATTCCACAAGGATCGCTGCTCGGACCCTTGCTGTTTTTAATCTTTGTAAACGATATCGACCAATGCTTTCACACCTCTAGTCTCTTATCTTTCGCAGATGACATGAAGATCTATGCAAAGATATCTTCTATTTCAGACGCCGAGTCTCTACAGGCTGACCTTTACAGACTCGAAAACTACTGCGAGGTTAATTGTTTAGATTTAAACCCCTCCAAGTGCTGCCTAGTGAGCTTCAGTCGTAAGCGGAATCCAGTTACTTTTAATTACAAACTAAAAGGAGAAGGACTTCACAGGGAGGATTGTGTTCGAGATCTTGGCGTGTTCTTTGATTCAGGTCTCCTATTTGATGCATACGTAAACAAAATAGTGGCCAAGGCATATAAAGCCTTGGGCTTTATTAAACGTATGGGTCGAAATTTCAAACAGGCTAAGACATTTAAAATTCTTTACTGTACATACGTACGAAGTCAACTGGAATATGCATCACAAATCTGGAATCCTAAATATACGTCATACATCTCCAGAATTGAAAATATCCAGATAAAATTTATTCGGTACTTATGTTACAGACTAAATGTGCCCTTTTCTTCTTCTGATTATTTGGTTCAATGTAAAAGACATCATCTTCTCCCATTGGAGCAACGACGTACGATCGCAGATCTTTGCTTTCTTCTTAAGATAACTACTAATGTCATTGATTGCCCTCAACTATTAGCTTTAATATCTATAATTCCACCACGAAAGACCCTCAGATCTAACGAGCTTATTTATCTTCCGTTGGCTACTACTAATTACAGGCAAAACGCATTTATGTGGCGTGCGTGTAGCAGTTTCAATAAATTAAATAACAAATATGATATCGATCTTTTTAATACTGATTTTCAGAAGGCGAGGCGTATACTGGCGAGTGGCTTTTTTGAGTGATAGTCTCATTTTCTGTTGGCTACATGAGCGGTTTTGGTATTCTTGTGCTTTCAAGCTTGCTTAGACTATAATTATAGCTTAGAAACACCTGGTTTAAAGATAACATTGTTAATGTTTGTGCAGTGTACTTGAATTTTTTTTTTGTAATTACAAATTATTTTGTGAATGTTTTAGTGTAATAGTAAATAACGTCTTATTTGTTTTATAAGCTTGTATCGCTTTTTGTAGATCAGCCTGTTATATATATGCGAGGACCTGTAAATGACTTCCTACTGTCACTAAAAGTGCTATCTGTTTGTTACTAGTTGTTGGTCTTCCTTAAGATTAATAAAAAAAATAAAAAAAAATAAAAAAAAATGGGTTTAGATAAATATCATGGGTGTTTTTAATCCATATGTATTAAAATATTGTTTGTTTCCCTAATAAAAATATGAAAAAATAAAAAAATGGGTGTAGATAAAGTATTGTATGCAACTGTACATAATTAGGTATTAAAACACTCATGTGATACTATTATCACATTCGTGTTTTAATACCCCTCGTTATAGTACAGTTGCATAAATAACTATTGTACCCATGTTTACAGTGCAATAAAGAGTATATATACATTTTTGGGCTTACTAATTTAAACATAAGCTCTAAAATGTAATCCAAATACCCAATGTATCTGCACGCTTAAAAGCTTTTATATTGAAGCCTCTGTAATTAAATTAGAAGTGTCATTTCTGTTCAAAACAATAATCTAGGTATAAAAAAATATTGGCATCTCTACAGAGATTTCATTTTAGTATTTAAAAAAAAAGAAAAAGTGCCGAGTTGTTCCATTGTTTCAGATAATATTCCAATGCAAGTTGAAATACTCCTGGGATGGGAGACTGTAGATTAAAATTTCCATTTATCTCTCCATCTTTTAACAAAATAGTATCAGATTTAAAAAAAGTATTAAAATGGCTTTATAAATCAACTTTGTGCTGCTTCATGAGAATAATAAAACAATGGTCGAAGTGAATTTTTGACCAATCAGGTTTTGATTATCCACGATTGGAAACGATTATTTCCTTATTGGGGTTGGCAACGCAAAGCTAATTGTAGATGTCGCTGCGTACGCTTGTTCCTAAGACAGTAGGCGTTCAGAACAAAATGTATGGTAAAATAGCTATGTATTTCGAGGTATTTTTTTACCGAAAAATACCCATTGACCCAAAATGGATATAAAATTCTACAATGCATATGCCGGAATTGAAAGCCAAATTAAGGCGTTTTTATACTTCAGAATTTATAAATTTTTCCTAAATCCAGATTTTTCGGAAAATTGTAAGTGCCAACATTTTTGAAGCCATTTTTGAAGACACAGAATTTAATCATTTTAAAGCTAAAAAAACGATTTTTTTAAGTAAAAGTCCTTTGTTTTGATAGCTCTCGTGGAACAAGCGTAAGCAGCGCCATTTTGACAGTTGTCTATCCCATTACCTATTACAATTTACAGAGTATGGCTCATTTCTTGAGATAAAAGTGAGATTACAGATATACTATATAATATACTTTAATTCTAATACCCAGCGATATTATGATATTATCGAATCGCATAAGGCTTATTACACTAGAACATGCCTTCACAAAATTACCAACTAACTTCACTGGCGTGCTTCTAATAATCACTTACGCCTATAGCTGGATGTTAGCAATTTATTTTATTACTTTCAAACTAATTTATGGCGCTACAATGTTTCCTTTATAGACCCCTGATGCTTCGTAAAGTTTTTACAACTTAATCGCGGTAGGCTTTTTATAAAGAAACAGTAAAAGACAGCAGGCATTTTCTTAAGATGTTGACGTTGGGGGAAGTTAAGTTTATTGTTTTTATGGGACGTTGATGGGTTAAGGTGAATACCCAACCGAAAGTGGCGCCCTCAGAGGTTTTACTTAATAAGTTTGTTAATAGAAAAAGATTTTAATTAAACTTTTCGTGGAATATTTAGGGCTCATAGTCTAGTATTTTTAAAAGGCAAATGTGTTAAAAACGGCCACTTTTAGTAGTTTTGCTATCTACTTCTAGCAGTGACTACGAAGGGATGTAATGATACCGTCTAAAAATACTAAACTTTGGTCCCTTAAAATTCCACGAGAAGTTTTATTAAAATTGTGTATTAGAATTACGATATTAAATAAACTTCACCGCGGCGGCACCACTTTCGGTCTGATAAGCGCTTTAACCCGGCGGTCGTCGCTAGGCAAAAACAAACAGAAACGGTCGCTATCGGGTAAAAATTACCACATTATTTAAAGAAGTGTATTTCATTAAATGATGATTTATATTGATGTTTGTTTTGTTATTTTGTTTGTTAACACTATTAACTATAAATAAAAATTGTTGTCGTAATTTAAGAACAAGGAGGTACAAATCATAACGAACCTTTTCATACGCAATCTTATTTATTAACCCTCCACCCGCCACCTCCCACTCTCCACTTACAATGCTTAATTCAATCATCATGCACTCGGGTCGTTTCTTCCCGCTTCACTCAATTTAGATCCCGAATCTGATTAACCCTCCATTCCGTTGGACCCGCATGTTGATGGCTCGTATTATCAGTTGCACTTAGATTCCCATTTCTTTCATTAAAAATAATGTCTTATATTTAATTGGTTTTCTTATCTTATTCATAATAATTAATAACTTATATAACTGTGACATCTAAGGGTGGAATAACACGTACCACAACAACAGAAAAACCACATAAAAACGACAAAACGAAGAAGTGAGTTTGTAGCTCTGCGGTAAGAGCATTGGACCAAAGGTTGCGTGTTTGATTCCCATCCGAGAATATTTCTAGTATATTATTTAGTAAAATGTTGTATATTTCAAAGATTAAACCCATCAAGGCCCGGAAAATAAGACTCAGTAGATTTTCCATTGTTGTCCGGCCACATTCGGCCGCTCAGGCATTGATGAATAAAATAGAAAAATGTGACTAATCTAACTAATACAGTTAGGTCAGTCACATTTTTCATTATCTAAATCTGATGATTAATTTACGCACATGATCTGTAATTACGAAATATAATCAAATCTTGTACATATTCAACTTAATTTTTACTGATGCGATTTCAGAGTTGGCTGAATAGCGAAAGTATACTCTATGAGTAAGTAGGTACTCAATATTTATACAGTGTGTTCTTCTTCTCTTCTTAGTCGGGCACTCTTGACAGAGTGGTCGTGGCCGACGATGGACGTGGTTGCTGCTCGCCGTCGCCACTCCCTCCCAGGGCGGCCGCACGACGTGCGATGTCTCTCCATTTTTGCCGATTTTCGGCGTCGCGAAATCACTGTACTGCGGTCGACTGCGTGGTGTTCTTGATGAGGTCGATCCAACGAGTCGGAGAGCGGCCTCGTGGTCTCTTCCTCTCTGTGTGGCCTTGTACTACGAGCCTCTCCATCGATTTCTCGTTTCTGGAGATATGCCCAAAGAACTTAAGTATTCGTAACTGCACAATTGACGATAACCTATCACGTATGTGAAGTTCTTTGAGGATGGATAAGTTGGTGCGGAACGCTGTCCAGGGTATTTTTAGCAGTCGTCTCCAACACCACATCTCCAGTGCATCAATTTTGCGACGGTCCTGGAGTCTTAGCGGCCAAGTTTTGGCTCCGTATAGAAAGATTGGAAAAACGAGGCTCTTCATTAGGCGGACCTTTGTGCTCTTGGTTATCCTCCTGTCTTTCCAAATCTTTCTTAATCGCTCCACTGCCGATCTGGTGATAGCACAACGTCACTTAATCTCGTCTTTGCATCCTCCAACGTTAGAGATAGTAGAACCGAAGTATATGTAGCGTTGCACCACTTCGCAGTTGGCTATATTGAGTATGCCCGTAGTGTTATGTTCAGCTCGATCTACTATCATAACTTTCGTCTTGTCTCTATTGTACAGTACAGTATATACAGTATAGTATATGTACTGTAAGCAAGACCGAATTGGAGACTAGTGGTTTCCAGACGAGTCAAGAGCTCCTCCAAATCTTCTCTCGATCTAGCAAGAAGAGTAGTATCATCAGCGTATCTCAAATTATTAATTACTAGTCCACCGATTGAAATACCCCTGCTCCACCCATCCAAGACAATGCGCATAACATATTCGGTGTATGTGTTAAAAAGTAGGGGCGACAGAATACATCCCTGACGAACACCGGACTCCACTTTGAAAGTTTCCGAAAGAACGTCATCAACTCGCACTGCTGCAACACAGTGTATTAAGAGTGTTTAATTAAGTAAACACTCATAATCATAATACAATGTATGAACAAATTATATTAAAAAATCTTGTACACAGAGTGACCAATGAATTTTAACTAATGAAACTATCCAAATTTACACTTTACCAGTCAATGTCGTACGAAAACACAAATATTATTATCCATATCTAAGCTAAAACATTTAAGCAAACATACACCATTTGATCACAAAATTACTCTACATCACTATTTTGCATACACTTCAAATAACTGCATTCAATCAAAATGAGCTTTATTGCGTTCCTGTTACGGTGTATAATTAAACGAATTTCGTTTTAGGGACAGTAAAAACTTCTTTGACAAGGTAATGTCGATCTTGCGTGACGAGCAGAAGGTTGCGTCATCAGTGAGCTACTTTTATGTCAACCCCGGTTACTGCGTGATATATACCCTTTACACACATTGGATTAGATACTAAACAAATTAATGTAACTAGTGGCTCTGTGAGCTGTAGACTTCACGCATAAGAATAAATAAATTATTCTTATGGCTCACTTTTCGTAATGGCTGAAAAATTTATTTGTTACCCGTATCTCCACCATTTTGAAAAATTTCAAAAAGCTGAATCGACAAATAAAACCAGATAAATACTGATATTCTAAATACTGAATATTGATATTTATATAAATAGTTTTTGTCGATTCAGCTTGTCGAAAATTTTTAAAATGGTAGAGATATTTCATATTCAGTCAGTCATAATTCAGCTAAGTTTAAAAATATTCAAAAATATCACAAACACGAGGTCTAACCTGCTCACAAAATTTCACGAAAATCGGTTTAGAAATGCGACGTGTAGAGGAGAACAGACGGACAGCGGGACAGCCGGATCAGACATACGAAAGTTTTTTTTTCCTAAGCTGAACCTGGGTGTCTCTTGCACTTCGCGCTCGCTCGGTCAATAAAAAATAACAATATTTTTTTCTCATATGAGCTCTTACCATAGAATAAATTTAATACTACGTAATCTCAATCTCCTCGGTCTTCAGCTCAACTCAAAGTGTTTTACACTAATATGTTTATAAAAATAAATTAGTAGCTATAATAAGGTGGATAGATATAGCACCATTTAATAGAAATATTTTAAGTCGAATAGCCGAAAAAAGTATTTATGTTCAGTTTCATACAACATTATAGCATAAATTAATATGTCTAGACAGTCTACTAAATTATGATTCGGTCCATTAATCAATTTGCTTGCTTGACCTCATTTCGTAGCTAAAACTGTTTTGACATTTGCACAAGAAAAATGTGTCATTTTAGAAGTAGAATTTATATTTTTTACATTATAAATTAGGACTATTTATCGTATAGTTCAAACGGATAAATAGCCAAACTTACCCCCTCTAGCTTGACCACCAAAAAGCGAAACGCCATGATAAAGCGATTTATCACGTTTAACTGTCAAAAGACAATAAATTTTGACAGTTGAGCGTCGATAAAACGCTTTATCACGCAATATATTATATCGTGTTTCAGTGCTCAGGTCATGCTATGGGCTGGTTTACTTTGAGTCTGTTCTATTGCTATTGTCAAAGATTCAAATAAAAATCCAACGCAACAAGTTTTAGTCCGTTTTAGGTCTAGTTAATATAATACATTTGCAGTGTAGAGTGCCTTTAAACATTCTATGTACTACTATGAGTAATGTTTTAATAAAACGTAAACGCCTTGTTTGACGTAATACTATTTAGTTATATCGACAGCAAAACAAATGTGTCGAATCACCGTACATTAACGTGAATCAATGCTTTGGCAAAATCACCGTTTGTCGTGAATAGCCACAGAAAAGATAATATTCTGCTTTTTGTCGTATTACTTGCTATTTTTACTGCCCACATAGTTGATTCATCAACATAGTCATTTAGATGTCAATTTTCGAAATATCTAATGTCAAATAATACATTAAAACTCGTTTAGAAAGTCTGTATTTAAGTTAAATACCTTGTATTAGAAAAAAACAGACTAGTCACCTCAGATAGGACTCAACCCAGGACCCAATTGAGCGACCAAATCATTAGTAGCTGGCCGATTTTAGTCAACTAGCGCTTTTTATCGACAATCGCTTGTAAATTCTAATCACAAACCTAATTTTCGATTTTACAAGCGATTGTCGATAAAATAGCTAATTGACATACACATAGAAATCTATGCTAATTGACGTTAAATCGACCAGCAAATCGTCTGCCAAATCGATCCGTGTAAATACCACATTAGGGTGGGTACTCACTTAGGTTCGCGAACCTCCGCGCTCCGCGAACCTGGAACAGTGCGTCCTAGCAAACATTTTATTTTCACTTTGGCTATAGTGTTTACGTGTTTGAACCAGGTTCGCATACGTGTTCGCACACGTGCACACTTTGGCGCACTGTTGCAACACAGGATAAACAGAAACGAAACACTTGTTATGTACTTGTAATTGCCTACTTTCATTTCGTTCAAACACACACACGTTCGTATACAGTGTGAACGAGAAGAATGTTTGAGACTGTTGCAATACATGTATAAAACAAATACTTGTTTACAACAAGTATTCTACAAGTTTTGTATGAGACTAGTATTTAACATGTTTCTTGGTGAAAACGAGGGGTTAAGAGTACAAAAATGTATTTTTTGTATAGGAAATCCTAATTTTCCATACTGAGGTAGGTGGCGCTGTACATGTTTCCATTCAAAATGTTTAACGTCTGTTCTATAATACGAATTCTATTGGGCGTATATGCGCATCACGTTCCATTTTTAAATTTTCAATAAAAAGAATCAAAACAACTCTGCGCGAGCCGTAATGAGGGCGAACTTTGAAAATTCCTATTAAATTATTAAATATATATAAATGTAGCGGGGGAGCAGCAAAAAGGCAATTTTGATACTAAAACTGTTTATCTTAATATATAAAATCGTAAACTGAATGACTGAATGACTGACTGACTGACTGACTGATCTATCAACGCACAGCCCAAACCGCTGGACCTAGAGACTTGAAATTTTGCACACAGATACCTTATACAGTGTAGGCATCCACTAAGGAAGGATTTTTGAAAATTCTATCCCTAAGGGGATGAAATAAGGGATGAAATTTTGTATGAAAGTCCCTCAGTTTTGAAGCTAGGATCGTCAAATTTTGTGTTAAGGCTGACGATTGAAAATTAATAAATACGGGTCTCAGTGTTTTTCAAAATTCTACCCCCGAAGGGGTCAAAAGGAGGATGAAGTTGTGTAATGAAGAAAATTCTTTATTTTCGAAGTCAAAATTGCTAAATATATGATTTAGGCTTATGGATGGAAATCTGACGCAACGTTTATTGTTATTGTTAGTATTTCAACCCCTACGGTGATGAAATGGGGGTGAAAAGGGGTAAATAAACCTAAAAATAGATATGGATGTCGTTATTGGGGTTTTCTGGGACGACGATTGCAAAAATAACATTTATTTTGAAGTCCAACACGGTGGACATGATTTGACCCCTCAAGGGGTGAAAATTGGGTTCAAATTTTGTATGGAAAAATAATATTAAATGGATATTACAACTTTAAACTTCGTAGGAGCACGTCTAAAAATAAATAAGCAAACATATATTTTGTGATTTTGAAAATAAACCCTTTAGGGGGTAAATGGGGTGAGTAAACCTAAAAATAGATACGGATGTCGTTATTGGGGTTTTCTGGGATGACGATTGCAAAAATGACATTTATTTTGAAGTCCAACACGGTGGACATGATTTAACCCTCAAGGGGTGAAAATGGGGTTCAAATTTTGTATGGAAAAAAATATTAAATGGCCATTACAACTTTAAACTTCGTAGGAGCACATCTAAAAATAAATAAGCAAACACATATTTTGTTATTTTGAAAATTATCCCTTATAAATGGGGTAAGTAAACATGAAAATCGATGTGGATGTCGTTCTTGAGGTTTCATGGGATGGTGATTGCGAAAATGACATTTATTTTGAAGTCCAACACGGTGGACATGACACATCATGGACCTGTACCTGGACATGCACATCCAGGTAACGGGAACGAGAACAGGCACGGGCACGGGCACAGGAACAGGAACGGGAACGGGAACAGGACGAGAACGGGACGGGAACGGAACGGGCTGGAACGGAAACGGAACGGGAAGGGCACTGGAATGAAACGGGAACGGAAAGGGAACGGAATGGGACCGGGAACGGAACGGGAACGAAACGGGAATGGAACGGGAAAGAGCAAGGGACAGGAACGGGACGGGAACGGTACCGGGAAAAGGAACGGAAGGAGTACGGGACGGGAACGGGACGTGAACGGGAACGAATTGGGAATGGAAAGGGATGGAACGGAATGGGAATGGAACGGGAACGAAACGGAAACGAAACGGAACGGGAACGAAAACGGGACGGGAACTAAGGGGAAAGGTTCGGAAACGGAACGGAACGGGAACGGAACCGGACGGGAACGGGAATGAGACGGGGCGGGAACGGGAATAGAAAACGGAAAGGGACCGGGAACGGGGACGGGACGGGGACGGGGACGGGGACGGGGACGGGGACGGGGACGGGGACGGGGACGGGGACGGGGACGGGGACGGGGACGGGGACGGGGACGGGGACGGGGACGGGGACGGGGACGGGGACGGGGACGGGGACGGGGACGGGGACGGGGACGGGGACGGGGACGGGGACGGGGACGGGGACGGGGACGGGGACGGGGACGGGGACGGGGACGGGGACGGGGACGGGGACGGGGACGGGGACGGGGACGGGGACGGGGACGGGGACGGGGACGGGGACGGGGACGGGGACGGGGACGGGGACGGGGACGGGGACGGGGACGGGGACGGGGACGGGGACGGGGACGGGGACGGGGACGGGGACGGGGACGGGGACGGGGACGGGGACGGGGACGGGGACGGGGACGGGGACGGGGACGGGGACGGGGACGGGGACGGGGACGGGGACGGGGACGGGGACGGGGACGGGGACGGGGACGGGGACGGGGACGGGGACGGGGACGGGGACGGGGACGGGGACGGGGACGGGGACGGGGACGGGGACGGGGACGGGGACGGGGACGGGGACGGGGACGGGGACGGGGACGGGGACGGGGACGGGGACGGGGACGGGGACGGGGACGGGGACGGGGACGGGGACGGGGACGGGGACGGGGACGGGGACGGGGACGGGGACGGGGACGGGGACGGGGACGGGGACGGGGACGGGGACGGGGACGGGGACGGGGACGGGGACGGGGACGGGGACGGGGACGGGGACGGGGACGGGGACGGGGACGGGGACGGGGACGGGGACGGGGACGGGGACGGGGACGGGGACGGGGACGGGGACGGGGACGGGGACGGGGACGGGGACGGGGACGGGGACGGGGACGGGGACGGGGACGGGGACGGGGACGGGGACGGGGACGGGGACGGGGACGGGGACGGGGACGGGGACGGGGACGGGGACGGGGACGGGGACGGGGACGGGGACGGGGACGGGGACGGGGACGGGGACGGGGACGGGGACGGGGACGGGGACGGGGACGGGGACGGGGACGGGGACGGGGACGGGGACGGGGACGGGGACGGGGACGGGGACGGGGACGGGGACGGGGACGGGGACGGGGACGGGGACGGGGACGGGGTCGGGGTCGGGGACGGGGACGGGGACGGGGACGGGGACGGGGACGGGGACGGGGACGGGGACGGGGACGGGGACGGGGACGGGGACGGGGACGGGGACGGGGACGGGGACGGGGACGGGGACGGGGACGGGGACGGGGACGGGGACGGGGACGGGGACGGGGACGGGGACGGGGACGGGGACGGGGACGGGGACGGGGACGGGGACGGGGACGGGGACGGGGACGGGGACGGGGACGGGGACGGGGACGGGGACGGGGACGGGGACGGGGACGGGGACGGGGACGGGGACGGGGACGGGGACGGGGACGGGGACGGGGACGGGGACGGAACGGGACGGGACGGGAACGGACGGGAACAGAACGGGAACGGGAACCGGAACCGGAAACGTAAAAATGACTGGTCAGATCCTGGTTGAAGGTTCTCTAAGGATTTTCTCTAACATCCACGCGGACGAAGTCGCGGGCAGAAGCTAGTTTTAAATAAAAAGGTTACCTACAGAGCGTGCGTCGTTCGTCGTTGCAAGCAATATAAGATGGCGTCCCTCCTCTCATCCCTCTCTCTTCCACATTCATACGTCTCACTCGCACACTCCTTACGTTCCGTTTCCCACATAAATATATATGTTAAGCTCAAATACCGATTTCGACTTTAAAATGCGTTCCGACAATTTACGAACTGTCCGTCGTGTTATGGTTGCACCAACAAGTGCTCAGAACGCGTCATGGCTTTTCTTCATTTCCACAACGCGTTGTGGCCGTTTGGTATGTTGACCACGACGCGAATTTTGCTTTGTGGTATTTCTATGATTACCACAACGCGTTCTGGATGTTTTTATAAGAGCCATTACACGAATTTCGCCTTGTGGCATTTTGGCAGTGACCAGAACGCGTCGTGAGCGTTTTTTTCGAATTAATTAGACTCTGTAAATACCAGTTAAAAACATGTCAAAGTGTAAAATTAAACGGGACCCTATTACTAAGACTCTGCTGTCCGTCTGTCTGTCTGTCTGTCTGTCACCAGGCTGTATCTCAAAAACCGTGATAGCTAGACTGTTGAAATTTTCACATGATGTATTTCTGTTCCCGCTGTAACAACAAATACTAAAAATGAATATTTAAGAGGGGCTCCCATACAACAAACGTAATTTTTTTTGCCGTTTTTTGCTCGATATTAATAACGACCTTTTAAATGCTCTAAGATAACGACAACAGGTAGACGGTTGAAATTTTCACAGGTGATGTATTTCTGTTGCTGTTATAACAATAAATACAAAAAACAGAAAAAAATAAATATTTAGGGGGGGTTCCCATACAAAAACGTAATTTTATTGCCTTTTTCGCACTTGCCCGGTTTTTTTAATATTTTATTTCTCTGTGATTAAAATTATTTTTTTAAATTTTCTCTCTATAAAAACAATAAGTGAAAAAATAAATATGAGTCGTATTCTTATTTGTTACAGCTGAAACGTTCGTGAAAAATACCTCTGACAAGCAAATTTGAAATTCCACTTGAACAGATTGTCTTCGTTTTAAAATACCTAATAATTTATCATGTTTTTCTCTCTCTATACGGCACTAATTTAAGAATTTTGCTTCCTAAAACTGAAGTTAACATCAATAATAATGCGTTTACATCAATATAATGGAAAAATGCTAATTTCTTTGAAATGCGGATATACAGTCATAACAGCCAATGTTTTTCGTTATTATTCGAGATACGTCGACGATCGATTGTATTAATAAGTTAGTAGATTGTAACAGGGACAGCTCAGGACAGACAGACAAAAACTGCTCTTGCAAAGTTTCTTACTGACCTTTTTCGATACAAGGTTTCCCGATAAAGAAATAACTTGTAATGTACTATCGGTAACACTTCCGCTTTACCACTCCTAAGGTTAAAATCGCTTGCACGCCGCGCCGTCACTAGCATACGCTTAGTTCGTGCAGGGACGATACGCGCAAACACGAATTTTTCTGCAAAGTGGTAAAACATTAGAGTTGCCGATCGTACAAGTTTAAATTATAAAAAGTTAGTATGTACCTTTCTCCTCCTCAAGTTGGTACCTTTATTACTACCTACTACTAAAGTGAATGTAGGTATGTTTTTATACGACTGCCCAAAGCAAAAAGAGTGTATATGTGTTCAGGGTTCATGTATGTTTGTGGGTATGTGAGTTTCTTTATTCCACCTTCCACCATAACTTCTAAATGGGTACGTATCAGAATGTCTAAAGTTAGAATGTCTAAACTTAAAATGGCAAAGTTCAAAATGTCAAAAATTTGAATGTCTAACGATTAAAATGTAAAAAGTTCAAAATGTCAAAAACGAAAATGTCAAACGGTCAGATAGTCCTAAATTAAAACGTCTAAGTTCAAATGATCAAAACTTTAAATGTCTAATAGTCCAAATACATATAATGTAGAATTTATAGAATACGTATAGAATTTACTTATTTTCTTTCATTTAGGTATCTTATTAATTAGGTTAAATAACTGCGTGTTAACCTCTGTGCCTCCGCCGCACATCAACATAGCCGCGCCACTCCCTGATTCGATAGCCGGTGCCAGTCACTGATTTAGTATCCGGCGAACAAAATCCCCCAATTGACTTTGAAATAGATTTTTTTCTGACGCTTCGCCGGCCGCTGCCGCGGCACGCTCGCTTCGCTCGCTCGGCTCGCGCGCTGGGTTTATGTCAACCTAACATGCTCGTCGCTACGCTCCTCGCACCTATCTCGTGACCTGCGGTCTACGGTTTCTAAGTCCCAGTAGACTAGTTTAGACTCGTTCCGACAGCTAAATTTGCTATAAAGCATTTTAGGCGAAGCCCGAAGACACCTCCACAGACTCAATTAACCTCAAAGATGGCGATTCGTTTAAAGAACTAACCCAATTCAAATAAATCATTGTTAACTTAGACTTAATGACCATTTGATATTTTAAATTTCAAGTATTTGATACGTTTGATACTTTGAATTTTGCTATTTTGAAGTTAGACATAATGATTTTCGACATTTTAAACCATTTTAAAATTTAATTTTTGACATTTTGAACTTTGTCATTTTAACTTTAGACATTCTAACTTTAGACATTCTGATACGTACCCCTTCTAAATGCCTGAACTGATTTGGATAAATGGGGTATCGTTAGAATCTTTACAGCATCCCGAGTGACATTGGCTATACTTTTTTTAGAAAAAATCATTATGGCGACTGTACGACGCCATTTTCAAAGGGAAAAAAAATTTCTTCTATTTTTACAATATGGGCATCAAATGAAAGGCCTTGATGAGTGAGCACATTCCAAAACTATATAATATGTCACTAAAATGTGTGGAATAAAAATAAATTAATTAAAACAATATTAAAAACACGACTGCCCTGCCAAAAACATCATCCCAATAGGGATGTTGACTTATGAATAAAATAACGAAATACTAATAAAAATCTCAAACATATCAAACTTTTGGAGTAGCTTGTATACCTCTTGGTTTTATATATTGCGTATTATTTGTTTTATGACCCTTCAAAGTTGGGTGGACAAGTCCATTTAAAAAGTAGAAAATTTGTTAAAATAAATAATACATTTAATTAGTCCGTAAAATTTTTAGCAAATTTGTCAAAGAAACCATTTTGATAAACACAATATTTAATATAGCTACCGAACAAATTTCCTACGCGTTGCATACAACGTAGGAAGGCGTGACGTCATAACTTGGTAGCCGTTAGTATGGAGCGTTTTCGGGTGAGTCCAATTCTGTGCATTTCAAACTGTGATATCTCGGGCAGTTTTCATGCTAGCGTAATAATTCTTATACCAATGTTTCTTTTTTTTAAGAATAATTTATGTAACATAAAATAAAAAAATAGTCGACATGCCTATTGTCTAGGTACTTAATACAAAACAGCAGACATTTTCAACACAAGGGAAAGTTAATAGAATGAAAACAGGGCAAGTTTAAGATAACAAACTGCGAAAAGTTACCTTAGTGCGATCTTAGTAGGTCAACAAGCTGTCATCGCCAGACCTGAGTATCGTAAATCAATTGGCAAGTTACCCGATATAAATCGAGGAGACCACTTAAACACAGTATAAGTAATTAGATACCAGTGTGTATTCAGTCTGAGTTTCCTACGTGAGATCGAACACCATAATAGTACAGTAGCCCGTAGAACATTCAAATCACCAAAAAGGTTACCGTTTGCCGTTGTGATATAGTTATTAATTACAAAATTATAGATACTTTAACCCAAGTTTTACAGATCGCAACCCGCCGTAACCTATATTGTTTTATAAGACTATGGAAAGTGATCATACACAGATTTAAGACCAGATAAAGTCCAACTATTTTCATCAGGTCTTAAATCTGTGTATGGCTACTTTTTATAGTCTTACTTTTATCTGTGGCAATCAAACCAAGCTGTAGAACACGACAATAGCTAAACTATGTGGTAAACCTCGAAAAATAAAAAAAATAAAAACAATTTTGGAGATACACAAATATAGGTTACGGCGGGTTGCGATCTGTAAAACTTTGGTTAAAGTATCTATAATTTCGTAATGAATAACTATATCACAACGGCAAACGGTAACCTTTTTAGAGATTTAAATGTTCTACGGGCTACTGTACTATTATCTACCCATTAAGAAGGCCTGTGCAGCAGTGGGAACATCAAAAATCCACCAAAAGACCGCATCGCAAATTTACCAAAAGACCGCATCAGAAATTCTCGAACACTCATGCAACGTTATACGAATGTTTAAAAAATCGATGGTTCAAAATCTCGAAAGCTTATAAGGGCGAATTGCAAACCTACCTATGATAGTTGCGAATTTACCCTGAAAAAAATCCTGGCGGCGCCCATGCATATACACGGGTCATTAATTTCACTGTGACATAAGTTTGCTATCGGAAATATCATTACGAATTCAGTACCGATCTGGCCCTTAATTTGGGTTCAATTGTAGGCAACAATTATTGATTTGTGATGCGGTTTTTAGACCGCAAAACTCAAATCTGCTTCAAATAGCGTCTATCGCTGTGGATTTAAAGTATAATTTTCGTTAGCAATTTTATGCTTAAATGGTTTCGTTACTGTGAAATTAAATTAGTGAAAATTTTGTTCAATACAGAACATTTGGACATAGGGTATTGTAGTTTTCCAAAGTTTCTCAGCATTTAAATTGAGTTTTTAAGCCAAATAATATTTTCTTTATTATTGGTTAATTTGGCGACCTGAGTGACTTGTACGGTTATGTCATTGTGTTGTCATCTAATAGTCCGATTAACAAATTGCTCAAAAGGGGGTATAGAGTGCGTGAGCGGGAACCTCAGCGATTTCTTCAGAAACTTATTCAGGATGCTTAGGGAGAAAACATACTAAAAGTCCTGACGTCTAGGAGGTGAGGCGGAGGGAGGAGGGGGGACAAAGGTCCTAATTTTAGGTTTTTCACCCATATCTCAAAAATGGTGCGTTGTAGGAAAAAATATTTAAAATGAAATGAAAGCTTATAAAATTCTCTATAACTTTAGTAAAATACACTTTTTTCGTATTTCCAACCGTTTTTGGGCTACTCGTTCAGGAAATGTGAAAATTTGGATGATGGGCAAGATGGCCAAAAGAGTTGTTCTACACACCCTCTACCAACGAATGATATATCATTAGAAAGGCCTTTTCTAGACAAATATTTACTGCAAACAAACTTTATATCAGTTGTTAGTATTTTTGGAGTTAAAGGTCAATTAGCTTCCGCACGCGTCTTCGTTCACGTGGACCCTAGGGAACCTTTGATCAGAATAAAAAGTAGTCTATGTTTTGATTTAGGTTATAAACTATATGTATGCTAAATTTAATTTAAATCCGGGCAACCGTTCTTGAGTTATCAGTTGTGTAAATAACTTGACTTTGTTTATAAGGCTCTCAATATTTGTCTAAAAAGGAGTTGTAGAATTCACTTTTCCGGAGTGTGTAGCTCAACAATTATTGGGAAATAGGAAAATGTGAATAGAACCAAAGTTATAGAAAATTTGATAAGCTTTCATTTTATCTTAAAACATTTTTCGCTACAGCGCGCCATTTTTGAGATATGGGTGAAAAACTTAAAATTGGGACCTTTGTCCCCCTCCCCTCCCTCCGCCTCACCTCCTAGACGTCAGGACTTTTAGTATGTTTTCTCCATAAGCACCCTGAATACATTTCTGAAGAAATCGCTTAGGTTCCTCCTCACGCACTCTATAACTTCTTATTGATTGGCCTAAAATATGACAATGGGTTTGAAAACCAAATGAGTTAATTTCGAACATTGTTTCAGATCTGTGTGTTAATGCTTTGGTACTTTGTCATACTAAATTTTTTAACAGGTGACTCACGTTTTGAACATTAGTCATAAAAACCGGCCAAGAGCGAGTCGGACTCGCGCACGAAAGGTTCCGTACCAAAAAACGGTAAAAAAAAAACACGTTTGTTGTATGGGAGCCCCCTTACTATTTATTTTAGGATGTTTTAGTATTTGTTGTTATAGTGGCAACAGAAATACATCATTTGTGAAAATATCAACTGTGTGCCTATTGTCGTTATTAATATCGAGCAAAAAACGGCAAAAAAATCACGTTTGTTGTATGGGAGCCCCCATTAAATATTTATTTTGTTCTGTTTTTAGTATTTGTTGTTATAGCAGCAACAGAAATACATCATCTGTGAAAATTTCAACTGTCTAGCTGTCACGATTCATGAGATACAGCTTGGTGACAGACAGACAGACAGACGGACAGCGGAGTCTTAGTAATAGGGTCCCGTTTTTACCCTTTGGTTACGGAACCCTAAAAACTTACTGCGATAAAGTACCAAAGTGTTAAACAAATTTTGTCGCTGACCATACCATCTTTTGTCTCTGATTTTCATGGCTTTGGTTTCCTATTTATGCCACCGTCGGCCGTTTACAGCGTAAACATCACAATGTATAAAGAAATGTACTGTCGCAGTCGCTTTCAAATGCTGACGTCGGCGTATGAAATGTGGGAATGTTTACGCTGACGTCAGACGTCACGTATAGCATAAAACCGACCAAGTGCGAGTCGGACTCGCGCACGAAGGGTTCCAAAAAACAGCAATACACTCGTTTGTTGTATGGGAGCCCCCTTAAATATTTATTTTATTCTGTTTTTAGTATTTGTTGTTATAGCGGCAACAGAAATAAATCATCTGTGAAAATTTTAATTGTCTAGCTATCACGGTTCATGAGATACAGCCTGGTGACAGACAGACAGATACACAGACAGACAGACAGACGGACAGACAGACAGACAGACATACGAATAGCGGAGTCTCAGTAATAGGGTTTTTACCCTTTGGGTACGGAACCCTAAAAATTTCGGTACGGAACCCTCAGAGGTTTTTATTTGATACGTTATTAATAGAAAAAGATTTTAATAATGTTTTACGTGGAGTTTTTAGGGCCCATGGTCTAGTATTTTTAGAAGGTATCACTACATGCCCTCGTAGTCATTCGTAGAAGTAGATAGCAAATATGTCGCTACTTTTAGCAGTTTTGCTATCTACTTCTAGCAGTGACTACGAGGTAAAAATTCCACGTTTAACATTATTAAAATTGTGTATTAGAATTATAATATTAAATTAAATTCACTGATGCCACTTTCGCTCAGGGTATCACCTTAAGCTACAGTGTTTGGAATCAGTGCTTTGTTGTCCATAACATTAAAAAAGTGCTTTCTTTTTTCATTTTAACACGCTCCAGTGTTCCCATCCCACTACATTTTTACACCACATGGATACGAATATTGGATTGCACGTCACAACTTCACAACGTTACACTTCACAGCACGGCCACAACAAAACGTCAACATGCCAAGTAGTATCATGTCATGTCATTGTCACAGTATGTCAAAACGTGCACCACCCAGCCTGGGTACTAAAATGTCCTCTCACTGCACGGGTTTTGTGATGAAACTTTTCATGACACATTATTCGAATTATGTTGGATGTGTTTAGAATCACAAAAAAGCAACCTAACAAAAACGTGTTAAAAACTTGTTATTAATAAACTTCAAACTTCAAACTTTTATTTGCAGACTAAGTGTTACATAGTTCTTAAATTATAAAAAGTACTTTAAACTTAGACACCTTGTACAGGTATGGCAAATTAAACTTAATTAAGCAAATAAACATAGCGATATAGCATATAGCATAGCAATAGCATCTAACGCGTCAGAATTATTGTTATAGTAAACATTTTGTAAACTTCGATTATATAGTTAAACGTTATATGGTTTCAGATGGAAGTAAAATTGATGCTGATTCACTTTGTTACATTATTTATAAAGTCGTCTAATCTGTTATTGACATTAATTATCATTCTTTAATTTTGTGGAGTATGCTTAATGTGGTATTTCATGGCAGGTAACTTAGTGGTCAATTTTAGTCAACTAGGTAGGTAACGCTTTTTATCGACAACCATCTGTAAAATTAAATAGCTACCTCATTGAGGTCTGCGATTAGATTTTACAAACGATTGTCATATTGTCAATAAAAAGAGCTAATTGACTAAAATCATACAGCAAGTCGTCTGCTATCGACACGTGTAAATACTACATAATGCGATGAGCATCATAGTAAATAGTCCTTACTTTCGAAACGCAATCGAGATATCGAGTCCCACTCGATTTAGTAGATATAGATTTAGATTTAGTACCTAAACGTCAAAACAGTACTTAGGAAATCATGGAAACCGTTTTCAATGTACCAAAATAACAGATTTTTGACGTTTAAATGTGAACTTGACTCGTCAGTTCCCGTCGAGAGTAAGAGGAGGAGGGGGGGCAGTTCTTTGAACGAGAGACATTTCGTCACTTGAGTAAAGAAAGGACCAGAGACAAAGCATCATACAACCGCGCGAATCGGTTGCACTACTACAAGCACGCGGGGTATGGTGCGTGTCCACTGGCCGCTTGTCGCGTACGTGAAAAAACCGGAAAAACCTGTTTTGACAACTGCAGCCAGTGGACAATCTATGGGCATTGCTTGTTTTGTTAGTTGCAAGTTTGAATTTCACGTCCTTAAGCTTTGTCTCTAGTCCTTTTCTTTACTCATGTGATTTCGTTACAGCAGCCTGTGTCGTGACAATGATAACGGGAATCAAAATACATATAGGCGACATATTGGTCAACGGAGAATGACCTTTTTGAGGATTTTTGAGTAATTCTTTGAATTGAATAAAAAATAGTTCAGCCTACAAATGCTTGGGTTAAATATTAGACTTAGGCCTATTAATCATTTTCTAACTCACTTGACCGATCGGCCATCGAAAACTAAATTCAGTCACCACGCCTCTAAAGCATTATGGCTGTGTAACTTTAATTTATCTTTGTCAATATCACTTTCTTTGTTTCACGGGGGAATAAGTTTGTGTTTCGGGATTTGCTTTAAAAGGACCTATGTTTTAGACAATTTACAACAAAACTACAAACTTTGTACTCGTCATACGTCTACCTATTTTTTTTTGCACTCTCAACCTTGGCTTGGCTTGGAGCAACCTTCCCGGACACCAAGGGGAAGGAGGCGGAAATCCTCATTGGATACCACATAGCCTTAAATATCCCAATTTATTTGGAGTCGCTGCAGTGCGTCAGTTTTAGCCAGCTAAAACTAGGTGTAGCCGATAGCTGTTGGCTAAAACTAGGTGAACCGATCTAATTTACTCCTGTAGGTCCTGAATATAGGTTAGAAATTTAAGGCGAGCGCGAAGCGCAGCGTAGCGTGAGCCTTAAATTTCGAGGTTATTTTTTTTAACAGACAACAGAAATAACTTTCTTAATAATGCTACACCTAGTTTTAGCCGGCTACACCTAGTATTCGCCGCGAGAAAACGGCTACACCTAGTTTTAACCAACAGCTATCGGCTAAAACTAGGTTTAGCCGCACTTCGGGTATTAGCCGTAACATATACACAAATGTGAACTCGCCTATGCGTTGGAAATCCTTTTGATTATGAACGTTTAGCTATAAGTACCAGCATTTTCATCATCATCATAACAGTATACTGCAGGACTTAGGACTCTCCCATGAGAGGAAGTTGTTATAATCTTCACACTTCGCAGTCTGTTTGGTTATTGCAATGTTGAAGCTTTTTCACCGAAAAATACTGATGCCTGTTTTGGGGTCAACGGATGTGTTAGATTAGATGCAACTCTAACACCTGTTTGCACTAAACTTAAGGTATTTTCTTAACTATAACTCGACCAAATTAAAACAGCCTACTCCTGTTGTCCTTCACTTTTGTCCCTCACTGGGGGATATAGGGATAATCGTTTATTAATTTTTATCCACACTTTTTTTTCCCTAGATACCACAGGAGGGGACAAAATCAGCGAACCATTAAAAGGCCCAATATCTTGAACATAATTATCATGCAGTTGTCGTGCGCCTAAAGTTAGGAAAAAACTTAGGTGATTTTTATGTCTAGTGCAAACCGCAGGCTGATATCTATTGAAAAACCACCTAGCGACCGGTTTCAGTTCACAAATGAATGTGGTACATTGCTACTTTTCTTTGGCATGTTTTTTTTACCCCAAAAAGAAGCAGTATCACATTCATCTGTCATATGAGACCGGTCGCTAGGTGGTTTTTAAATAGATAATCAGCCTGCGGTTTGCACTAGACATAATAATCACCTAAGTTTTTTCCTAACGTCTTAGGTAAGTCATTAGTCAGTAGTCACCTTAGTGTTGAAAGTAAAATTTGAATCCTGTTTCTGTGTTAGCACTCCAGTAGAGTAATTCAACTCAACACGATTTTCATGTCCATCAGCCATTTTAATGTCCCCACTTTGGGGCACAGGCCTTCCTTATGACGGGCCATAACCCACCACGCAGGCCCTATGCGGATTGGTGGGTGTTAACGACTGCAAATGCAGCCAGGCGTGCCTTCCGAAGCACGGAAGAGCTCGAGATTATACATTTTTAGTCACCCATCCCATGACCGACCCTTGCAAAAGTTGCTTAACCTCCACAATCGCTGGGCTGGCGCTAAACCACTGCGTCACCGAGCTCCTCCATTTTTTCAATTTTCTTACTTTATTGCAATGTTTGTAAAATACCCGAAATCTAAAATTAACAATTATTTTTCTTCACTATTCGTTTTTTGAACAAAAAACTAAAACTATTCCCAAAATGATCGATATACTAACAAACAGTTTATATAGAAACGCGACAGCCGACTATCTCAATTTGCTAGTACTATCACACGCCTTATTTGATCTCGACTATGGCTCTTCTGCCTATATTGACTCGAAGGTGCTCGTAAAAAGGCAGGTAACTCAGAAAAAAAGCTTTTTTCCGTGCCAGTTGAAACGAATTGTCAATAACGAGGGCTTTGCGGGCCCCATGGGACTTACTATTGTTGTGTTAAACGAAGGAGGTGTGACTTATGGGTATGGCCTCTTGTCAATGCTGTGGAAAAAAGAAAATGCTTGGAGTTCGAAATTTAAAAAAGTATGACATCGCCCGCCACTAATAAGATCTTACAGAAATTGTAGGGGTCACATTGGACGTATTGTTGTATGGTCTGTGCATTAGACTATATGCAGCTTAAAGCATAAAACCAACGGTATATAATGTACAAAAAAACTGTTATTTTTATTTTATATTCGAAAATTCGAACACTGTCCAATGGGTCACGTGGGCGACGCAACGACTCTCACGCACATAGACATGAAAAATTTTCGCTGCGCTCAAGAAGACCAACAAAGCGTGGAAAAGAGAAGTTAACATCATACGGACACGGTCTATGTAAAAAAGAGACAAAGGATCAAGTGACATGTGCCAACATTTTTTACAGTAAGGGCCCCTAGCGTCCCGCCTAGCAAATGAGCAATCACAGTTTGTTTAAAATATTTGTTAATCTTAATTATAATTTAAAATAAAGGTATCTTGGAGCCATGGTGTCTTGTGCTCTAAGTAATTGTGATGTCACAAAAAGAAATAATTCAAGTAATCACACTTTTCACAGGTAAATAAGATATTGTCACACATTTCTTTAAAACCAAATTTCTCTACATTTATTCGTTTATCGACGAAGAAAACAGTATGGAACATAATTTATTAATTTCCTTTGCCGTATATAGTCATATTTTATGAATCTAAGTCATATTTTACGTATCTCATATAAAATGTATGCATTCATTTTCGGATCACCTGTTTATTGACGTTGTTGTTCTTTGACATTCTATTTCTATGCTCACGCACTAGAGAAAATATCATATATGTAAAAAAGTTCAAAATTAGATTTTTGTATCGAAGTGAACACAGTTTTTTAATTTGTAGATTTTAGGCATTAAGAATGCTATTTTTATATCATGATAATTATTTTGATAGAAAAATACTAGCTAGACTCACCCGTAGCAGTTCAGACGGGACTCGGACTCGAACCCGCACCCTTGGGATTCCAGCCCAATGCACTGACCAATTATGCTACCGAGTCGCTAGTGGGAGCGGCGAAATTTTCTAGTGCTTTTTACGTTCACGCTGTAAAATCTAAAAATTAAAAAATTATAAAGCTATTTCTTCTTAATCGATTGTCTGACATCTGTAAAGGTGTTTGTTGCATTCGAATGTTAAAGATAATTTTCACATTGATGAAATAACGCTGACTTACAGCGTGAACTTAAAAAGTACTAGAAAATTTCACCGCTCCCACTAGCGACTAGGTAGCATAATTGGTCAGTGCATTGGGCCGGCATCCCAAGGGTGCGGGTTCGAGTCCCGTCTGAGCTGCTACGACTGAGTCGATTTTTTCTAGTATTTTTTCTATCAAAATAAAAATCTTAACACAGTTTGTGCATTCTCAGAAATTTGGAATAATATCTGTGATAATATGATCAACGCCCCAGTTCTAGTGATAAATTCACTGATATGTAGGTAAATAGTGAACTTTTATGCTGCTTTATAGAAGAATTAAGAAAGAGCTTTGGTATTAAAACAGTAAATCAATTCGAAATAATCAATATCAAACCTTTTCTTACTGACAATAAACGCCATTTAGTAAGGGTCTCTCGCTCCATCGGACACAAAATCGGTGTAAAAAGGGACATTTGTACGCTGTTCCATTTATGGAGAAAATAAATTTATTTAAAGGCTGTTTGTCGAATGTTCTGTCAAAATTGGAAACGGTAATTTGTAACTGCTGTTTAATGGTTTAAAACATTAAAAAAGGTAAATTTGTTAAATACGGTGAGTATATCATTTTATGTTAGCCAAGACGTAAATAATCTATAAAAAAGATATACAGGGTGTTTCTTAGTAAAAATATGTTTTTTTATATTGACACTGCAAAGTGACAACCCTAGACGCAAATAGACTGTTGTTTTCGATAATACTTTTTTAGGGTTCCGTACCCAAAGAGTAAAAACGGGACCCTATTACTAAGACTCCGCTGTCCGTCTGTCTGTCTGTCTGTCTGTCTGTTTGTCTGTCTGTCTGTCACCAGGCTGTATCTCATGAACCGTGATAGCTAGAAAGTTGAAATTTTCACAGATAATGTATTTCTGTTGCCGCTATAACAACCAATACTAAAAACAGAATAAAATTAACATTTAAGGGGAGCTCCCATACAACAAACGTGATTTTTTTGCCGTTTTTTGGTACGGAACCCTTCGTACGCGAGTCCGACTCGCACTTGGCCGGTTTTTTTATTTAAGACACGATGTCTAATTAATTTTGTTTTTGCGAAGTTTCTCACCTGACAAAATTATCAAAATCATAATATAATAACTACATACATTACAATATGTTACAAAAATACCCCTATACCCTTAATGCCGAATATGGTAGATAGGGACCATCAAACTGGTCCCGTTTTTACCCTTTGGGTACGGAACCCTAAAAAAAAACAGAAAAAGAAAACCTACATTATTTTAATGATAAGAAAGCCAATGTTATTATTCATCTTATTATTTAATATTCGCATAGACAACAATAAGCAACAATATTAAAAGAAGCAGTCGTTTCAATGAAACAATTATAGTTTAATCAAAACGTTTCACAAATCAAATATTTCCTGCCTAGCTGGGAATATTGCGCATTGTAAGAAAATATTTACGAGTAATTACAAGGCTACGTTTAACACTGGCTTTTGTGTATCAGTAGGGGTGGCACATCCCTTAAATACAATTATTTCGATTTCTTTCTGACTTATCGAATGAAGATTAGTGGCCACCTCTGGTTCTGGTGTTAAAGATCATCAAGCCGCCTGTAAGGCCTCTAACTTGGCTTAACGACAGTTTTTAGATGACAACAGCCGGGACCGACGGTTTAACGTGCCCTCCGAAGCACGGAAACGCTCAGTTGTAATGCCAACGGTCACCTATCCGACACCGGGCCGTACCGAGCGTTGCTTAACAAACGTGATCGAGTACGATCAGTCTGTCAAGCTCCGATATGAGCGCTTCCACTTGAAGCGCTCATGGCGGCATTCGATTGCAATTAAAAGTTAAAAGTTTTTATGTCTCATAGTTTTGTTCATTGGAATTATTTCATTGATATTTTCTAACAAAATATTATTTAATAAAAAAACAGATGTTTTGTAAAAGTTTCATTATAAACACCTGAGAGATGTTGATTAACCGATCAACATCTCTCAGGTGGGGGGACCTTAACAACTGCAGGTATTATCATAGGGGCTCTCACTCCGCGCGTGAACATGAAGCGCTCGGCGTCCTCAGTGAGGACCAATTTCATACGTCAGAAAAGATAAGTGATACGCGATAGAAAGAGAAGCAACTACTAGGTGAATATAATGTTAGGAAGCGAGCGGAACTCCCTAATGTTTGCATGCATACTGCATGCCTGCTTGTATGCTGCATGCTTTCTTGCATGCAGCATGCTTGCTTGCATGGAGCATGCTTACTTGCATGCAGCTTGTGTGCATACTTGCTTGCTTGCTTGTATGCGTGCATGCTTGCTCACTTGTATGCTTGTATTCTTGAGTGTAAGAAAAATATAAGATAGGCAATTAAAAAGACAACGACGGGTTTATCTGCTCATTCTTTATTTTTAATTAACAAAACATAATTTTTAGTGTTTCATATTCTAAATCAAGGGTGGCCAACCCGCGGCCCGCGGGCCACATGCGCCCCGCCGTCTGTTACCTTGTGGCCCGCGGAGCCGAGCACATTTGTTCAAAGTTGGACTTATCTGGCGCGCACTATACATACAATTTGGTAGTGCGGCCCGGGATAAAATTCTACTTCCGAATTTTGGCCCAAGTGTCAAAAAGGTTGGCCACCCTTGTTCTAAATCATTAATTGTTGGTAAAATCGTTCAAAAGTATTTAATTAAATTGTGTAATTTTCAATTTACAAGTAGTAAACAAAACGGATTAAGAACGGTTATTCCTATAATGATTAAGGGAAGTGAACATTCGGTAAAAAAAATATTAGGCGTTACAGAATTGTGCGAATCATTATTTAGTACTTTTAAACATTAGGGATTATGAATTATGCTTAATGATGAATTTGGGAAGTAAACATGCGGCGAAAAAAATTTAGGCGAAGTGAAAATAGGCCAAACAAATTTAGGTAAAACTGTGCAAAAAGTTTTTAGGCCAATAATAAATGTGCTAAAGACAGTTAGGACAAAAAAATTAGGCATTCCAATATATACCCAAAATAACTGATACTTAGATTTTTCTTTCGTAGATTTTTCTCTTTGTTTCTCACACAGGTGCCACCCCTGTTTCCTGCAGAATTAGCTTCGACCTTAGCAAGCGAAGCTTTCGACGCTTCTCAAATAAAGTACATTTACACAAGACGAGCCGGGCGCTTGAACGAAATCTCAATTAAATGTAATAATATAGTCAAATATTACAATTGTAATTAATGTGACGTCGCTTTATTTATTGAACATTTTAATAATGCTTGATGTCGTCTTTAAGATGAATTTATACAATTTTCTGTTTTGTGAACGAATGATTACGTCATAAAAATAAGCTTTTTGTCTGTGCTTTTGGTAAAAAAGAATAATTATATCAGAAATAGAAATGAAGTCTGAAATGGGAATTCAGAATTAATATCCCTTGAGACATTGTCATGAACAATTTTTTTTCTTATTAACTGAACTGGCTGTCTGTATGATTTGACAGCAAAGTTCTTGTGCCTATTTGAAACGCCACTAGCGTGAGTCTAAAGAACTAATTTTGACGTGTACAACGAAAATGGTTGCCGTGATGGTCTCTCCAGACTTCAGACTTTAGTACCATGTCCCTCACGCTATGCTCACGCTACGTCCTACAGCGCCAAAATGGCGGAATTCAAATAGGCACAAGAGCAGTTTGACAGCAGCCAGTCCAGGCCTGTTCTGTATGTGAATGCCAGTCTAATTATATTTGTTTGTTTGTTGTTATCTAATACCTAACAAAAATGGAACAAAAATATATGTGACTTTTTACAGGTATCGATCATTCTTGAAAAAAAACATTATAAATTAACTTTGTTTTTATTGAAAACATTACAATGTGATTTTTGAGTCACGTGACATAATTTCAGGCTTTCTTTCAGTCCATGAAACTGAACAACTTTCTCCAAGAAACATAGGTTGAAAACTTAATCAATTTTTAGATTACTTATCATAATCATAATCATTTATTTATTTGCTTCAAACATGGTCAATAAGATGGAAAGTAAAATTAGTATGTACATTATCATGTTTCGCCTATTACTAAGCATGCAAATTTATACAATCTTGTTAAAATTTAAAATAATATGTCAGATTATTATACCTATGTCAAATAATAAATATTAAATTACAATTGAAACGTCTAGATATTGGATGCATTTAATAAATACAATTACAATTTAGATTTCAGTTAATTACTTACTTATATTTTTTAGTTAAAAACTCTTTGAGGTCGTAAAAATTTTCCGTTATTAGCCATTTAAACATACAATTTTTGAAATGAATAATATTTAAAGATTTCATATTTTCTGGTATATTATTAAACAATTTTACGCACATAGTGAGTCAGCTCTTAGAATACTGAAATGTATGAGCTGGTTCTTTCAGTACTAATCTATTTGGATTTCTGGTATTTCGGGGGTAGATTTCAAACTACACGACGAACTAATACAAATCAGAATAATAAAGTCATTGGATTAGTATGGGATGGTTCATATTTATGTTAAGACGTATTTATGAATCTTTATTCATACATACGTCATAAATATGGACCATCCACTTACATGAAAATTTTTTGTTTTATATAACTGGAATAGCTGTCTGTATGATTTGACAGCTAAGTTTTTGTGCCTATTTGAAACGCCACTAGCGTGCGTCTAAAGAACTAATTTTGACGTACAATATGAAAATAGTTGACGTGATGGTCTCTCCAGACTTCAAACTTTAGTACCATGTCCCGCACGCTATGCTCACGCTACGTCCTAAAGCGCCAAAATGGCGGAAATCAAATAGGCACAAAAACAGTTTGACATAAGCCTGTCCAGTGTAAACATATGCAGGTCAGTGGGACCATCCCATACTTCGTACGCATCGGTACCTCTTTAGATACCTACTGATCTATTTTGTCTCATTACCAATATAGATTTTCACATTAAAAACAACAACTTCAAATTTTCTTTCCTAGTTGAGTGTGGGTGGTAGATACTAACTATTCTGCGAATAGAAACCAATATTCTTTCACTGTTATTCAGATTTCACCATAAATATAAGCTGAAAACCCATCAAAATACCTTTGCTATACAGCCACGTCTCAGTGTAAATACGTTCTTAAAGTCACCTGGGCAGAATGGGGCACTTCCAAGCAAAAATGACTTCTTTTGTCGCAACAACAATGGTTGATTTATTGCGGGCTACACTCGCTCTCTGACCTTAAAGTTGTATTAAATAGGCCTGTATAGATTATGTATGTAAAAGATGGGACAGTCCGTTGAACCAATACAAGTATGTAAAGTAGATTGAAATTGTATAAGTGGCATACAAAAACTAAGAAAAGTGTATAATAAGATTTTTTAACAAACTGCTTGATTTTTTGACATTTTTCATACTAGTATTTTCATAATTAAATTAATTTAATAACCTTAAACTCTTTGTAATAAAATTTTATGTAAAGTTCGTTCACTCAAGCACTTGTGTTCAGAGACAGTAATACCGGTAACAATCACAATCTTTCATTATGCACTTCTATGTAAACTGCCAATATCCAAATTGACTTGCGGGTGTACGCACGCGGTATCCTTTGTTTATGCGGCGGCATCCTTTGACAATAAGCGGCACGTGCAAAGGCGGCGCGTTAAAAGGGCGACACTATCTAAGCGAACGGGCTTTAAAAGAACAAAGGCAACAAGAAAAACATAACTTAAGCGAAAAGAAATAAGTTTAGGCTAAGTTACAACGATTAAAGTGGTCAAATTTTAACAAAAAAAATACACTTCACTTACAGGTATTTTTTTAATGTTAAGAAAACAAAATAAATAGTATTTAATTATGCTGATAGTTGACAGCTACGGACTACGATGACAACTAGTATGTGATGTAATATTCAGCAACTGATAAATATTTTAAATCACATAAGTTATGACGAGGTTCTTTGTGTGTGAGAAAAAAACACAAATTTCATAGGTAAGTATCCAATACTTTCAGTAGTTGGTGCAATGAAGAGTTTTCAAAGTGACATTTAAAAAATAAATTAGTAACTATTTGCCCCACTAGATGGCATTGATGGAAAGAGGAGTATCAAAATTGGCTTTTAAAAATAAACGGCCTGTACCAAAAAGCCAAGTAAGCGCTCGCTGGCTGACATCTGCCCAAAGAGAAACATTTTAGGGTTACATCTGCCTGCCTATTTGAGGAGGTACCCTTCGAATCTTAGTAAAAAAACACATATTTTTATCAACGCCACCTATCGAGCTTACAGTTTTTTGTCATTGTGAAAAACTCTCATTATATTTCACAATCGTACTTGTCTATGTCCCCCCTGCTGCGGCTTAGGGTGACATGCGTGGATAAGATGGATGGGCCATAACCTTAGCTTACGCTAAGGCCTAAGGCAGGCCTAATTTAGATTAGTAAAGGAGACCCGACACATCCCATAGAAAAAGTGGTAAACTTGCATACGATTGAATTTAGTCTAAAAATATAGCCAATAACTGCTACATGAATCAATTTCTTTCTTATTTTTATTTTTAGCGCATGTAGAGAAAGAGTTAATACTTATTTGATGAATATTTTTTTGATATGGAAACAATGTCGGAACAACGAGTTCTCCAAAAAAAATTCCGTTATTCACATTAAATATTCAAAGGGAAGAAAAGTCACTATTAAAAGTAAAAATATGGCTGCATAAACCATAATTTCTCTACTTTTTTCGAAATTAACAAATCGAAATGACAACTTGACGTCAATTTGGCATTAACCGCTGACATTTGGTGGACACAAAACACAGATTATTTAAATGAACAAGTACAAGCAGTTTCTGAACCACAGATTCAAAAATTAAAAAGAATTATTATACAACTTTAGCATAATATGTCAAATAAACCATAGTAGTCTTAGAGTAAGACGGGCTTCTGTGACGAAACAAAGCCTTTGTTGCTCGAAGATAGTAGTGCAGTTTTTATTTTGCCTACAAGGAGATTAAATTTCGCATTATAAATATTACACTTCTGCACACTGAATCTTTGCCCAATATCGCAAGGTCACCTGTTATTATCAAAGTATGGTATAGGTTTGACTAAGTTTTCTTTTCGTCACTTTTATTAATTTAGGACTAAGTTAAGTATTGTAGAAGAAAATTTCATTAAACTGTATAATACGATAATTTGAATACGAGTATTTTTAGAAAATTTTACCATATTTGAAAATTCATTTTTTTGCGATTTTTTGGAATAATTGTGTGACTACGCTAGTAATACAACGTGTTAATGAATGAACCCAAAATGGGAAAATTTTTCTTCGGACCATCAAACTGAATGACTTTGACAGTGGGGCCAACTCCGAAATAGCGAAACCCACAGTAGAAGTTGCTTATTTTGATGGTCCAAAGACACGGTTTTCTCATTTTGGGTTCATTCTTATTCTTCTTATCGAATGAGGATTAGTGGCCACCTCTGGTGTTAGAGTTCATCAAGCCGCCTGTAAGGCCTCTAACTTGGCTTAACGACTGTTAACAGATGACAACAGCCGGGATCGACGGTTTAACGTGCCCTCCGAAGCACGGAAGCACTCAGTTGTAATGCCACTTTAACGGTCACCCATCCGACACCTGGCCGGACCGAGCGTTGCTTAACAAACGTGATCGAGTACGACTAGTCTGTCAAGTTCCGCCATGAGCGCTTCATTTTGGGTTCATTCATTAACACGTTGTATAAGTCAATGGCTCAGACCAAATAAAAAAGTAAAGACGGAGTCTTCCGACAAAGCGGTGAAGCCAGTAAAACTACGCCTTGGCTGTGTACATACACAGTTTACGCACATATATGCAACGAAACTACGCCTTGGCTTTCGTTCGTCATTGGACGTTCCATATCGAACCCTGCCGCCCGGCCCCCGCCCGCCCTCTAGTACGCACACATGTACCATCAAAAACCGGCTTCACTTAGTTGTTCGCAACCACTGCGCAACGCTCCATCTTCCTTTTTTATTTGATCTGAGGTCAATGGACTAATCCAATATTACAATACAATACATTTTGTTAGTGTAGGTACAGTTTATTCTTATTACACCGATTGTTATTATGAACAAGCAACAAATAAAGTATTTTCCATTAGAAGTCTAAATTAAATTGCTATCGAAAGCACGAAATATTGAAAGAAAATTCAAATTTACTGGTTCCTTTGAGCTTAAAATAATGTAAGTATAACATTAATAAATTTAAATTTTACCCACTTTGCAAGCCCAGTGGTCAGCTTTCATAATTCGCACCGTCAGTGGGGTGAATCGCCAGGGAGATAACTGTTTATGTAAATTTTCGACCGTCTAAATTAACTTTTGGGGTCAACGGACACCACGATGAAGAAACGCAAAAAAGTCGAACTGACTTTCACAAAACCCCCCTACCGCGTAAGAACATTGATATGAAGTTCATGTAAATGTTGATATTTTAAGTCCCTATTTTTATGTTTTTTTTTGGCAATTTTTTGTTCTTTTTAACGACGTCCGTATTAATAAGACCAACTAAAATAAACAAACAAATCAATAAAAAAGCCATAAATAATAGCCATAAATTTTTAGGGTTCCGTAGCCTAAATAGCAAAAAACGGAACCCTTATAGATTCGTCATGTCTGTCTGTCTGTCTGTCTGTCTGTTCGTATGTCACAGCCACTTTATTCCGAAAGTGTTGAGACTACAGAGTTGAAACTTGGTAGGTAGATGTATTTCTGTTAACCGCTTAACGAATTTAATACAAAAATAAGAAAAATAAAAGATTAAGGGGGGCTCCCCATACATGGTACCAACTTTTTATCAAAGTCAACCGTTTGAAAGATATTCACCGCCAAAGTGGTAAAATGTGTGTCCCCCCCCTTTAACTTTTGAAATAAGAATGAATGAATGAATGAATGAATGAATGAATGAATGAATGAATTTATTTGCTTTTGAATAGGGTACAATAGGATTATAAATGGTTTACAAAACCTTATACATAATAACAGTTTCACCTACTCTGCAAATAACAATTAATTTTGAAGCTAATTTAAAACATTGACATAGCAGTATCATTGAAAATTCACAATTAATAAAATTAAAACATAAAAAATTAAACTCACGTCATAAAATGTCAAAATAAATGTCAAAAATTAAATAGTACTAAAATTACATGCTGGTCAGAAATGTCATAAAAATAAAATGTCAATTGGGTGTAAATTCTAGTTTTTATAATTCAAGAACTCCTGGACCGAGTAGAATAACTTATCCATAAGCCATCTATGCAAAGCCGTCTTAAATCTATTAAAAGGCAATTCTTTTATGGTATCAGGAATCTTATTATATATCAAAATACCCATGTAATGGCAGTTTTTCCTGAATCAGCGCTTTTAAGAGAGTGAAAAATCTAAAAAAAATATATGCTGTAGATCTTAATAAACACTTTTAACCAAAATTGGTTTGAATGCGATATAGTAATTAGTTTTTGAGATATAGCACATTTTCCAAAACCGCAAATATAACTTTGTCATTCATACCAACACTGTGAAAAACAAAGTTATTTTTGCAAACGAAAAATGATAGGTGGTATTAAATATGGTATGGTATAAGGTAACTACGGAACCCTATGGCGCGTGGCCCGACACGCACTTGGCCGGTTTTTTGCCATTGAGGCTACGGAACCCTAAAAAGGAGATCTGCAAATAAAAGAATATTTCAAGTGGTTGTTCTTTTCAGTGTACGCTTACCCGAATGTTACCTGTTTGTTTGACGAATGAAAGCGTTAATTGAAATTGTCAAAATATATGTATAAGGCTTAGTATGATCTTTCTCTCTGTTTTAAATGTTGTGGCATGTGTGTTTACCTACAGATAAGCCTGAATTGAAAATTTATGTGTTTTAGGGTTCCGTACCTCAAAAGGAAATCGGAAACCTTATAGGACCACTTTGTTGTCCGTCTGTCTGTCAAGACCCTTTATGTCGGGAACGCGTGGACGTATCGAGTTGAAATTAAAACTCGAACATATACATATAACCACAAAAGTCTACAGTTCCTTGAAGGTGTGAAAAAATTGAACTGCGTTAACGTAAAAAATAGGGCCGTTTGTGCCGCGAAAACGCATATTTCGATACTCTCAAGGGAATCAAAATTTAAAGGCTTCCCGTTGATCTAGAACTATGAAATTGGGCATGTAATATCGTCATATACTTCAAGTACAGGGAAAAGTCTGAAAAATATAGTCTAAGGCTAGGGTTTCCTAGGATGACGGTGCCGTCATATTACGGCCGTAATTTAGCGGCGTAGAACGTTGCCTATTTAAAAAATATGGCGTGCACCGTACTGTTTGCATAGACAACGTTCTATGCTGCTAAATTACAGCCATAATATGACGGCACCGTCATCCTAGAAAACCCTAGTTTGAGTACCAACAAAATAATAGTAAGGAACCATCGGTGGACGAGTCCGACTCAAACTTATCTGGTTTTTGTTTCATTTAACGTGAATAAGTAACGTTGCACTTCATTTTAAAAAAGTTTGTGTCCCAAAGATGTCTAAAAAAAGTCATTTTTGGGAAAAGAAGTGACTTCTAAATGAACACTTGTGACCACACGATTTCCATCCATACTCAAAACGTTAATTACATTCCATAGTTTTTCCATACATTCCATACATTTCGCACATGATATTCAACTTAGTCTTAACTCAAAAAGTAGTAAAGTAGTTTCGAGATATAGCATTTCAAAGATTTAAAAAATCATAGTTCTTGATTGTGAAGTATTTACGGCCTGATTGTTATATCGTTAAAAAGCTACATTCTTCTACTTTGTATAGATACCTCAAAAATAAAGTCTTTGGGACCAATACATAAGGATATACAAGCTACTTTCTAAAACCACCTAGAGTGCAAAGAGTATTAACTAAAAAACAGGAGTAAAAATAAACAAGCAAAAAAGTAATAACTCAAAATAACAATTAGTTATATATAAAAGTTGACAGGCAATACAGTAGCAAAGTCACAGTTAATACGCTAACATTTGTAAATAATTTTCTGATTTGGTGTGTTAACTCGAGATACAACACAAACTGATGTTTTGGTAGCCTCGATTACAGGCAAGACCATCTTAAAATGCAATCCAAAAGACTTAGTTATGACTGTTTTACCAGATTGTAGAGAAAAAATGCTGATTCTGAATATACAAATAACTCAAAATTCAACTTTTTTGAGTTAATAATAATAATAATTATTTATTTCAGAAACAATGTCCATAGTGTTAGTTACAAAAATTTACCTTAAAACTATGTTAGTAATTTACAGTAATCCTACTTAATATTATAAATGTGAAAGTTTGTGGGTTTGGATGTTTGGATGTTTGTTCCTCAATCACGCAAAAACTACTAAACGGATTTGATTGAAATTTGGCACACAGATAGTAGATAGCCTAGATTAAAACATAGAATACTTTTTACCTCAATATTCCCACGGGAACGGGAACCACGCGGGTGAAACCGCGGGCGGCCGCTCGTAAATATTAAAATGAATTAATTTGATTTGATTTGAATTGAATTATTGAAATACATTACATTGATTATACATTTTCACACATTATATTTTGCTATACTAGCGAGGCGGTCAGCCCACAGTCTCAGGAAAGTAGAGTCCTAGCGCTCGTCTAACAACGCCTTCAGGATGGTATTGTCGCTGTTTCTCACTCGGTTTAACAGAGACGCACAACGCTTTCGAATAATGGTAGAAAAGCCATCAACCCGCGCCTCTGTAAACATACCAGATGCACTACAGCGACGTGGGAGTCCCATTAGCACCCTGAAGGCGTCGTTGTATTGCACACGCAGGTCGCTGTATGCCCGCTGCGTGTAGTCGACCCACAGGCTGCATGTATAAAGAGACTGGCAGTATGCCGTGAAAAGTGTAACCTTTACGGCTTTTGTACAATGTGCGAACCTGCGGGCCAACATATTACACCGAACAGCTAGAGACCTACGTTCCCTTTCAACATCTAGGTTATCTTTGAGATCCTCGATCCTCTCTTAATACTATGTTGAATATTATGTGCGATTTGGTGGTAAAAGTTGAAGTTAGATCAGTAATAATGGACCTCGTTGGGCAAGCAATTAGTAGCCTTAGCACGATCAGCTATCGAAAAAAATAACGCGCGTAAAAATATTCGATTGAGTAATTTTGTATAGGAAATTTGTACAGCGCCATCTACCGCCGATAATCGAAATTAAATTTTCCAAAGGATTTAACTCGATCGAGTACTTTTATGTGCTTTTTTCTCGATAGATGTTCGTGGGTGTAAGAAGAGAAGAAACGCTATTCTATTGATAGTAGTCATTTATATAACATAAACATTGGATAGGTAATGGAGATCTAAATGACATCAGGCACATGATGTTATCTATAAACACTTTTTCAACACACTTGCTCGTAAAGTGAGCCCTAATACATCGCTTTTAGGGCCATAAACCGAACTATAACAAACGCGTGCAATAATATATAAAACACTAGTTGGTTATAGAATTATCCCTACAAAGTTAAATAGGTACCTTACTGCAAGTTCCTTGCGTGTAAACAGAGCATTTTCAATTTAACCGGGTAATACAGTTATTTTTTTAGTAACAACAAAGAGGTTTTATGCCTTCATTCCTAATCCTATCCTATCCTTAATTAAGTCAAACAAATATTTATTATTATCAAATTATTTCTTATTTACAATATTTTGTTCAAACATATTAAAATATTAGCATTTTATCACCTAAATTTATAATTTTGAAGTAGGCTGTATGCTCACTAACCCCTTTGTTCGCAAAATATTCTTGCATTGGGCGTGTGAAAAAAACAAAAAAAAAACCTGCGCGCCTTTTCTCATCATGATTATCATTTTGTTTTTGTCGTATTTGTTGCTGTGTGGTAAATTACTTTGTTTTTTCCTCGCAAATGTGTTGAAAAACGTCGTATGAAACTCGTGAGCTCTTACTTATTGCACACTCGGCTGAGTTACGCCCTCGCCTGCGGCTCGGGCTGCAACCCACAGCCTTGTGTGCAATAAGTAACCTAAGCTAACTTGTATCATAATGTACTATTATGTTACTAGAATCATAAAACAGCAGCAACGTTATTTTTTAACTCCCTCATTTAGCGTTAATTAATTATTGAAAAAAAACAAAAGTATATCAATGAAACGGACATCTTTGTTAGCGATTTCACAAGTCTCCCTTGAGTATATTTGTTCTATGGCACAAGTGATTGCGCATTAAAAAAAAGTCTGCCAAATGGCAGTCAACTCAACTGTCAAAAGCGTTTTGTTACGTGCGACATATGCACAGATTTTCCGTTTGATCGGTTCCAACTCGTACATTGTGGTGCTAATCTGTATCACTAACGCAGCTACCGAAACGTGTTGTCGTGAAACGTGTTGCTATTTAGTGTCGGGGTTACCAAAAAAAGCTTTCAAACGTAAATAACTCTTAAAACATAAATCTTCGTAAAAATCTGAATATTTTCTATGACTTACTTAATTACATGCCTACATTTTGAAAAAAAAAACAGAAACGTTATACCATTCTTTGGTTTTTTTTCTATGGGACTCTGCCTGATGTCCTTTAACATTCTATTTAAATTATTGTTATTTTAATTCATTTCTATTTTAAAAATGCTTTCGGTATTTGCTCATTAGCCATTTTTATGTCCTCGCTGCAGGGTTGATAAGGATGACCAGCCACAACCAACCACATGGTCCCGATGCGGATTGGTAGGTGTTACCGACTGCAGATGCAGCCGCTGGGACCAACGGCTTTACGTGCCTTCGAAGCACGGATAGGAGCACGATATAATTAAAGTTGGTAACACATATTGTGTGCTTATTATTTTAATGAAACGTTTTTTTCTCACTTATGCTCTGAGATGTTATCATTCCATTAGAAAAAGGAATGTGGGGCGTTCCACATTTCCATAGGGGTTTGGTTTATTACATTCTAAATTTGAAATTCAGTGTGGAAATGAATTTCAATACTTAACTCCTGCACTAGTGCGGGAAGTAGTATTCCAAATTCAAAACGGTAGAACTCATTAGCTAGCATTATTTTTATAAAACTCATTTTTACTAAGAAAAATTTATTTCCTCGCATTTCTTGATAAAAGTATTATACAAACCTTATATTGGAAGCTATGTCACGTGGAGCAATAAAACAACAGGACTCCACAGTGTAGTCCAAATTATATATCCAAATAAAAAAAAATCACAGATCTCGTGCCTTTCACGACCTTCTGGTACATTGAAAATGAATTTAATTAATTACCTAAAACAAAATTTATTCGTAAACATTTTTTATTATTATTAAATATACCTATGTAAGTACTATAACTAAAACATCTTAGAATTTCTACAAAAATATTACCTAATAAAAAATTCTAATCAAAATCAAATGCAGTCTCGCGCTGACTTCATCATCATTTGAATATGTGCGATAACAAACTATGTTTATCTAGGCATCATCTTCATATTCTCATTTAGAGACCGTTGTAAAAATTCATTTGGAATCGAATGCTTTTCTGTATCTACTCCTAAGTATAGAGGCTCAAACTACAAACTCTCTTCTATTCAACTTTTGCTCAAGATTCGTTTATTCGTTAGCTTATACAACTTATACAAAAAAGTGCCGGGTATCACGAAATCCCACGGTGCAGGCAATGGTCAGGAAATATAGCCAATACAATAGAAACAGATGCGCCGAAGTAGTTTTTTTTCGATGCTCACGTGCAACTGCAAGGCAAAGCCCGGCCTTTTGCATAAGTATAGAAACGCTTAATTAATAAATGATATCTTGTTCTTCGTATGGGTAAATACTAATGGTGTTTATTTAACTTAGTTGTTTTACGTTAGATTTGACACCTAACCATTAAAAAGTCATAAATAAATAATTATTAAAAAATCACATTAACAAAATTTAATACAAACATAATCTCATTTAATCTAATTTTACTTGATTTAAGAATTTTACATAAGTATTAATAAATTAAAAATATATTTTTGTTTTGCTTTTAAAAACACTTTCATTAGGTACCTATCCGATTTTTTTATAATCAGAAAATAACATTTTATTACATGTACAACTCAAAATATAACTATAAACAAACATTTGTCTTTCAGACCATTAGCGTTGATACGACTAACACTACTGCGCTCAGCGCTCACTCATACGCTCCGCGCAAACTTCACTTCACAAAGGTTAAGCTACAGAATTATCCCTTTATGTTATTTACCTCAAATATTTTTTTTAAAGTAGACCAAAGTCATATCTCGAGGTGTTTTTAAAATCGACCCGATATCGCGTTTCGTTTACGAGATATGATTTTTTGCTCGCCGAAACCGGGCGAAAATCGATGGCATTTTTCACATTTTTGCGATTTTCAAAAAAAGATTTTGAGATTTTTCAAAAAAAAAATTTTTCAGCTTATAACCCTTAATTAGACTCGTCATTTGATATCTCAATCATTTACATAGCTATAATATCTACGACACCAGGGTGAAATCGCACTTTGGCTGAAAATCGGGCCTATACAGATGCCTCAAAAAAAACATTTTCAATGTTAAAAACCTAAAAGGTACAAAATATTTTATAAATAGTCCGTCTAAAATAGAAATTTTGTTACCTACTCAGCAGTAGTTGCAGGTTGTACAATACAATTAACCTACGGGCCTTGTGTATTTTATTTCACTTCGCAATATATCTTATTTATATTTGATATTATTTTATAATATTCTCCGAAACACATGTTTCTTCAGGAAATTTTGCAGGACTGACGTGCAGAGAGAAATGGCAGCAAACACGTCTTTTCCAGAACAGAATAAAAATTTAACATAGTTTCGAATTTAAAACTGAACAATAAGTTTTTACTCTGGGGAAGAGGTCGCATGGCCACGTTACAGCTACTTGCATTGCCTCGAGTGATTAAAACCCTCGCCTAGCTGAGACGGGCTTCAAACCATCCTCGACAATGCAAATGCTATCTTCCCGTTCTCGGCTGTAATGTACTATTTCGTAAAAAATCTTTTGAAGTTCCTTCATTATTCCTGTGACGGAAGTGAATTACAAAAACAAACATCTTTGACTTCGAACAGGAAATGGGCACCGCCATTGGCGTTCAATTGCTGCAGTCGTTTTCCTTAATCTTGCTGTTACATTAAGTAATCATTTGGGTACGGTGAAATGACCACGGTTTGTTTCTTGGGTGTAACTTTAATTATATCATTCAAAGCTATATATTGGTACGGTATAGTTCACTTTGTAAAAAAAAATAACTAATAAGTTAAATAATAACTGTCATTACAGTTGGGATACCGTTTTGTGGAACGATTTTCAATCAAAAAGGTGGTCTCCCCTCTTTCTTCCGCCTTTAATGTTCCAGTGGGATGTATGACACTTTGCGATTACCTATTACTAGTAACTTTCGAAAAATACTCACTCATACAATAGGGATTAAAAAAAAACCCAAATTGTCGATATTTTCAAAATTGCTTCCATAATGTAAGATAAGAGTATATTAAGAGTTATTTGGCGATGTTTCATAAGAATTCATTTACCCGTTTTCTCCCTGCAAGAGCCCAAACTTGGTATGTTTGGAAAATATTTTTCTGGTTTTTTTTTAACTAGTAGCTGCAATGTCATAATATTCTACATTCGAAATTAGCTCAAAAAGTCCTTTTCATTCGATACCCCACATGGTGGGTTTTGAAAATAAAAATCAAATTCCATACAAAAAAAAGATTGTGTTATAACTCCCTCCCATAAAAAAATCCAAGATGGCTTCCCTTCTTAAAATGATCTAAGGGTTCAGAAGGTTCACCTTGCCAAAGGATATCCCTCGATCACCAAACGCCGTATTTTTTACTGAGCACACCCGACTAAACGGTTTTCATGTGTCGCCGTTTCAAAGTCCCGTTTGATTCGATCCCCGGCTGGGTCCCAAGATTAGAAATTTGGAAAACGATTTTTGATTAATTTGACAATGACGGTGGTTCTCGGCAACTTCACTAGATAATGTATGGTGTTCACAGATTAAAATACACCGTATTGTACCACCCCAAGCACTCTGACGTTGGTTATCACGTATATTGTCAGATTAATTGAATTTTAGGTTATGTTTTCTAACATTATAAGAAAGTCACCGCACCCCGGACACTCCATATAAACATTCTCATTTATATCTCCTACTTTTACTACATAAACAGAATGACTACACACTGCGTGTGTCGGTGAAGTGCTCAGGGTTATACTTACCTTTTATAAACATTCACTGATACAAAAGTACTCTTTGCTACTGTCTCACCGAGCGTACAGCCCTCAATAATGATATGGATAATTCGCCAATCTAATGCGGGGCGGGGTGAGGTACCGCCGATCGGTGGGAGGGTGGAAGTGGCCATTCTGTACGTCTGAACTATTTTTAATTCTGTGACGTCACATGCTTCATCAGCCGCGCGACACTGCTGGACATCGGTTTCCCTCAAGGATCTCCACTCGATAGCTTTTTATTATACTTATAAGGGTGATACGAAATAATAATAAAGTTGTTCGTAACAACTATTTCTGTTGTAACTGAACTACAAAACAAAACTGTGAGTACAAGGTAAAGAAAAGTATTCTTTCACGATTACTTTCCAAGAGAATAGATTTTTAATTTATTTCATAAACACAAAAAGAGTATCTTTAAGACTATTAGCGCTATCGCACACAGGCAACTTAGTCTCCCAGCAACTGTTTTGTCTCTCACATCAAGTCCACGGGTTTATATGGAAGCGCGCACACGAAGCGACACGGTCGTCTGCAACTTTTCATACAAATCACGTGAGAGACAAAAAAGTTGCTGAGACAAAAGTTGCCCGTGTGCGATAGCGCTTAGAAAACGAATACCTTAATAACACCCAGAAGTAATTAAAACAAAAATACTGACTGAAATATTATATCTCGGTGCAACGTGATACAACGCCCGTTTCGTGTTGTCTTAAGTCATAGTCTGAAATCTATTATTTTTATTCTTATTTTTGTATGAAGTATTACTTTAAGAAACATTTAAAATATTGCAGAATTTACTATCGTTTTGGTTTTACATTTTTAGTTGTAAATATCTACTCAAATTATCTTAGTTGTAGTAATTTTAAAATGTTTCCAAATACATGCTATGAACTCCTGATGTTGCTGACTATTGCTGACTGTACATAATCACAGTAAACATTCTAGTTCAATTTTTATAATTATATGTCAATTTTTCAAAACTGAAGATAAATCACCTTCATGCTTTGTATATTTTTTTTGTTTTCGTAATCCGTACAATATTTGCTGCTGTGTTTGTGTAATAAATTAATAATTCAATTATTAGTCTATTATACAATCGCTGTGCGCTCGTCGCACGCCCCAAACGCCGACTCCACGTAAACTCAGCACATTAATCTCTGTACAACTCAGATTTTCCAAAGTTAAGCCCAAATTTTGGCACAAAATCGGAAACAATTTGCAAATAACAACAAACCCCATAATTTGTACCCTCACCTTCGCATTGTGCCCTGAGTCCGGATGATTATACAATTTAGTATTTATATTGTTCACAATTGACTCCTAATTGTTGAGTTAAATTGAATTCAGAAATTTATGGGAAAGGGCTGTGTGTTCTCCGAATTATGACTATCTAAAACGAAGGTGGTTTGTTTACCTTTTTACCTCTGACATTAGCATACAGTTTGTTAGAATCATTTTAATTAAAACAGTCTTTTAGCTTATTTACTTATTAAGTAAATAGAATCGTTCAATTCCGATCCAATAGCGAAGACTAAGAGCTTATTTCTTCTTCGCGGCTAGTCGTGCGCGACTCTGGTCTCTGCCCAAGCTTATTTTCAAAATGGACATTGAAGAAATAACGTGTCTTTACTTGTTAACAAAACGAAAATAGTCCAATAAAACTAGCTTTATCTGGACATAAATAATAAACTCGTTGTTTTTATTAGTTTATCGAATATTGATATTAAGTGTCAAATATTAATTAGATATGTGATGTAAGAAATCTGGGGTGGTAACCGTTTCATATAAAAATCATGAGATTTCGTACATTACCTAGCTTTTTCCTAAAAGCAAAATAGTTAACCAAATACCTTGTTAGTATAATTTTATGGTACATTCAAATGCTATCACCTAATTGCAAAGTTAAACTAAATCCAATTTCGCATATTCGTCGTCACATTATATACCATTCAGTATGACTTATTAAATTACAGTTACCTATAATTTCTGGTAAGATAAGCCAAAATATCTGCCACTTACTGAACCTTCTTTATTAACAATAGTTCCGATTGATCAATTAATTTAATTTTGATTTATTTACCTAAAATGCAAGCGTCATAGCATAATACATGTACATTTACTAAGTTATTTAATAAGCTGTAATAATGAAATCAAAATTTGTTGAAAATTTAGTTTTTTTTTTAGTTTTATGCGAAGTTTCGAAATGTTTAATTGTTTTTATTTTAACTATAACTAACACTAATTTATGACATAGAAAAAGAAAATATCAGTTTTCTAATTATGTCCAGATAAAGCTAGTTTTATTGGACTAAAACGAAAACATAGATTTTGGATACATCCATTGTAAGAGAACGTACTTCAAAAGGTGCATTTTATTCGTTCTCTAATGAGTTACGGGAATACGACACAAAATTTTTCAATTACTGCATACTTACCGGCCGCTAGTCGCGCGCGGCTAGCCGCGCAGTGGATATTGAAAAATATTTTTGCATAGATGTTGAGTCGCGCGCGGCTATTCGAGTCGCGTGTAATTTTGCAGTCGCGGCGCGTCAATGGAAATTGGTGTATGACTATCTGAATTAATAGGAGTCGCGCGCGGCCAGTCGCGCGTGGCTAGCCACTTAATGGAAATTAGGTCTAAATAAGCCGCTAAAATTAGCTGCTAATGAAATAGTAGAATGAGGTATTCTCTTGAAGGAGGAGGGATTGCCCAAGCTACGTCACGATAAAGCTCATCTATAATATTTATCATATATTTGATTGATCGTGATAGTGACTGCCATGCAAAAAGGAACTTAAAAGTTAATAACAAGTGTCATTGCAGTCGGGGGACCGTTTTGTGGAATTTTTTTTGATGAAATAGGTCCCCCGACTGCAATGACACGTCTTGATAATTATTATTAGTTTGTTTTTGCAGGGAAGTCTTTATTTTAATTTATTTATTTATATTTCACACGTTTTATTAACAAATTATATCGTTTTTGGAATGTGCTTGTCAAGGCTTTTCATTTGATGCCCATATTGTAGCAATTGAAAAAAAAATTGTACAGATTTTAAAATAACGTCGTAATGTCGCCATTTTTTAGGGTTCCGTACCCAAAGGGTAAAAACGGGACCCTATTACTAAGACTCCGCTGTCCGTCTGTCTGTCTGTCTGTCACCAGGCTGTATCTCATGAACCGTGATATCTAGAAAGATGAAATTTTCACAGATGATGTATTTCTGTTGCCCCTATAACAACAAATACTAAAAAAAGAATAAAATTAATATTTAAGAGGGGCTCTAATACAACAAACGTGATTTTTTTGCTGTTTTTTGCTCGATATTAATAACAGCAACAGGTAGACAATGAAATTTTCACAGATGATGTATCTTTGTTGCCGCTATAACAACAAATACTAAAAACATAATTAAATTAATATTTAAGGGGGGCTCCCATACAACAAACGTAATTTTTTTGCCGTTTTTTGGTACGGAACCCTTCGTGCGCGAGTCCGACTCGCACTTGGCCGGTTTTCTTTACATAACTATATAGCCAGTGTCACTCGGGATGATGTAAGGATTCTAAAGATGCCTCATATTATATCCAAATCCGTAGAGGCATTTATAAGTTATAGTGGAATAAAGAAACTCACATACCTACAAACATACGAACCCTAAACACAATTATATACACCGTTTTTGGTCAGTCCTGTAAAATACCCCTTTTGTGGGCAGTGGTGTAAAAAAACACCCCTTTTTGGCATTCGTGTAAAAAACTTACATACCCATAAACATACATGAATTCTAAACACATATACACTCCTTTTTGGACAGTCGTGTAAAAAAGACACTCCTTTTTTTGGGCAGTCGTCTAAAAACCTTCCTTCTTGGGCAGTTGTATAAAAAAGGTCCCCTATACAAAATTTATAATTGGCAAATGACTTATACCAATAATGTGCTATGCAGCTCATATGGGTTTCTTAACTTTTTATAAACAGTGAATTAACAGTGAATCAACAAGAACATCGCTCTAGTACTTCAGTTAATTTCATCATCATCATCAGCCTATCATCGTCCACTGCTGAACATTAGGCCTCTCCGAGTGCACGCCACTGAGCACGATCCGCGGCTATACTCATCCAGTTTATGCCAGCTACCTTGCGAAGATCGTCGCTCCACCTTGTCTGAGGGCGTCCCACACTACTCTACATTACACTTCATTTAATTTAAAACCATCTAACACTATGGCTAAGAAACAAGTGCGCACCTGTTTCGACCTGTTTACAGACATAATTTTAAAAACATAATTCTACCACACCACCTGAGTCCGACAGACTTATTTATCTTACGCATACCTAATAAATTTCAGCTCTCTCGAAATATTAAGAATTTCACTCAAGAAAATTTCATTTCCTCAGTTCTCTTGCTTCGCATTTTATTGCGAGATAGCCAAAAATAGGAATTGATGAACAACATTTTATTTCTTATTTCTAAAAGGTTATTTCAAAAGTAAGTTAATATAACTTTAGAAATGAAGAAAGTTTACACCATCTTAAATACATCTATATGTTTGAAATACACAATATAGCATAGTTACATAGCTGACTACTTAAAGCATTTGGATAGAAATCAGAAAGTTAAAGTAATTTTAAAAATGGCTATGCCAGATCTGCTTTTTAGGGTTCCGTACCCAAAGAGTAAAACAGGGCCGTATTACTAAGACTCCACTAGCTGTCTGTCTGCCACCAAGCAGTTTTATGAACCGTGATGTATTATGATGTATTTCTGTTGCCGCTAAAACAAAAAATACTAAAAACATAATAAAATAAATATTTAAGTGGGGCTCCCATACAACAAACGTGATTTTTTGCCGTTTTTTGGTACGAAACCCTTCCGTTTTTTTTAGCCACGTATTATTGTTTTACCAATCAGCGCCAGCATCGATGAGCTTAGATGACAGAAGCTCACAATGATGAAAGAAACAAGTTAAAAAACCGGCCAAGTGCGAGCCGAACTCGCGCACGAAGGGTTCTGTACCAAAAAACGGCAAAAAAAAATCACGGTTGTTGTATGGGACCCACTTAAATATTTGTATAATTCTGTTTTTAGTGTTAGGTACCCAAAGGGTAAAAACGGGACCCTTTTACTAAGACTCCGCTGCCCGTCTGTCTGTCTGTCTGTCACCAGGCTGTATCTCATGGACCGTGATATAGCTAGACAGTTGAAATTTTCACAGATTATGTAATTCTGTTGCCGCTAAGATAGACATACAAACGGACAGCGGAGTCTTAGTAATAGGGTCCCATTTTTACCCTTTGGGTATGGAACCCTAAAAATACATTTCCTTGATATTAATGAGTATACAGATTGCATTACAAAAACAATTATAATAATATTGCTCATTCTTGCCTTCACCACAATCATAAGCTACCTATATCAATAATTATATTAAAATCTACTCAGTGTTTACACAAACTAGAACCTTTTCTCTGTAATCGCTCCCCATTTGTTTTCTTCACAAAATCGGCCTTTCGGTAAGAACAAATGAATCAATATTTTCTCAATAACCACTTTGTGTTTTCACAAATGTTTTTATTCACAATCCCAATCTGCAAATGCGGGACGCCAATTTAGAAAAACAATAGTATTTTTTCTCTTACCCTTGATGTCGATAACCGCTTATCAACATATTTTGTGAAGTGATATCTGACTTTTATCGATGAAATCTTTTAACTCAATGATGGAGAATTAAAAAAATATAAGGTAAAAATATTCATTCTTTTAAATGAGATGACATATTTTTAATTAAATAGTAGATTGTTGATTGATTGAACCATTTTTTTGCAGTAGTATTCGACAAAGCATCTTTTCCATTAACATTTCAAATATTTCTTTGAGCACCATACAGCAGCACTGCACTTTTTAGGGTTCCGTAGCCTAAATGGCAAAAAGCGGAACCCTTATAGATTCGTCATGTCTGTCTGTCTGTCTGTCTGTCTGTCTGTCCGTATGTCACAGCCACTTTATTCCGAAAGTATTAAGACTACACAGTTGAAACTTGATAGGTAGATGTATTCTGTTAACCGCTTAACGAATTTAATACAAAAATAAAAAAAATAAAAGATTAAGGGGGGGCTCTCCATACATGGAACTGATCTTGAAAAAAATTTTTTTCTTCAAACCAACACGTGTTGGGTGTCTATAGATAGGTCTTTAAAAATGACATTGAGGTTCTTAAGACAACTTTTTCTCAAAGTCAACCGTTTGAAAGATATTCACCGCCAAAGTGGTAAAATGTGTGTCGTCCCCCCCCCCCCCCCCCTTTAACTTTTGAAATAAGAAAGTGAAAAATTTTAAAAAAATATATGCTGTAGATCTTAATAAACACTTTCAACCAAAATTGGTTTGAACGAGATATAGTAATTAGTTTTCGAGATATAGCACATTTTCCAAAACCGCAAATATAACTTTGTCATTCATACCAACACTGTGAAAAACAAAGTTATTTTTGCAGACAAAAATGATAGGTGGTATTAAATATGGTATGGTATAAGGTAACTACGGAACCCTATGGCGCGTGGCCCGACACGCACTTGGCCGGTTTTTTTTATAAAGAGTCTGACTGAATCCTAAACGAAAAAAATTGTAAAACGTATCTAATAAAAATTATTAAAAATATGAAAAAGTAAGACAATTTATCATGTGTTTCAATTTTACCGTTATTACCAGAATGCAATGACCTGCATATATTTACACTGGACAGGCTTATGTCAAACTGTTTTTGTGCCTATTTGATTTCCGCCATTTTGGCGCTGTAGGACGTAGCGTGAGCATAGCGTGCGTACGTGGTACTAAAGTTTGAAGTCTGGAAAGACCATCACGGCAACTATTTTCATATTGTACGTCAAAATTAGTTCTTTAGACGCACGCTAGTGGCGTTTTAAATAGGCACAAAAACTTAGCTGTCAAATCATACAGACAGCCAGTACAGTTAAATAAAAAAAAAATTTTTCATGTCAGTGCCAGAATGTCATATACTACATTTTTTTAAACTTGTCTAAAACAATCAATATAAAAAAAATAAACTTGTACATTTAAAAAACAACAAAAGTAAGTCACCGAGCGGGATTCGAACCCGTAACACTCGTTTCTTGCCATCTGCGTCTTAACCCGCTGAACCAGAAGGACAGTGGCCAGCAGGACGAAATTAGCGACCATATTCTGCGTCGAAAGAAAAATGCATGAAAACTCAAAAACACGCGTTTTCCCAAACATAAGACTAATCTAGATCGATTGTTTACCCCCTAAAACCACCATTTACCAAATCTAAGCGAAATCGTTAGAGCTGTTTCCGAGATCACAGAAATAAATATACAAGAATTGCTCGTTTAAAGATTCTCACTAATAATTAGTAATTTCTTTAGTAATCTATGTGTGGAAAACCGTTTGTTGTATTTTATATAATTTTTTCCATAAAGAGTTGGGTGAATATTGTTTATCAAATAAGACAAGTAAGTATAAATAGGCTATATAGTATCAGCCATGAACGGAAGCTCTTCTGCCTCAAAGACTGGCGAAGACAATAAACAGTCCCCCATTAGCTAATCAAACATCAACTCACAATTTGGGTTAAGAGTCTAGCTCAAGACGGAAGGAACTATCAGTGTCAAAGAAACGCAGACATGACACCGTATTTTGTTCGAAGTTTCAGTTGGAAAAGTTAGAAGTGCAGAAATCTAAAAGAGGATGTAATGATGATTGACTAAAGTCATGCATGTAGATAACTACATGTTAGTCTACTACTACTAAGTTATTATTAGAATTATTTTCTGTCTACTGGCATAAGCCAGAAAATAATTCTAATAATAACTGAGTACATTTTTCAGTTTAAGTAATTTAGGCGGTATTTACACAATTCGACTTGGCAGACAAATTTAATCAGTCAGCACTTCTTTTCGACAATTGCTTGTAAAATTGAATCGACAACTCATATAAATTAGGTTTGCGATTACATTTTACAAGTGATTGTCGCTAAAAAGTGCTGATTGGCTAAATTTGCCTACCAAGTCGCTCCATGTACCTATATACTCCATTACTTGTTTCGAAAAAAAATATATAAGAATTAATTTTCCTCCTTGTATATGGATAACATGCCTCTGTCTACACATGGAGAGGCGCAACCAGACTGTAATTGGCTCAGTTTTAAATCATAAGAAAATATTTTTATAGCACAGTAAAAGCAATATTTGACTAATTTTAACACAGTGAAAGTCTGTTTCTGTAGTAAACCACCGCAAATAAAATAAACAGAAACGTAAGGATCCAAGCAAATAACGCTTTATTAAAGTACTTAAGTAAATATAGAAAATTAAAAAGAAAATAAATATGACCCGTTTCTTTTAAAAGCTAACTAAACTTTGTTGCTTTGTTAATCTAAGGCTACGTTAATTAAGTGGCAAAGGGAACCATTAAATTATTATTACATTATTATGACCACTTTTCTTTTAACAATTTAATAGCAATTAATTCTTAAGGAAGTGAAAAGAGTTTACCCTTTTCTTGTTTAAAAATTTTTGTAGAATTAAAAACCGCGCACCAAGGGTTCCGTACTGTCATACATAAAATATACAGTGTGGTGAAGAATATTGCAGTTTTAGGTTAGCGCCATCTCATGATCGATAGTGGAACTAATGTAATTTTTATTGATGATTTCAAAAAATAAAATAAAAAAAACAAACAAACCTCCTCCTGTTTTGAAGTCGGTTTAAAAAGTGTGCCATTTAGTGACATTGTTTTATTTTCCTGTAATCTTTATACCTATATAAATTTCTTTCATATAGAATAATTTTAATTTTTTCTCTATATAAACTTCGGAGATAAGGGGGGAGGGAGGTATTTTTTTTATATTTATCAACAAAAGTCGAAAACCATACGGCCTTAAATAATGTATGAAAAGTTTCAAACAGCATTTTTTTACCCACGACGGACGGTACGGAACGGAGGCGGTATATGCGTTTAGGGTTAGAGGTTGTGCGTTGTGTGTGTGTGTGTGTGTGTGTGTGTGTGTGTGTGTGTGTGTGTGTGTGTGTGTGTGTGTGTGTGTGTGTGTGTGTGTGTGTGTGTGTGTGTTTGTATGTTTGTTTTTTATAATATAATACCCCAAATGACCTAGTAGCCCTACTTCGAATTTTTAAAAGTCATTCAGCCACTGTTGCCAAAAAAAAACATCTTTCTTATTCGCTTTGATAGTAGTAGTTCTTGAGATAGCCAGCTATGACAGCCGGATAGACAGACAGACAGACTGAGTCACACCGGGTTCCCTTTAACCATTTTGGTATGAAACCCTAAAACATACTTGAACAAAAAGCATGTTTTGAAGATGACTGTATTACAAATGACTAACCTAATTTTCTTTCCGCTGATAAGACTTAACTAATAATCATTACACTAACTTTGAAAAGGTTGTTAATTTTATAGTTAAAATGGTAATTCCCACAAGAAATAATATACAACATGATGGTGAATATTCAACATGGGGCATGCTAGGAAATGCACATAACATAAATATTTCATAGCCTTTAAACATAAGTAAGTAGGTATCTTTTATAGTCAATTATATTAACATAAGTAACCTTTTGTAGGTATTCAATTACTTTTAAGGAATTTTTAGGCCATTCTTAAAAAAAGGGATTAAATTCCCTTCATTTATTTTCATTCAGCAAATTCACAATTCGATCGCACCGTTACCCAATCGTTAAGATAATAAATAGTCATCGTTTACTCAACAGAGGTCGTTCCCGTTTACGGCAAAGAGAAAAAAAAAGAGAAATATTTCTCGATTAAAAAAGGTGAAATATCTGTAGGGCCACCGAAACGATTCAAATAAATAACCTCAAGTAAGAAATATCGCACCTTCGCGCCATAAAAACTTTTCGGTATGCCTCGACCTAATTTTCCGCTCATATTTTTCGAATATAAAAGAAAAATCGAGCCGTCACTCTAAGCCCCATTATAAGTAAAACGTCCCGTCGTGCACCGTCAATAATTGATGATGCAACTTTGTCGAACTTAGACCATTACTCGTTAGAGTACTTGACAGCATCTTTTTGATCGTTATTAAATGCAAACGGTTGGAGACTAGACTTATTTAGGTGGTGACTGTTATCGATATTTTTATCGATAAAAGACAGTATCACAAAAGCTCTTCTTCAAAAGGTTCTTTATTTGAACTTTACGCGCGGAAGTCTTAGAAGCGAATGTGTGTGGCAAAACTTTAAAATAATGTTAAATTTAAACTTATAATTGAATTTAAATTAATTGAAACTCATACTTCTAATATTGTGTTCTTAAATACATCCTAAATTAAACTAACTTTATTTATTATAACTTACTGGTAAACTTAACTATTATTTTTAATTCTTCGAAAAAGCTGTATTTACCTGTAAAGGCATATCTTTTAGTTCGGGCCTTTTGTATATTTATTGTAATGTGTAATGATATGTTGTTGGTGAATCTTTTGCAATAAATAAAATAAAAATAAAAAGTGTATATCACAAAAGCTGCTCTGTTTTAGATCTATGACAGTAACCTTCCCTGGTCCACCATTATAATGGCATTACAATGGATTAAAAATAGACAAGAGTGTCAATGGACAATTGACGTCAAAGCGCTAGTTTGTCTAAAAACGATCATACCATATGTGATAAAAATATTTGTTTCTAGCAATGTAGTTTGTGATAAATACGAACAGATTTGCTTCTGATCCCTAGAGTATATTAATTTTCATTTAATTCATCAAACAAATGTGTGAACTAAATAAACATCTGAATAATCTTTGAAAACACAATTTGTAATCCAAAAATATAATTTATAAAAAGTACGCTTGGAAATTCGAAAAGTGTTGCACACTAAATAATATTAATGTTAATTATTTTTTCGCCTAATTAAACTCAAATGTAAGTACATTTGTGATTGCAAAAAGGCATTATACGAACATACATCTTTAATGAAAAGTGTAAAATAATCTGCAGAAAATAAAAAAATCGATAATCGATAAGTTAACAATAACAGTAACATCACTAGCCACAATCGTTTGCAGTAGATTTTTATACGAGTCTTATTATAATAAAGTTTTAAATCCACTGAACTAAGATCTTACAGCAGAGCTGGTTTATTATAGGCATAAGGAAATTACATTTTATGAAGAAATCTTCGATAGTGATTTATTCGATTTCCTTGTTCAATTGTAATGTTTCTGATTAATTAACGCTTTTCATCAAGAGAAGAGTTCTTATAGTGAACAAAAGGTTTTTAGCATTCAACTGAAACTTATTACAAAAAATTATTACACTTGAGAGTAATGAAATCAATTCTACTAAGTTTCTTTTGACCTTTTTTCAGCACAGAATTAATTGATGTAGAAGAATTAAAATTGAAACCGTTACTAATTTCTAAGACGATAAGAACATAATAGGAACATACCTAAGTCGATTTCTTTGCTCTCAAGTGTAAAAAGACTTTAAATTTAATTTTAATGACTATTTGGACTTCACGTCTAGAAGAATCTCATACTATGTACCACCCATCACGTTTCAACATGCATCCCCTTAGACGCATAATACCACAAACGCAAAATACCAACTCGAGATTTTGTGGTGTTTTGCGGATTTGTAGAAAAAATACGTTGGTATTTTGCGTAAGTGGTATTATGCGTTTATGGCGTATTGCGTAAAGGTGGTATTTTGCGTAAGTGGTATTATGCGTCTAAAGGCATGCATCAAATGAATCAATGGAAACATCAAAAAATAAAACCGGTCAAGAGCGAGTCAGACTCGCGCACCGAGGGTTCCGTACTATCATAAATATATTTGGATGTGTTACTTTAGTACAGTCTTTAAAAAAGTAGGATAAACGGCAGACAGGTGGAAGGGCGAACAGGCGGACAGTTAATTTACAAATCTTAACCACAGCTTCTTATGGTGACTGAAAAACACATTGCAAACAGTTTATATTACTAAGTAGGAACTTATTCTTCGTTTATTCGTACGGCAAATAGTAGGCAATTATATTAGAACCAGCCACCAATTATTATTGTAGTATATTAGGTTGCGCCATCTCTTGACCGATAGTAGAACTATTTATTATCTTAGGTCAGCATTCTTAGGACAGCGCCATCTGTTGACTTGTAGTGAAACTAAAGATTTTTTTTTTTAATTTCTAAAAAAGTATGTTATATTGAGAGATCGTTTTATTTTTCCTGTAATTTTTACATAAACTACTATCACACAGAATTATTTCAGATTCTTCTCTTTGCAAACTTCGGAGATAAGGGGGGGGAACGGTATTTTTTTTACATTTTTCATCATAAGTCGAAAACTGTGCGGCCTAAGAAAAAAAAAATGATTTAAAATGTACAAACAGCGCTCTTTCATATGCCCTATGCCCTAGTCACCTAACTTTAAATTTTTAAGATCCCTTTTCAGTCCCTGTTGTAAAAAAAAATGTTTTTTTATTTCTTTCTTATTTGCAAAATAGTTGGGCAAATGTCATCTTAAACTATTCCAAATTTAAAGTTGATACCATTAGTAGTTCTCGAGATATCCAGCTGTGACAGACAGACAGACAGACAGACAGACTGAGTCACACCATAAGGGTTGCTTTTTTACCATTTTGATACGGAACCCTAAAAAGGTGTGTTAGAATACTTACTATGTTACACAAACGTGTGTTTGCAATTACGATCTTTAAAATCTGCAGTCACGCTCTGAAATCTATAAAGTTCACTGTTACAAACTAGGACTTTTAGTTGAGAACAACGAAATTATTTTCTTTTAAGACACGTCCTTCACATTCTATTTCACAACATCATAATTAGCTCACACACGAATAATTTAGGCTTGAGACGGTACAAAGAAGCGAGCAGCGCCCTAATTCTCGAGTCGGAATGAGCATAAATTTTGTCCTTAGCTAGGGCTGCTTCTAGTGACTTCTTTACTGAAATATTCAGATATAATCATAGTCAGTAGAATATCGCTTACACTTTATAAGCAGTAACTTTTTCATGACACGGTTGAAATTGTGTCATTACAAAGACTGAAGTCCCATTTATGTTTTCGTTGGCAAACATTTAGCACTAAATTATGAATACAAAATCATTTTTCGATATTCCTTTATTTCAAAATAAAAATGTTCAGAAGAAACTGGCATAGCATCAATTTATTTATTTCATTAGTGTACCAAGTATTGTTTCTATTCTGAGTGAAAAGTATACTAAAGGAATCCTATTTAATGAAATTCTCATACATTTCTCGACGAAAACAGAGGGATGTTACCAATATGAGTAGGTATCTAATATGTGCACCGTAACTCCACAACAAAAAAAACATTTCATGAATACTCTTCTTGCTTCCAAATAATATACGGTAAAAAAGGATTTCTTTAAATAAGAAAGACCAATTTCTTGAAATATTTATTTATTCTAAAAATATATTTACTTAGGCCAATGCAATAAACAAAATTACTGCTCATCTTTTACTCGGACAATTTTTTTCTTAAATATTAAAAGAAATATTTTTATATCAAGGCTTTTTCAAATTTATATAAAAAAATACCTTTTTTAAATAGCGGTGTCTTGAATGAAACAACACATGTCCTGGATTAAATTATTCTTGTAATAACTAAACATTTTTATGAATACTTTTTACTATTACGAAGAAATAATCGTCTAGCGTATATGGAAGAGGATCATTTTCTTGGATTCAATAAATATGTCTTAATCCAAAGCAATTTGTCTTTTTTATAAGAAATCGGTTTTTACCGAGTAAGAAAGAAAGAAAGAAAGAAAATACATTTATTTTTGGAACCACACAACGATACACAAATTATAACAAAAAACGGAAAAATCAAAAATAAAATTAATAATAAAAACGTAAATACACAATTGCGTATCGTCGAGTGATGCCAAAATGTGCCAAGCTCAGTATAAGCAGCAAGCGGGGGGCCTGCGCACTGGTATTCACTGGTATTCTGAGTAAAGGGTGACAACCCTAACCTAAGGCTCCAATGTACGCTCAGCTCGCCAAACCGTGAAACCATTGGAGTGTCCCTGATATGTTTTATGTATTCGCTTTGATATCCGCGGTTCATGCTACACCGATCGGACTGAAAGGTACACTTGCTTGGGTAAAATGCTCAATGGGCTGAATCTGAGATTTTAGCACTGAACTTAAAAGGTGTCCCTAATCTAATTAACACATCTTAAACAATTTATACGAAAGCTTACAACTATGTTTATAAAGTGTCATAGGAAAGTCCCAAGCTCGTGCAACGCAGTACCTAGTAGGATATAAATTTTTCGTAGTCATACCAATAACAATTTTCTATGTTAAGAATTTAAGTGCAATATTTTTTTTAGATGTGGCGAAATTTAATGAACAACTTTACAAAATGTTCTCTTATATTTGAATATCAGTTTAGCAAATGGCATCCGGAGTAGCACTTCTTACTCAAAACATGATTCATAACTTCCCTTGTTTTGATTTATTTAATTGCATTCTTTTTACTTTCTATAGTCAGTAGTTTTCTAAAAGGCCTATGAAAAGCTTTGGATATTAGTTTTCAATGGGGAAGGCAACTGTCAAAATGGCGCTGCGTACGCTTGTTCCACGAGAGCTATGAAATGATGAAAACAAAGGACTTTTACTTAAAAAATCGTTGTTTTAGCTTTAAAATAATTAAATTATGTTTAAGAGGCCTTAAAAATGTTAGCACTTACAAATTTCCGAAAAATCTGGATAAAGAAAAAAATTAATAATTCTGTAAAAATAAAAACGACTTAATTTGGCTTTCAATTCCGGCATTTGCATTGTGAAATAGTCTTTTATATCCATTTTGGGTCAAAGGGTCTTTTTCGGTAAAAAAATACCACCAAATAAATACCTATTTTACCATACATTTGTTCTGAACGTCTACTGTCTTAGGAACAAGCGTACGCAGCGACATCTACAAATACCTTTGCGTTATGCCTTAACATGGGTAGCCTAAGTATGTCATCATTTCTGCGGTGGTGTCGTGTGAGGCGGGTCGTAACATTCCCTCAAATACTTATGGTTGAGCGAAGCGATGGCTGGTTCATGCGTCATGCTCGTGAATGGGTGCTGACAGTACGAATGGATCTGCTTCTGACTACCTATTTTTACGTATATTGAATTGTATGTTGATTGTAAACTTTGAATTAAGCTTGAACCCTGTAATTTGATTAAGTGATTTGAAATTCATTAAGAAATGAGCTAATTAAATAATGTTATTTATTTGTTAATCTTTGTTAATATAAAGTCTGGAAACGAAATACATATTTGTAAGTATTGTACCACCTGATAACGCTGACAAGTTTTTTGCGCCCATTTTTCTTGTCAGTTAATAGTCGTTATAATGGGTGGTAGGGTAAAAGATTTGACGATTTTAAAATGCTTATTATGGGAGCTCATTTAAATAAAGATATTTTCATTCATTCATTCATATAGCACCAACCCTTCACTTTCGTTCATTCATTCATATAGCACCACCTAGGGTTGTCACAAAATAGGCAGCAGGGGTTTCCGCAGGGTCTGGCTAGCGTGGAGCTTATAGTAATATCTTCTGACGGCAAAGGCCCTATATCTGGCAGTGGACTATGGGATTTTATAGTCTAAATATTTTTTTTTGACAGAACTTGCTTCTTTATGTCGGGGCCTTTAGTGGGGAATGTTCGAAAAATCTAATTGGCTAAATATTTTTTTTTGGTAGGAATAAGCTCACTTAGTAATAAAAAAAGTTTGAGAATTTTCGGTTTCGTAAAAAATATTTTAAAAATTTAAGTCTCTTCGACTTCACAATGAAAGTAGTAACAGCAGAATGGAGATTATACCTTTGCCACCACCTGCCACAACCACAACATGGCATTTAAAAAAAGTTTCAACACAAAATGTCAAAACATTTTTTAAATACTTGCTGTGGTTGTGGCAAGTGGTGGCAAAGGTATAATCGCCATTCTGCCGTTACTAATTTCGTTGTGAAGTCGAAGAGCCTTTAATTTTTAAACTATTTTTTCGCAACCGAAAATTTTCAAACTTCTTTTCTCTTTGACTTCCCAAATGTACGAAACATTTGAGACGTCAAAGAGATTTGTTTTTAGGGTTCCGTACCAAAATGGTAAAAAAGGAAACCTTATGGTGTGACTCAGTCTGTCTGTCTGTCTGTCTGTCTGTCTGTCTGTCTGTCTGTCTGTCTGTCACAGCTGGATATCTCGAGAACTACTAATGGTATCAACTTGAAATTTGGAAAAGTTTAAGATGACATTTGTCCAACTATTTCGCGAATAAGAAATTAATAAAAAAATAAATATCTTTTTTACAACAGGGACTGAAAAGGGGTCTTAAAAATTTGAAGTGGAACAACTAGGGCATGTGGGGTATCATATGAAAGAACGTCGTTTGCAGGTTTCTAAACATTTTTTTTTTTTTAGGCCGCATAGTTTTCGACTTATGGTGAAAATTGTAAAAAAAAATACCGTTCCCCCCCCTTATCTCCGAAGTTTGCAGAGAGAAAAATCTGAAATAATTCTATGTGATAGTAGTTTATGTAAAGATTACAGGAAAAATAAAACGATGCCTCAATATAACACACTTTTTAAAAAATTCAAAAAAAATTTCAATTTTTTTTAGTTTTACTACCAGTCAACAGATGGCGCTGTCCTAAGCATGCTAACCTAAGGAAAAATATAGTTCCACTATCGGTCAAGAGATGGCGCAACCTAACACTACAATAATAAATTGGTGGCTGGTTCTAAAATAATTACCTACTATTTGCCGTACGAATAAACGAAGAATAAGTTCCTACTTAGTAATATAAACAGTTTGCAATGTGGAGTGGCTGAAACGTTTTTCAGTCACCATAAGCAGCTGTGGTTAAGATTTGTAAATTAACTGTCCGCCTGTTCGCTCTTCCGTCTGCCGTTTATCCTACTTTTTTAAAGACTGTACTAAAGTAACATATCCAAATATATTTATGATTGTACGGAACCCTCGGTGCGCGAGTCCGACTCGCTCTTGACCGGTTTTTTATTTATTTTTCACGCAACTGTTATTTCTACCTATAAAAAAATTGGGTTACACTCCGGGAGTGAGCAGAAGTGAAAACTTGAATATTAACGTTGTACATTTTTGATATTTTGAAATTAGCGGCAAAGGATTAAAATTATTTCTTTCCTATTACTTCACAGTCACACAATTTAATCAGTTTGTAATTAGAGAAAAACTCTAAAGATTTCGCGCCAGTTGCCTTTTTAATTTTTACATGCACGCATTCTACGATTTAAACTTATAGCAGGCTAGGCGCACTCCGCGCTTTAGGTACGAAGCTACAAGTAGCCGGCGGGTCCGTCCGGACGGACTAATTTCAGAGGGCCGCCGCGTGCCGGCTGGGACGCACGTTAGCAATTCGATTTCGATACTCACTCACGCACCGCATTCGCGTATTGTCGCGTCGTTCGTTCGTACATTTATGATATTTAACCAAAATGAAGGCATATTGCATCGCACTTTCGAAATAAACTTAATTATTAATGACAATTTGATTTCGTAAGAAAGCAAATTGCCTCAAATCAGTGTGATGTGGCGTTGACTGTATTTAAGTACACATTTTATTTCACAAACACATAACTTGTAATAAAGTATTGTAAGCTATTATTTCATTATTGTCCGGGCCGTTGCCGGATCCCGGACACAAATAAAAGAAGCCTTCTTTTCACAGCATATTCTATAATGGAGATAATAACAATTTTACATGTAGCTTGGCTTCACAATCACAAAATAAAACATATATTGTTCGTTCACAAAAACAAGGAGGTGCTATCAGCCCCGAAGATGGCTGAAGAAGACGGAACGCTGACCTCTTTCGCGCCTTTCTCCCATGATGTCGGGCTCCAGCGGCGAGCTCATTGGATAACGTGGAGGCGCGTGACACATTACGCAGACGCGGTAGCACTGTCGGCGCGGCGTCGCGGCGCAGTACATGCAACAGCCGCGGGGCGGGGCGCGGGGAGTGACGCGCAGCAAGAGCGCATGCGCGTCTCGGTTAGAGATATAGAGATGTGGTGCGTTAACATCCCTGGCCACCTTGAAAGCTATTGCTTTCAACGTCTTCTTCGGGTAATAAGATTAGTTTGTTCAGAGCACGATGCAGAATTCCCTTTGCTGTGGATACGTCAACGACTCTTGTAATGTTGTCCGCTCCAGGATACAGGTGAGAGACTCGTCCTAGTTGCCATTTCAACGGCGGGGTATTATCTTCCTTCAGGAGCACCATGTCTCCTAGTTTAATATCTTTCTGTCTTGTTTGCCATTTTGTTCTTGTCTGTAACTCGGACAAGTATTCCTTTTTCCATCGATTCCAAAATTGTTGCCGGAGTTTCTCTATCAGTTGGTAACGGTTGGGTCTAGCCATATCTATCATGTTCTCAGATGGCACCGACATTAAAGGCCGCCCGATGAGGAAATGGCCGGGAGTGATAGGAGTAAGATCTTGGGGATCGGAAGATAGGGGGGACAGTGGACGTGAATTAAGGATAGCTTCGATCTGTGCAAAGAGAGTAGTAAGTTCTTCGAAAGTAAGTGAAGCTTTGCCTGCTATTCTTTTTAAATGGAATTTAGATGATTTTACGCCCGCTTCCCAAATTCCGCCAAAATGTGGTGAATAAGCCGGAATAAATTTCATATTAATGCCTTCACTACCAGCGTATTCGCTAAGGGGCCTGCGACTAGACCGCAATATTCTACCCAATTCATTGTTAGCTCCTACGAAGTTAGTGCCATTGTCACAGTGTATAGTGTGAGGCTTGCCACGCCGAGATACAAAACGACGCAAGCATAAAATGAAGGCTTCGGTACTAAGGTCACTGACTACTTCAAGATGGACCGCCTTGGTTGATAAACAAACAAATATACATAAATAACATTTTGTATTTCGACTGCCACGTCCTTTTTTACTAGCTATTGAAAATGGTCCACCGAAATCGGTTCCACAAGTATAAAATGGAAAAGTAACATTAGTTCGTGGTGACGGTAAGTTGCCCATAATAGGCTGTAACGTTTTTCCTCTAAAACGTGTGCAAATAGTGCATGATCTGCTGACTTTGCGTGCTAACGATCTGCCACCTAAAGGCCAAAACTTTTCTCGAAATGAAGCTAGCATTAATTGTGGCCCTGCGTGAAATAAGCGTTGGTGTTCATGTTTCATTAACAATTTAGTAAAATTATGGTTAGCATCTAAAATTATAGGATGTTTTTTATTGAAGTTATAGTCAGATAATTTTAATCGACCACCAACTCTTAGCACACCATCGCCATCAAGAAATGGATTCAAAGGTAACAATTTAGATTTATTATGTAATTCTTTAGAATTATGGATACTTTCTATTTCTACATGAAAAGATTGTAGTTGACAAATTTTGATTAATATTAATTGTGCTTTATTAAGCTCATGAACTTCTAGAGCTCCAGTTAATTTTGAGTTATTTTTATTGGAGTTATTAATAAAACGTAAAACATAGGCATAACTTCTTAATAACCTATTAAAACTGGAATATTTACAAAAATCTATAAAATTTGGAACTTCGACACTAGTATGCACTTTAAGTTCAGGCACATCTACTAAATAGTTTTCTATGTGTGGCCAATCTTTATGTTCCTGCTTAAGAAAAGGAGGACCTTCCCACCATATACTAGAAGCTGACATTAGGTCCTGGGGTTCGACTCCTCGTGAAGCTAAGTCAGCTGGGTTTTGGTCAGTGGGAATATGTCTCCAAGTACAACCGCTGGTGATCTCGTTTATTTCTTGTATTCTGTTACAAACAAAGGCTTTTAATAACTTCTGAGGAGTTTTAATCCAGCATAATACAATTGTTGAATCTGACCAAAATGTAACTTGATCAATTTTAATATTTAAACTCTTCAATAACTTAGAACATAAACGAGCACCCAGAAGCGCACTGCACAGTTCAAGGCGTGGTGTTGTCATTGTTTTTATAGGCGCGACTCTAGCTTTGGCACACAGTAATTTAACAGTAACAATGTTATTTTTATCAATAGAGCGCACATATACACAGGTGCCATATGCATCCTGCGACGCGTCAACAAAACAATGCAATTCAATAGTTATAGGCGAATCACATGTAGCATTACGTGATATTTGTAACTGAGATAAAAGAGTTAAATTATTTGCAATATTAGACCATTGTTTAGATAAATTAGGCGGTACTGGATCATCCCAGTCCAACTTTAAACTCCAAAGTTTCTGTAAAACAATTTTAGCTTTAATTACACATGGACATAAAAGACCTAAGGGGTCAAAAATTTTGCATGTCAAACACAAAATAGATCTTTTGGTAATAGGTAGATTTGAATCCATATCAATGTTAAACTGTAGCATGTCTCTATTAGGGGACCAAATAAGTCCTAGGATAGAACATTCTTTGTTTAACAAAGGTACGTCACCTATATTATCATCATTACAAATTTCAACACTATTTGCATTAGTTAATATTTTATGTAACGGAAAACAAGCAGAATTTAAAACGTGTGTTACATTTTCAAGTATATACTTGATGCCTTCTTCTGTAGAGGACCCAGTCGCTAAATTGTCGACATATATATCATGCTCAATTATAGAAGCTATCGTAGGATCCGAACATTCTCGAGATAGTTGAAGGAGACATCTAGTACTAAGAAAAGGCGCAGAAGCGCAGCCGTATGTTACCCTATTTATTTCCAAGACCTTTAATGGTTGAGATTCATCGTCCCTCCACACAATTAGCTGCAGATGGCGTTGGGATGAATCTACTTCAATTTGTCTGTAATGTTTTTGAATGTCAGCGATTAAAACATATTTATGACACCGAAATCGCATAAGAATAGATAAAAGATCATCCTGGACTACTGGTCCTATCAACTGGATGTCATTTAAAGATTTACCAGAAGTTGTTTTTGCTGACGCATCAAATACAACTCTTAATTTGGTTGTTTCACTTTTGTCTCGAATAACTGCATGATGCGGTAGATAATATCCAAAATTGGGCTTATTTACTTCAGATAAATGACCTAAATCAGAGTACTCTTGAATAAAATCCTTATATTGTTGTTTTAGTAAAGGTAACTTACTTAATTTTTTCTCTAAATTATAAAATCGCATTTTAGCTTGAATATATGAGTCACCTAGTGCCTTTTCAGGATCTTCCTTAAAAGGGATCTTAACAGAAAATCTACCGTTAGGTAATCTGCAAGTATTATTAATAAAATGATTTTCACATAAATTTTCCTCAGTAGTTGGAACTTTGTCAGAGTGAAGCTCATCTATTTCCCAAAATAACTTTAAAGAATCATGTATCTCTTTACTAAAATTACAGTGAACCATTTGGTTTTGTTCAACTTGGGAATGGCCTAAGGGCCCTGATATCAGCCAGCCAAAATGAGAATCCTGCAAGATAGGTTTATTATTTCCTAGTCTAATACGATTTGAACCTACAATATCCCAATAGACGTCAGCCCCTAAAAGAATATCAATGTTGGAGGGACGATAAAAATGCGGGTCTGCAAGCTCAATATCTGTAGGTAAATTTAAATCATTTATATTTATATATTTTGAAGGCAATGTGCCAGTGATGTTTGGCACAACTAGACACTGTACACACATGTTAAATGTGCCTATACACGACTTTAGATTAATTTTACAACGTTCTTTGATGTTAAATGAAGCATTATTAATTCCAGAAACACTAACTAGGTTAGTATTATTGCTAGGTAAATCTAATTTATTTTTGAAACTTTCTGTCACAAAACAAGATTGACTGCCTGTATCTAATAAGGCACGAGCTTTATAAATCTTATTATTAGTCATATTCTTCACCTCAACTACAGCAGTACATAAAAGAACTTGACTGGTTGAAAAACTTGACAACGCAATGGGTAAAGAAGGAACAGATAAGTTTTCTACTTCGTTACTATTGTTATTTATTGGGTTATCCAAATGTAATAACGTATTATGTCTTGACTTACACACACGACAACAGCCCTTAAGGCGACATTGAGATAAATCATGGCCTTTACGCAGACAGATCGAGCACAATTTTAAACGTGACACTTCACTGTGCCTATCGTCTATGGACATATTTTTAAATTTAGAACACAAATAAACAAGATGGTTTTTATCACAAATTAAACAAGGATTGCTTTTCCTAGAGGACATAGAAGTGCTATTATTCGGTTCATCAATTGATGTTGCAAAAGATCTTGACGAGTTACCCTTATGAGGCGCACTCACCTTTTGGTTAAATAAAGGCTTATCATTTTTACTCGCTTGAGTAGTTTCTAAAATAGCAGCTCTATTTCTCAAAAAATCAAAAAATTGCTCTAGTGTAGGTAAGCTGGCCAAGGTATTTTTGTGCTCTTCCCACTTGCAATTAGTAATAGTATCGAGCTTCGATGAAACAAAAAATATAATCAAGGCGTCCCAGCTATCGGTAGGCAGCCCTAGCGAGTTCAAAGACCTTAAGTTTTTAGTAACAATATCAATAACAAAACGTAAAGCCTTAAAGGATTCTCTGTTAAGCGACTCCAAAGAAAATAATGCCTTTAAATGGTTATTAATTAAAATATTTTTGTTGTCATATCTCTCACATAGCAATTCCCACGCTACGGGGTAATTTCGAGAAGTAAACTCAATAGATTTAATCACAACAAGGGCACTCCCTTCCAAGGACGATCTTAAATAGTGAAATTTACTTATAGTTGGTATAGAATCATTAGAATTAATTAAAGAATCAAATGTGTCTCTGAATTCTAACCATTTTGAATAATGACCGTCAAAAAAAGGAAGTTTAATAGTCGGCAATTTAATATTGTGCTCGGGAGAATTAGAAATATTACATTTATGCTCACTTTGAATGTCAACCTCCTTCCTCGGCTCCGCTGATTGTATAAAATTTTGAATGACGGATATTAAGTTGATGAATTTAACTTCAGTTACATCTCTCTCTATTAATTGTGTATCTATGTTATCACAACATAGTTCAATTTCCGTTTGAATTTCATCGAAAGCCGAAAACAAAGATTGACACTTTTCCAAGCGAATATTTAACTCATTTATTTGAACTCCAGTCAATTTATTCGGTTCAGTTAAAAGTAATGAATCTATATGTTGTTTGATAATAGTAAGACGCCCTTTGATCGAGGAACGTTTCCTTACTAAAGTTAAAAAATCAGACGGCTTGTCTATTGCACTCACTTTCACAGTATCATTTGCCATGATGAGTGTCTAACTAACAATGAATTAGATATAATAAAATGTGCAGATCAAACCAGTGACAGTGAGATGAAGCACGCGGTTAGTCGGTGGCTCAGGCCGAAGCGAAGCACGACTGCTCGGATGCCGCCCGCCTCGATAGCAAGAGACGACACCACGAGCAGCACGTAGGTAGGTAACTCAGGCTGAAGCTACTCGCGAACAACGCATCGCATTTAAGCGTATGCTGCTGTGAACAATTGCGGCATATTGCGATCAATAAGCGTTCCACAACATGAAATGCAATACCTAGGTTAAATTAAAACACAGAATAAAAAAAAGCTACCGTTTTTACGTATGTTAAACTGTAAAAAGAAAATGTGGCATGCTTTATTACAGCCCACACCACAGCAAGGCAATAATAATATAGGTTATACCTATTTTGTTACATTAGGTACGATTAGGCAAATCAAACAAATGCTCTAAGCCAAACACTAAAATGGAAAATAACGTGAAATTATAAAGGTAAAATTAATAGTTCTTTGCACAGAACGTCGCGATGACGCTCATATTGGCGGGAATAAAAATGGGACTCTGAGCGGTTCTGATAACTGAGAGAACTGGTACTTTCCTATTTGTTTGGCAGGATGGATGACCGCCGCATTAACTTGATAGCGGCGCAGTCCTATTTCTCGTTTTCTTGGTAGGATGGTTGACCGCCGCATGGACTTGGCAGCGGCGTTGAGTCCTGTTTCTGGTCGCCACTGTCCGGGCCGTTGCCGGATCCCGGACACAAATAAAAGAAGCCTTCTTTTCACAGCATATTCTATAATGGAGATAATAACAATTTTACATGTAGCTTGGCTTCACAATCACAAAATAAAACATATATTGTTCGTTCACAAAAACAAGGAGGTGCTATCAGCCCCGAAGATGGCTGAAGAAGACGGAACGCTGACCTCTTTCGCGCCTTTCTCCCATGATGTCGGGCTCCAGCGGCGAGCTCATTGGATAACGTGGAGGCGCGTGACACATTACGCAGACGCGGTAGCACTGTCGGCGCGGCGTCGCGGCGCAGTACATGCAACAGCCGCGGGGCGGGGCGCGGGGAGTGACGCGCAGCAAGAGCGCATGCGCGTCTCGGTTAGAGATATAGAGATGTGGTGCGTTAACAATTATTATTTAAATAATAATAATAATAATAATCTTTATTGCAGACAAACGTCCATATCACAAGAAAAACATACATACAGTCAAATACAAAAATAACAGAAAAAGACAAAGACAAAGAAGACTTAACTAAATACATTTACATTGTACCCTTTAGGTAGCTATTTTAAGCCATTGAGCGTATGTCGACGTCTGCATAAGTCTATCTGACAGGCTTTTAACAATAGTATTTTTAGACGAGCCAACTCTGGACATAAAAGATGCGACACGCTTCCTCTGGATGGCATTAAACGTGTTGACTCGGGCCTCCATGAACATTTCAGAGGCGCTGCACCACCGCTTTAGCCCCATTAGATAGCGAAAGACGTTATTATACGCTACTCTAATGCCGTTATGTGCTTTCTTCGTGTAATTCGTCCAAAGTTGGCACGTGTAAAACACCTGACAGAACGTCTGAAATAAGGTAACCCTCACGTCAAACGAAGCCTTGCAAAATTTGCGCGCAAGCATATTCCCCACCACATACAGAGCTCTTCGTTGCCTTTCGATATCGGCATCATCTTTTAACTCCGATGTGACGATGTGTCCAAGGTACTTGAACGAGCTAACCGTTTTCACCGCTAACCCGTTAAGCTCAAGACTGGGAACATTATCTGGACCCCTACCCGACCTAAAAATAACCATTTCTGTTTTTTTAACATTGTACGTTAAGTTATGTTTAGCAGCATAAACTTCGCAGATGTTAATAAGTTTTCTTAGACCTTTGATCGAGGGGCTGAGCAGCACCATGTCGTCTGCATAACTCAGGTTGTTGACATATCTACCGTCCAACTTCAGGCCGACAGCTGTACGACTCAGCTCCACGATCAAGTCATTTACGTAGAGGTTAAATAGGTCAGGGGAGGTTAGTCCACCCTGTCTCACACCACACGGAAGGCTGTAATCGCTGGACAACGATTTACCCCACCTGACGTTGTTGCTTTGATTGCGATACCAAAACGCAAGCAAGTCAACAACCTCAGGAGCAGTACTAGTGTTGCGCATTTTTTCCCACAGAGAAGAAACCCTAATGTCGTTAGAAGAGATAAGAGCTACGCGATAGAAAGAGAGGTAACTTGTAGGTGAATATAACTGTAGCGAAGGGAGCGGTGTGCGACCTGAATTGCACTTTATTGTGTCTAGAATAGAGTCGCTATTTATTTAAATGACTTTGAGGAGTGGACCTTCTGTACTTGTACTATTATGTATTCTGTGCTTATAGTCACAGAGTATAAATACGTCTATGATTTCACCGAAGAGATCGCTCCTATTTGTTCCATTTTCAAAATTAGCGCGTTGATGGTGACACAAGTGTTTACGTCCTAAAATGACGGGCCGCCATTTTCAACGCGCCCCGTAGAAAGAGAGGGGGATACTTCCACCGCCAACTGTCTACTCTCCACCCGTCACATCCGTCTTACTCATTTTCAATCAGCCACGTGATTCTTACTGACGCGAGTTTAGCATTTTTTCCCCATTACAAAATAAAACCGGTCAAGAGCGAGTCGGACTTGCGCACCGAGGGTTCCGTACCATCATAATTGCACCATTAAACCACACTGCAGAGAAGAATAATAAATTTAGTATTGCAGTTTTAGGTCAGCGCCATCTCTTGACCGATAGTGGAACTAAAGTTAACTTTTTTAGAAATTTGATAATTTCTAAAAAAGTGTGCTATATTGAGATATCGTTTTATTTTTCCTGTAATTTTTATACAAACTGCTATCACATAGAATTATTTCAGATTTTTCTCTTTGCAAACTTCGGAGATAAGGGGGGGGGGGGGGGACGGATTTTTTTTTTACATTTTTCATTATGGATCGAAAACTATGCAGCCTAAAACAAAAAAAAATTATTAAAAACGTGCAAACGGCGCTCTTTCATATAGATACCCCACATGCCCTAGTAGCTTCACTTCAAATTTTTTAGTCCCTGTTTTAAAAAAGATATTTATTTTTTTATTTATTTCTTATTTGCAAAACGGTACGGAACCCTAAAAGCGTACAACGCCGCTAAAGAAGTTTTCACTTCAAAAATACTTATTTGATTTATTATCGGACATTCCCCATTACATTTTATAATGTCAATTGTCATGACAATTTATAATAAAATATAAGAAAAGTAGTTTATTCTTTTTTGCAAAATTCATAACAGGTAACAAATTGTCACTTTTATAAATAAAATAATATATTTTAGCCCAATACATTTTAGCGAGCCAACTCTTGCATACAACAATCTTTTTTACTAATGTCATTTATTAACGTATGTTATCTCTGGTTTTACTTACATAAAACAAAGGGCAAAGAACAAAAACAACCTTTTGTACTTCTCTGATTCTATAACCCAGTTTGTTGAGGTTCGTCCAAAGTCAATATTTGCTAGTAGTTTTCTTTGTTCGTTCGTTGTTTATCTCCTGGGAGCTGAATTAAGGAAGCAGAAACCACAATGTTTTTGGCTACTGAGAATATTAAGTAATATAATGTTTTGTATAACAATTTCAAAGCTAGCTTTAGTTGGGCTAAGTAAAAAAAAAGTTTCGTCGATATTTAATACTTTATAATGTTGGTTGCATTTATATCTGACCTTCATCACAAGACATCCATGATTTAAATCATAACTTTTTCTGTAGGTGAGCGATTGGACCGGGCATCAGCGCGCTGTAAGCCTGTGGGTCTATTGCCCAAGTGTCGTCGGCTTCATTTGACAGATGGCTGTAATACATTGCTACATTTCTTTGGTAAGTTTTTATTGGTACCAAAAAGAAGTAGCAATGTATCTCATCCATCTGTCAAATGAAGCCGACGGCGAAGTCGATGACACTTGGGCAATAGACCCACTGATAAGGAACGTGGCCTTAGAATTTTTCGCTAGTTTTTTGACATTTTTTGATAGCGCCATCTAGTGAGGATTTCGAGAAATACCTACATTCATAATTATAAGCTGCACAAATTAAACGTAAATTCTTTAATCAACGAATAACAGTAGTTCTCTACAGTGTATTTTATTGCTTATAACTATAGGTACTTAATGTAAGCTACCAATATAATATTCACTCAAATACATCTTAAGATCTATGTATTTGGTATTTGGTAAAAATATCTTTGATAATGAATAAAAAAAATATGTAAAATATCAAGTTGGTCGTATAACTCGTAATAAATTACTTTAACCATTGAAAAATGTAAAGCTAAATGTAAGGAGTCCATTTCAATCGATTGGTCGAGACTTTAAGGTATGGACACATTAGTACGGCATGGTGTTGTCATTGTCAAAAAAATAAAAAATATTACACCTTTTAAAAAATTAAACAAAATATTTCTTCAAAAAATTGTTTAGGGATAGGTACGTAATTTTTGAATGTTGTATTTGCCTATAATTGTTTGTTACATATAGCTCATAATTAATAATCTAAGAACTCTAGTATTGTAATAATGTACTCAAACGTTGGTGAATCTGAAATAAATAATAATAAATAATAGTAATAATTGTGAAACGATATGATGTACGTCAGTACATGTCAGTCATGACATGGCATGTTGTCGTGGCGTATAGATGCTTTGCACGTTGCGCCACCGTCACGTCTCTGCGATGCGGTATTAAAAATCTCTCTACTTCTGTTCTGAGATTTTTCTTCACCCGTCGCTTCACACACACACACACACACACACACACACACACACACACACACACACACACACACACACACACACACACACACACACACACACACACACACACACACACACACACACACACACACACACACACACACACACACACACACACACACACACACACACACACACACACACACACACACACACACACACCAAATATCTAATAGTTAATTAAACTAACTTGCTGAATTATTGCTTTTGTTCTTTTTGGTTATCCACTTGTGTTCTTTTTGTTTTATTTTCATCATTCATAAATAATAATTTAATATCCTAAATTGTGTACTAATATCAATAGTTTGGAGAGATACTGAAGTCTGTAATGTAACACAGTTTACACTACCACAGGATTCATTGACACATTGTATAATTGCACAACTAAAGTTTATGAATAATAAATAAAAATTAAATATGTTTGAACCGTAAAACTTTGGGACCGTACCGTAACGCCGTACTGTGGCTGTCATGCGGTGCCACGACACGGTGGCAATGCCGTAGTTATATTGTGTTCACGCCCTTATGGCAAATCAGTCAGCCAAGTCTTAATTCAAATTATCCCCCTTTCTATATGAGTGGTTTGATTCTTCACTCGTTACATGCGAAAGATCATAAAAAAATACAAAATGATCATATTTACTTTACTACGACTGCGGTTAAGGTACTTTTTTTAGGGTTCCGTACACAAAGGGTAAAAATGGGACCCTATTACTAAGACTCCGCTGTCCGTCTGTATTTCTGTCTGTCTGTCACCAGGCTGTATCTCATGAACTGTGATAGCTAAACAGTTAAAATTTTCACAGATGATGTATTTTTGCTACCGCTATAACAGCAAATACTAAAAATAGAATAAAATAAATATTAAAGGGGGCTCCCATACAACAAACGTAATTTTTTTTTCGTTTTTTGCTCGATATTAATAACGACAGTAAACAGTTGATCACAGATGATGTATTTCTGTTGCCGCTTTAGCAACCAATACTAAAAACAGAATAAAATTAATATTTAGGGGGGGCTCCCATTCAACAAACGTGATTTTCGCCGTTTTTTGGTACAGAACCCTTCGTGCGCGAGTCCAAGTCGCACTTGGCCTGTTTTTTATCAATTAATGAATACTTTCTTGACCTTCCTTTCATATCAAGAAAAGACTACACACGGGCATGTCATTAGTAAAAAAAAACCTAAATGTAAGTATACCTTAATTTGACGGCCATGCAATGAGTATTGAGTGCCTTATTTTGTATAGTAACTTTATTATATAAGGTCATTCTGAAATAGTGCGCAAAATTTTAAAGGGTCAATGTATTCATGCATACAAACAACTTTACTATGGGACCAACATTGAAATCGCGAAAAAAAACCAGCTGTTCCGTAGAAAATTTAAAATCGAATTGATCAAAATGTATGGAACAGATGATATTTTTTTCGCGATTTCAATGTTGGTCCTTTGATAAGTGTTGGTCCCATAGTAAAAGTTGTTTGCATGCATGAGTACATTGACCCCATAAAATTTTGTGCACTATTTCAGAAGGACCTTATATAAAATCCTTACTAACATTATAAATGCGAAAGTCCGCTTGTTTGTTTGTTACGCCTTCACTTCTTAACTACTAAACCGATCATCATGAAAATTAGCATACACTTTGTCAGGGGTACAGAAAAGGTCATAGGGTACCTTTCATCCAGAAAAAACGTACAGTTCCCGAGGGATAGCAAAAAAAACTGTCCATGTAGACGAAGTCGCAGGCGGTCGCTAGTTATTCTGAAATTTTATTTCTTACAATGAATTAAATAATTAACTTAAAAAAAATCGGGTTACACTCCGGGAGTGCCGGCAGAAGTGAAAACTTGAATATTAACGTTGTGAATTTTTGATATTTTGGAATGGTTAGGGAATAATTATGCACGAATTGCCGTCTTACGAATTTACTCTGCATTTGAATTTACAAATACAGAACAGTATTGTACGAAAGTCTTATCCATAGCTTGACAGAAAATCTAGAGTTTTGACATTGAATTAAAAAATTAGCGCGTTGCTATGGTGACACAAGAATTTACGTCTTGAAATGACGCGCCGCTATTTTCACCGCGTCCCGTAGAAAGAGAGGGGGATACTTCCGCCGCCCGTAATCCTAATGCGAGTCGTCCAGTGCGTTTTATTTGGAGCGAATTAGAAAAAGAACAACCTTCTACCATAAAATACTATTTAAATTCAATTTTATTTTTGAAAAAGGCAGGTGCAACCTAAAATCTACATTTAAGTATGAAAAATATTCTGCAAGCGACCCCAGCATCCACAAAGCGCAATTTATGGCCTGCCATCAGTGCCATCTATCAGTCGCTTTTGAAACAACGGTACAGCATTCGAATTTGTTGACTGACAAAATATTTATTATCCAGCGGTTTTTATTAAAACGCCTGAGCACGTTTGTTCAGGTTTCCACACCTATCTTATTTATTTTGAGGCTACATATTTTTAGACAAATTATTGAGAAACACTGTAGGTATCATTTATTTTTATGACAGAGCCAAAAAGAATATTATCTAGCGATAATTAAAGAATAGAAGAGTATGAAAGTAATAGCTAACTTTCATACAACAGAAAGTATATACAAGAAACCGATTCAAGAAATCGTCTAATAAAATGCAAATATATACCTACAGATACACAGACAGAGACACACCTTGCACTTATTAGTAGTGGTCGTCCTACGAGCTCAAAATTAATGGAAAAGCGCAAATCGATGTACAGCAAAGCAGTTTGGTACACATATACTATACTTGAGGTCAAAATAAAATTTTGGACTGCGGGTCCAAAATAGTTCTCAAGCCCGCCGGTAACGATCAATTGCGATTGTCATTTTTTCCGTCAATGCCATTGTTGGAGCAATTGACAATCGCTTCAATTGCACGCGTAAACGATCAATTTTTCCGTCAATGGGCGTCAATTGCGGAAAAATTGACAATCGCAATTGATCGTTACCGGTGGGCTTTAAAAATTCTACCCTAAGGAGCAGATTTAAGGTGTCATCTTTTTTTTGTATGGGGAAAAAAATTGTACACCTATCGTGTATGTATCGTATCGAATGAAAGGGCTTGCTGAGCCGGTTCTAAAAATATTACATTTCAGCCACTTGTTTTAAATTAAACCAAAAAACATTTTCAAAACATACCAAGTTTGGGCTTCTACAGATACAATAGAGTGGGGATAAGTTCCGCAATCCCTACCCGATTTCAAGATGTTTGCCTCGACCACAGACTAGATATAAGTACTACCGTACAGAAAGAAAAGTCTCCGCCCCGCCCCACAATCAATTACCTCACCCCACCGGCGCCCACCGCGCGAGTTCCGTGTGCCGATCCGTGTACTCATTCAATAGCTCGCACACAGTAGCGCGTGTGCAAAAACGTCACTGTGTAGCGTCTGTGTAATAGGTAGTTGAAACGCGACGCTTGTATGGAGTGCCCGGGGTGTGCCTCGACTTTACCTTACATAAATGCTAGCTAAGTGTCTCATATTACCAACACCGATGCATATTGAAACGTGTTACAAATTAGATTGACGTCGCGACAGAATTGGAGCTACTTACCACCATTAATTGAGCAGCCGATTCTATTACGGTCCCTCATGTCGACGTGTGGGTTGGCTAAATTTCAGCTTGAATCGCTTAGTTTCGATATATTTAAGTTTGTAAATATCGTTACTTATTGCTATTAAAACTGATAAGTTTCTTGCGCCCGTTCTTCTTGTCAGTTAAAAAAGTCTTGAACGGGTGGTAGGAAAATATAGACGATTCAAAAGTACTTAATAATTAAGTTTATTTGAATAAAGCTATTTTTGACTTTGACTTTGAGTAAGGTAAAAGACAGACTTATACATTTGAATATTTGAAATAGACACCATTGATAACATAAAGAGAAAAATACACGCTGAAATTTTCATACGCGCAATACCTACTCGATCTTAATGTATAGAACAGCTGTTTTTTTTTTACGATATCGGAGTGGGCCCCATAGTAAAAGATGCTTGTAATCATGAGTGGAACCACCCCACTGCGGAAACCAAATGATTAAAATTTCACGCTGTATCCATAAGATGTTTACAATTAGCGACATTAATTTCACTTAAAATCTTATTTTTCAGCCAACTGGAACTGCATGGAAATAAAAACGGGGAAATGAATAGAAAGTTTATGTACCTACGTGTATTTTTTCTGATCTGAATTATCATAACAATGTGTTTAGCAGGCGACATTTTATTTATGAAGGTCATTGTTTTGATAATTTTGCCATACATAACATCTTCTATGTGTACTCAGTAATAACAACATCTCTAAATATAAACTTGTTGCTTATATTTTAATTGATGTTTCTCGACTTATGGTTTTTTAGGGAATATAATTTAATTCTTTTTTTTACCCACAACGGAATAGTGCTTGGCCTTTTCCTCACCTGATTTCAAGTGACGAAAAGGCCAAAAGTGTATGCGGACTACACCTGCAATCCTCACCACAGAGAAACTGGCCATCTGAGGAACCTCTCACTGCCGGAACACAACCATTTTTTAACTGTTGTTATGGCGTCAGACTTAGGTAAAATGGTAGCTAGCCAAGCAGACTTGAATTAATCCCTACCACCAACAAAATCGAATAAAAATTTTAATGCCGCCCTCCTGGAAATCGAACTCAGGACCCCTGCGTCTTACACGTATGTGCGAACCACCAGACCACAGAGACAGTCATTTGTAGAGTATTTCTTAATATCTTGCATCAATTCTAAACATTCGAATTCAGAATCAAAAAATAAATTTAAAAAATATTAAAAACACTACTGTCCCCTGCCAAAAACGAACTAAAAAGTTAAATAACAATGACATTGCAGTCGGGAGACCCCTTTGATCAAAAATTGTTCCACAAAACGGTCCCCCGACTGCAATGACACATGTTATTTAACTTTTTAGTTCGTTTTTGGCAGGTTTTTAATATTTTTTCAAATTTATTTATTTTTATAACACACATTTTAGTGACAAATTATATATTTATGAAATGTGCTCATTTCAAAAATATATGAAAACAGGCCTTTCATTTGATGCCCATATTGTAATAATAGAAGAAAAAAATTTTTTTTAATATTTGAAAATGGCGTCGTATAGCCGCCATTTTGACTTTTTTCAAAAAAAAATATAGCCAGTGTCACTCGGAATGATGTAAGAATTCTAACAATACTCCATACATTCAAATCCGTTGAGCCATTTAGAAGTTATGGAGGAATAAAGAAACTCACATACCCACAAACATACATGAACCCTGAACACATATACACTCCTTTTGGGCAGTCGTGTAAAAACCAGGACCTGAGAGCCATAACATTGTAAGTCCGTTTTTTAGCGTTTTCTGCTTTTTATGCCAATGTATATTATGTCGTGGCCATATCGTAGATTTGCTCACTTTATGAAATGCTCGAGAATTTCACGAAATGATCGCATTTCATGAAATAACAACTTAATTTGACCAGATCTTTAAATCGTCAACATTTTACGATTTTGTCATCCACGTCTGGCCGGATCGTATAAATAGGGAGTCCATAAAATCTTAATATATAATCGTAAAATGAATGTCTGACTGACTGACTGATCTATCAACGCACAGCCCCAACCGCTGGACCTAGAGACTTAAAATTTTGCACACAGATACCCTATACAGTGTAGGCCTCCACTAAGGAAGGATTTTTGATAATTCCTTCCCTAAGGGGATGAAATAAGGGATGAAAGTTTGTATGAAAGTCCCTCAGTTTTGAAGGTAAGATCTTCAAGTTTTGTGTTTAGGCTGATGATAGAAAATTAATAAATACCTGTCTCAGCGTTTTTTCAAATTCTACTCCCGAAGGGGTGAAAAGGGGATCAAGTTGTGTATCAAAGAAAATCCTTAATTTTCGAAGTAAAAATCGCTAAATTAATAATTTAGGCTTATGGATGGAAATGTAATGCAACATAATTATTGTTATTGTTTGTATTTCAACCCCTATGGAGATGAGATGAAGGTGAAATGGAGTAAATAAACATAAAAATAAATATAAATAAAGAAACAATAAACTACTTGTGAAGGTAAACCTTCAGTCAGTAGTTTATTGTTTCTGGGAAATTGAATTTGAAAAAGGATTATTTTTCGAAAAAGTTATATATTGATTTTTTTACAATAGGTACTTATGTTTAAAAATAATCGATTCTACTTTCTTCAAAGTTTTATAGATATTATAATCTAGTTTTATAATGTAACGTTCTATTGGTTATAATAACTTTCTAAATCATAACACTGTATACGTAACGGAGTTTTTTTAAATTACTTCAAATTTAACCAAGGAAAACCAAAAAGTTGAACTCAAATTGTACACATTTTTTAATCTAGAATAGTTTTTCTATTAAGTCAATACAAAATATATTAATAACACCTATACGTATGGTTTAAAATTTAAATATTTAAATTGTGATTCAGGGGTAAAGTCCATACACCATTAATTTTATCACAAAATTGTCTCTACTGTAAAATTGTGCTTCTGGCACTTACAGCTAGATGCCTCTCAGGTCCAGCATTAAATCTGAAATGAAAAATAAATATTTTGTAAGAAATCTTTTCATTACCATTTGCCACGAGAATTTCTCTTTACATCTTTTAATTGCATGGCGTTAATACAACTCGCCTTCAGTAAAAGCATACCACTTTCAGATTAGTAGGACCGCTATAACGGCAACTCGATTGCTCGGCAAATTAAAGGCACATTTCGGTTTCAGGTGTGGTTGCTGCGCGATCGGAACGGAGGTACCTAGATCGATTTTGCGAACGGGATTGTGGAAATGTGAAACTGTATAAGATGCTCATTTGTTTAATTCCTTTTCAAATTTTCTCTCTTGGGTGTAAACATGTTGTTTTCTTGGGAGGTAATGAAAGAGTTCATTCGATTTTGAACGGTAAGCATATTTGGTTGATGAAAAAAAAGATAAAGTTATAGAAATGTTAATGGAAATGTGAAGAGGGAACACATTTCCCTTTGAAGTGTAACTTTCACAGGAAATCCAAAAATAATAACATAATATATTTTTGGTGTGAAAAAATACATTTCTTATTAAGTATTATTTGGTACAACTGACAACAAAGGCCAAATAAGTCAATTTTGTTTTGCCGTTCTCTAAAATACAATATTTATTTTCTGTCAAATCAAATAAAAAATATAACATTTTTATAACTAATACAAGGAAATAAAACCAATCTCATTTTTTTACATACTCTTTGGTGTAAAATAATTTCAGATCAAAACATCAAAACTCTCACAGCGCAAGAAACAAAAATTTAATTTCATAAACGAAAAGGCAATAAGCATATTATTTCGAGATTGGTTCCGTAATGCAATCCGTTATGTTCTAACATCGAATGGCGAATGCAATTTCCCTAATGTTCCCGAGCAACTTCCAACTTTGATGCAGTTTGCAATTTCTGTTTTCGAAATGTCACGAAAGACAAATATAAATCTCTTTAGCAATTTCATTTCAATATTAAGAAGCGATACACACCGGATACGTAAGCGTATGCGTAAGCGTGCACGTAGACGTACCATGACGTTGTAATGCCTAAAACTTTACGAGACATGGCACACGGCTTACGTAACGTACGCGTGCACGTAGACCGATGCGTAACTCTACGCATTGCAGCTCCCATGAGACAAACAGGCTGCGTACCTACCCAGAGCGGAACGCATTGATGACGTTGTAGTCAATGGCATTCCCTATTGGACGTCACACCGAACAAATTCGAACACGCACGTATCTTTGCTGCGCGTCACTACGCGCGTAACCACGCGCGTTACTAGGCATTCAGTTGTATTTGTTTACAAATAGTACCGGTTCTACCGGTAGTAAGTGGTGTTTTATTTTGTTTTTAAATAATGAATAACGATATTAAAGAAAAACTAATTGAATAAGTGCGAAAAAATTTATCCATTTACTCAATCTTCGTCTGAAATCGCGCATTAGAGTCGCAAAGATGGCTGCCGCAGCGGCTGGGTACGCAAGGGACAGGTTGCGTTGCGTGCTGCGTAGACGTATGCGTAACCCAGTGTGTCAGGGGGTTACATGCGTAACTGCGCGCGTGTCTACGCAGCCGGTGTGCCCAGGCCTTTATTTTGTACGATCCTCATTTGTTGGTGGTTTCCTTTGCTTTTAATTTGGGTAAAAAATTAAAGACTTTATTGTTGTTGAAAATTGGTCAATCTAGCTTTCTAGCTTGTTGTATCTACATTACCATAAAATAATATCTGTGCAAGCTGAGTTGTTGGGCATGATAACTGTCAGTGCGAAGTTTAAACGGAGTGAATGCATGTAAATGGAATACCAGTGTGTTTAGGAGAGAATAAACGTATAAAGATCGTGTTACGAAGATGATACTTGTCATTCACATAATGTCTATTGCTGTGACTAGACGTCCACGGATCTCCACGAGGATCGGACCTGCTTTGTGCCTTTCTAGCGACTTCCCGTGAACTTATCAGATCCATGTGTACACTTTACCAGATAGTCTGTTCATCTTCACACGGAGCGTAGTTCGGTGCGCTGTCACCAATACCTTTCCACCTTAAATAAACTATATCATTGTTATTTCTGTTGTTAGCAAAGCCTGAAGTTGATTTCTAATCCAAATTCTCTACAATCTTGCGTTGCTTCCATTTTATAAGTTGTAATAGATGTACTCGTATTAGAAATGACTCAAAACTTCCCGCCTTCCAATTTCTACCTCGTCTGTTGCATAGATATTGCATTAGCATACCATTTCCAATGCATTCAAAACTTCGATGAAGCGAAGTTGTCATTTCTATGCTAGCGATGCATTTTCGAATGTATATGGTGGGTTCCTTTTGGACGCATAGGAAACCGTATGTTCGTAACTAGGTGCGAATGAGAAAAAAGTGATCGTTGTACGAAACCGGTTTCGAAATAATAATTTTGAATGAAACCGCGGTTTCGTACAAGGAATAAAAATTCAAGCTTGCTAGGTTTTATAATGTATGCAAAATAAAAAACACTTTTTGGATTAAACTATTCAGTTTTGACACATTTTTTTTAAGTTCAGCTTAGTATTAAAAACAATACTAAATAATATAAGTACTAGAAGAAATACGTGTAGGAAATGTAGGCAGGGTAGTAATGGAGGTAGGTGGCCACTAGTACTTCCTCCGGGCTGGGTGATCTTAGCCCGGGGACCGCGGTCCACCCGATAATGGTTGGAAGTTGTATATATAGTTTGGCGGCTGAGAAAACTCCGATAGCGAGATGTAGGTTTCTCCATATATTCTCCATATTACGAGGTGCTATTCCTTACTAATCTTTGTGTTTATTCGACACTAGCGTCATCTGTCACACGGTGGATGAATCTTGTTGTAACCGTGTGTTGGTATATGCGGCGGTGCGGTAGATGCCGCTACATCCACACTAGTGACTAGTGACTGAGTGACTCACTAGCTCAGCGATCAGAGCATTGAACGGGGTCGCGGTTTGGTTTCCGTCCGAGAATTGATCTAGTGCTAGTTGTATTTTTTCTAGTTTATTATTATTAAGTATTGTATAAAAATAGCATTGTGAATGCCAAAATCTCAAATATAAAAATTAATATTAAGCATTTAATTTTGCTGATGTTTTGGCTCCTTTTCAGTGACCTTTTGATGATGTATAAAAAAAACCGGCCAAGTGCAAGTCGGACTCGCGCACGAAGGGTCCCGTACCAAAAACGGCAAAAAAATGATGTTTGTTGTATGGGAGCCCCCCTTAAATATTAATTTTATTCTATTTTTAGTATTTTTTGTTATAGCGGCAACAAAAGTACATCATCTGTGAAAATTTTAACTGTCTATCGGCCGGTTTCTGAATTGAGAAATTGAAGTTGAGTACTACTCAAATCTTACTCACCCATACAAAATTTGTACTTAAGTAGCGCTCAACTTCAATTTCTCAATTCAGAAACCGGCCGTATCTGTTTTCGTTATTAATATCGAGCAAAAAACGGCAAAAAATCACGTTTGTTGTATGAGAGCCTCCCTTAAATATTAATTTTATTATGTTTTTAGTATTTTTTGTTATAGCGGCAACAGAAATACATCATCTGTGAAAATTTCAACTTGCTAGCTGTCACGGTTCATGAGATACAGCCTGGTGACAGACAGACAGACAGACAGACAGACGGACAGCGGAGTCTTAGTAATAGGGTCCCGTTTTTACCCCTTGGGTACGGAACCCTAAAAAACAATGAAACCAACTGTCTATCAAAACCTCCTTCGTCCAACGCACATTATAAATTAACAGTGACTGCAGTGCAGTAAAATATTATGTTTCGGCAGTCATCGTAAACTGCACAAAACAATACTGCGCCGCTGCGAATGTGAATATCATTCTAGCCCAGCTTGTGACTAAGGCTGAAACTTAGTAATTAAGAGGCAGCGATTGTTTAGATTCGTTATCCGCTCTTGCTAATGACTAAAATAATAATGATATTTCACTGAATTGTGATTGGTCGATAATTGACGTCATTCGATGCTAATCGATAAGGTATCAATCAATACATTTCTACAACAAGAAACATTATATCAATCATTGTTGTATATCTGGAAATATAAAATAATCATTCTTTCTGAGGATCTAGACAAGTGGCAAATTCTTGACTTTTCGATTATAAAATAGAAGTAACATTAGGTGTATGAAATTGACATTTTAAAACACTGTGATTGTCTATGGCCAGCGACATCTTACGTCAATAATTACATACTCATTTTTATTTCATTTAAATTGTAGAAAGCCACACTTGGCTGTAGGACCTGATCAGACTTGTCTTGTTAACTCAGGAGTAAGAGCATTTACTCGGAGGACTTAGGTAAGTTATTTCCATTAGCCTTCTAATATTCAGTTTTAACATCTCAACATACTTTTACGAGTATATGTACATTTTGCCAACCAACGACTTTTTTCTAAAATATTCTACCTGCTTAATTAGGGTAGCTTTTCAACTTCCATAAAGGTTTGTAAACAGCCCTAAATAAATGAGTTTTCGATTTTTAATATAAATATTTACTTCCACCATGACCTCACCCTAATCACGCAGTGAGCGTGTCTCGTGATTTTGCATAATGCCGAGCTCATAGCAACGCGCATAATTGACGAAAACGTTTTCCATTACGAAATGACGTACATTTAAAATGTGCAATCATGGTAGCTTTAAATGTTTATCATGAAAATTATTATTTGTGAATGCCCATTTTGATAATAAATTGGGCTGATTAAATATAATATGCAATGTGTTAAACATTTTGACTATGGATACCTAAACTTTTATGAACTTGGTGTTCTGTGGCAAACTGTACTATAGTACAAGTATATTCATTATCTTAAAACTGTCATTCTGTCTCTTTTGCTCACAGAATCTGTTTTACTAACATGAATAGTTTATCTGATAGCTTTTACTTTAGTTAAACAATGTGCCTAGCTGACGTAATATCAGAAATTTTTGGTTGCATCCTTTTTTGACTTTTTGACTAATGTTTCATCGCACAATCAATCATCAATCTTTCGCACAAACAGAATCACACAATCGATCCTTCGCACAAACATTCATCGCAATATAAATCCTTCAAACAAATGTTCATCGCACAATCGATGTTTCACATGAACGTGAATCGCAAAATCGATCCTTTGCACAAAACGTTCATCGAACAATTGATCTTTCGCATGAACGTGAATAGCACAATCGATGCTTCGCACATGAAGACCAGCGTCGCTCGTGGCGTTCTAAAATTCTGCGACATCATGTTGAGTAAATGCCTTTTCGGTACGATTTCTTATAAGTTTATTTTAATGTATCTACTTTTAAGCTTAATATCTTTCGTATGAACGTGAATCGCATTATTGTGGTTTGTCTGATAATTACACACTCACAGAAAGTCGTAAAGCAAAACTTTCTTATTGCGGTGTCTATTAGGTTATTTAATGTTTCATCTTCTTCACTGCCTTTTCGGTGCGATTTCTTTTAAATTTATTTTAATGTATCTACTTTTAAGCTTAGTATTAATTGTCATGTCATCGAATTAATAATTTATTCATTCATTCATTTACAAACGTTCATCGCACAATCAATCTATCCCACAAATGTTTATCGCACAATCGAATCGATCTTTAATATGAACGTTAATCGCATTATTGTGGTTTGTCTGATAATCACACACTCACAGAAAGTCGTAAAGCAAAACTTTCTTATTGCGTTGTCTATTAGATTAATGTTATATCTTCTTCACTGTCCTAATTCATTTGGTTTAGTTCAAACCAACTAGGTATGTCCATTCTTCTCTATTTACATACTCTACATACATTATAACCTCACACAGCGTCACACAGTCAATACATCGTGTGCTTGCACAGAGTATATTTTTATTCACTCTCCAAATTTTAAGGATGTGTTCAGTCCAAACTGTACAAATTTCTCTAAGAAACATGTGTCGAAATATGCCACAAAATTTAGGTCATCTTTTACCAAACTGATCACGTGATCTCTTTGATATATTGTGTGAATAGGGTTTTACTCTGAAAATAGTTCCTAGAATAGACATAGTCAAGCACTGTCCCAAATATCAGTCAATACAGTTATTCAATAAACTGCCAAATGAGTTAAAAAGTGCAGTGTACGAGTCTAATTTCAAAGATAAATTGAAAACATACTTGTTGAAGGAATGCTTCTACTCCATTAATGATTTTTTAAATAGCAAGTAATGTTTTGACTGGGTTTTCCCTAAAATATTTTAATAATTATGAATTTGACTTTGTAATATTTTATACCTGGTTAATAAATTGTGTACACTATATTTTAATTAAGTAAGAAGTTAACGCAATTTATTAATTTCGAATATTGGACTATTAATTTAATTTCATTCATCATATCAGCCGCACGACACCCACTGCTGGGTATAGGCCTCCCCTAAGGATCTCCACGACGATCGGTCCTGCGCTGCCCGCATCCAGTGGCTTCCCGCGACCTTCACCAGATCGTCGGTCCACCTTGTCGGGGGCCTACCCACGGAGCGTCGTCCGGTGCGCGGTCGCCATTCAAGAACCTTTAATTTAATTTAATTGTATGTAATTTCATTTAATCCTAATGTTTTCACCAATTGTTATATTTTCGACACAACGTATATTGTTATGAAATAAATAAACTTGAAATAGTCGTTTTTTTACTTATTTGGCCCTATGTTGCTTAAGGAAAGTTGATCAGTTTCATGGACTGAACACGTCCTTAAAATTTGGAGAGTGATTAAAAATACAGCCTGTATACAGGTAACCAAAAATATACTTTTTGTTGTGTTTGTTGTATGGGAGCCCTCCCATACAACAAATGTGATTTTTTATTTATTGTTTTTTGGTACGGAACCCTTCGTGCGCGAGTCTGACTTACACTTGGCCGGTTTTTTTATCTATTTTAAACTTCAAGCGTAGGTATTTTCAATACATTTGAAATACGATGAAATATTTTTAAAGTATAATTAATTTAGGCACTGAATGTGATGTTCTCTTTCAAACAATATTTTCAATTTTTAACAATATTTCAAACAAAAAGTGACAGCATTAGTTTCAACACTGTATTCACAATCACAGGTACAATACAACTAGAATAAAGCGTAAAATACCTATGGTTAAATTTATTCCGCCACTGTTTACACATAATCTGAGCGGCTGTGATTCTTATTAAATAACACGTGAAATTTCTAACGAGTAGTCCATAGCGACACGTCTTATTATCATCTGCTGAATATTCGCAAGAAGTGGCCCCGCCCTTTGCGCTGTTAAAACCAAAATAATTTACTAACACCGCTTTCAACAAAATCGCCTTTATGTCTTCCCTGTTAAGAGTTACAACTGTGTTAAATGACTGTATAAAAATAATGGTCTATCTGAATAGAAGTGAACCTTGCCAAATTGTTTCTTGAATGTCTTAATGGCTATACCCGTGTTCTTACATCAACTAAATGAAGAGGGAATTTTGTATGTACGAAGTGGAATACGAAATTTGATGGATTTTAAAACGAACGTTGGATTATGAGTTAATTGATATATGTGGGTGTTTAAGAAGATAATTTAATGATATCATAAGATGACAGATGTGTTTTTACATGAGTTAAATCAACCAATTTCGTAATGAGTACTGCGAATTGCTAACCGTCATCGTAACTGAGTTATTATAAAACCTTTGTTTTTAAATAATAAACAAAAGTTTTAACTACATTGAATAGTGGAATTACGCTGGAACGATATTTATCGTTATTGAGAATTTTTAAGGTATAGAAAGTCAATAAATTGTGTTTTTGTTTACAAACATATTATAAAAACCGGCCAAGTGCGAGTCGGACTCGCGCACGAAGGGTTCCGTACTAAAAAACGGCAAAAAATTACGTTTGTTGTATGGGAGCCCCTTAAATATTATTTTTATTCTGATTTTAGGGTTCCGTACCCAAAGGGTAAAAACGGGACCCCATTACTAAGACTCCGCTGTCCGTCTGTCTGTTAATACTGACCTATTTTAACACGTTTTTATTAGGTTGCTTTCTCGCTTGTGTGTTCGATGTGTTTGTGTGTTCGTTTCTCCACAAAGTTTGCGAACGATTTTATACTAGCTTCCCGATGAGCTAAAGAAAGACTTTAAACTTTGACCATAGATCAGAACAGGAAAGGCAATGCAATACTATGGTGTCATTGAACTGATCTGATGATGAAACCGGAAGAGGGCCACAGGAACTCTATGATGAAACCATACAACCCCATCGTGTTAGGACTCGTTAGAATTGTCTTGACGAGTACTCTAATGGGAGATGAGGACCAGGGTTTGATGATGAAGCTGGAAGGCCATGCCATGGAAACTCAATATTGAAACCGTGCAACCCCATCGAGTTTGGGCTCCTTTGAATTGTCTTAACGAGTACTTTGTTGGTAAATAATTTCCAGGGTCTAATGATAGAGCTGGAAGAAGGACACAGAAACTCTTTGATAAAACCACGCTACCCCATCGAGTTTGGGCTCGTTTGAATCGTCTTGACGAGTACTTTGTTGGGAAATAGTGTCCAGGATCTGATGATGGAGCCGGAAGAAGGCCACTGGAGCACTGTAATAAAAGCATGCAACCCCATCGAGTTTGGGCTCGTTTTTATCGTCTTGACGAGTACTCTAATAGAAAAAAGTGTCCAAGGATCTGATGACAGAGCCGGAAGAAGGCCATAGAAACTTTATAATAAAACCATGCAACCCCATCGAGTTTGGGCTCGTTTGAATCGTCTTGGCGAGTACTTTGTTGGGAAATAGTTCCCAGGGTCTGAAATGGAGCCGGAAAAAAGACACAAGAACTCTTTAATAAAACCACGCTACCGCATGAAAGTTGGGCTCGTTTGAATCGTATGGACGAGTACTCCGATAGGAGATGGTATATTTTTAGTCTTAGCTCGTTAACTAAAAAGCAGAAATAATAATTTACTGAAAAAAAAGCTTTTTTAAAAACACGTCATTAAAACAGACCAAAAATTATTAAAATCGGACTAAAAACATTAAAATGGACTTGTAAATACAAACAGCCTAAAAAGTTAAAAATATTTTTTTATGTAAATATTTTTATAATGTTATTTTTATAACCTTATTTATATAACCTACAGAAATTTTAAACCTAAAAACGTAGGGCGCATGCTAAAGACAATATGGATGATAAATTTTACAAAACGCGCCCCACGTTTTTAGGTTTAAAATTTCTGTAGTGTTTAGGGCGTACGTGAGTCAGCACCTACTCGCAAGGCCAGGAAGTGGAACACCTGGTGTCAGCACGCTTTCAAGATGTAAAATTTCGACATGCTCAAGACAGTAGTTTTGCTCCTTCAACGTCTGTCAATGTGTCACTTGTTGTTTGGTGAAAAATAGAACATTTTAACTGCCTAAAACGTCTCTCACTCATTTTCACTAGCTTATTATAGCTGGCCTCAGTTACAACAATAATGTGTAATAAACTTAACAAACAAATTTTAAGCAAACCCTTGTGCCAACCCTTCGAGCACAATTCAAAATTCGCCCACCATAAAACAAATATTGAACATAATTTCGACTTGACTAACAATGAATTGAATCACCGACTCAGAAGGTTAATTTTTGATTAAAACTGGAACTGTACCCTTTGTCTCGTCGAGACAAAACAAACAAGATTTCTGAAGAACAAGCGAAGTAATTAAAATGATAAGTATAAACAATTCTAAGCGAAACCCTCGATCAAAACCGCTGTGGTCTAAAAAGGAATCATTTTATGAAACATTTCTAAGTTAAACAGTTAGGCCGCCTACGCACCAACAGGTGCCTAGATTAGAGCCTATAAAGCCTTCTCATGAACGAACGTTCATACGTTCGTTTTACTTGGTTACATATCTATGTAATCAAGTAAAACGAACATTCATGAATGTTCGCAACCGGCCGCATTGCGTGCTAGGTGCCTCGATACATGCAGGCGACTACCTAGAATGTATCGTGTAGGCGCGAGGCTTACAACCATTATTTGGCTTACAACTTATGAGACCAAGGTGACTATCCTAGCGTCTCACCTACCAGTGCGGTCACCAAGTAACCTGGATATATCTAGGAACCAATCTAGGCACCTGTCGGTGCGTTCGCAGCATTACTGATTTGTAGCAGACTGCAGAATTTCACTGAAATTCAAAAAATCTTGAAATTATGAATCATCTGCAGTTCATTTTGAGTTGAGATCGATAATGTTAGGGTTCATAATATTATTATATTTTAAGATTTGGGAAATGAAACATGCAATCTCGTCTTTTTAGGCCCCCAGATACAAGCCCCTTTTCGAATATTCTTTAGAAACGAATTGAAGCTTCCATAACAGCTTCCATAGGAGCTTGATGAAAAATATTGTTCCAACGAGTGTTTTTTGTAACCCATGTGCAGGAATTAATTTAAAAAGATTGGGTGTTGTAAGTACTTCTTCTTCTTATCATATGAGGAGTAGTGGCCACCTCTGGTGTTAGAGTTGATCAAGCCGCCTGTAAGGCCTCTGAATTGGCTTAACGACTGTTATCAGATGACAACAGCCGGGACTGACGGTTTAACGTGTCCTCCAAAGCACGGAAGCGCTCAGTTGTAATGCCACTAAACGGTCACCCATCCAACACCTGGCCGGACCGTTGTTTAACAAACGTGATCGAGTACGATCAGTCTGTTAAGCTCCGCCAAGAGCGTGTGAGATATTTTACGTTGTTGTAATTTCTGTTGTTTATTAAATACTGACAAGCGTTTCGCGTTGTAAGCAATAAATCATATTATCAATTCTATATTTACGTATAAATTACATTGGCTTATGATATAGACGGTAACTATTCAGTATTAGTTACAAACAAGGCTAACTGTTTAAGTTCTATGATAGAATATCGAGTATCGCACTACAATAGGGTAGGGTAGGGTAGGGTGGAGCTCGGTGGCGCAGTGGTCTAGCGCCTGGCCCAGCGATTGTGCAGGTTAAGCAACGTTCGCAAGGGTCGGTCATGGGATGGGTGACCAAAAATGTATTATCTCGAGCTCCTCCGTGCTTCGGAAGGCACGTTAAGCTGTTGGTCCCGACTGCATTTGTAGTCGTTAACACCCACCAATCCGCATTGGGCCCGCGTGATGGGTTATGGCCCTGTCCTTCTTATCCACCCATAAGGAAAGCCTGTGCCCCAGCAGTGGGGACATTAAAAAGGACTGATGGACAGTAGGGTAAGTCGGTCGTGTTGACAAGTTGTACGGAACCTTAGAATTATTTTTATATACAGTCAGAAGCTATACAAAACTGACAAAACTCTCCATTGAATTTTGAACTTAACCTTAAGTCGCTTGTTTTTAAGTTTAAAATTGATTGAGAAAATTTGACACTGTGGAATCCCAGCGTGCGGTGACGTATGCTTACCTCGTTATTTTATTTACTGGATCGCAACACGAGTGTTAATACAACGCGATGAAATACATAAAGTGCAATTTCTGCATTCTATAGGTATAAAAAAAACTTTGTATAGTTTATACAATATTAAATCAAGATGATAGTAAAATGATAGTGATACAGATTTTTTCCTACACACTGAGGCTCTCATATCTTCTATGATGTTAAAGATGCCACGGTTACTTGTTATTTTTTCCAATTATGACCATAAGGGCCAACTATTATTAATAAAAAAAAATGTTTTTTTCCAGAAAGTTAAAAAAATAATTTTTATTCGTTAGCAGAAATGACCACTTAATACGTTGTAACTTAGCCGATACTTATTCTTTTCACTTAACACATGACATTACTTAGCTGAGTGTTTAAACATATAAGTTTTAAAACATAAGCGTTCATATAGTCGTTAAAAAATCAAGAAAATGTTGTATGGAAAATGCGAATCCCTAAAAAATTCTCCATACAAAACGGACATTTCATAAATTAAACCTGCCATAGAAAACAAAGCAACAAGAGCCACCTACTTTTTTCTGTACTCTACTCGTTTCTCGTAGCATGTAGCGATATGCCATAGCACGAAGTAAAACCGTAGTAGCGCTACGGTATGCTACGGTTCAAACGGCTTTTTTTAAATCATCACCCATTATGACGTCTTTTAGCTGACAAGAAAAATGGGCGCAAAAGACTTGTCAGCTTTATCAGACAGAACTATATTTCCAAATAATGTACATTATATTGTTTCCAGCCTTTATATTACAAAAAAAATTTTTTTTTATAAATAACAAATAAATAGCTCTTTACTTTTTAGAATTTCAAATTTCTTAATCAATTTAGGGTTCAAGCTAAATTCAAAGTTCGAAGTTATTATTCAGTCTAGGCTGTTACAAGAAAAAAAAACATACAATTCAATATGCGTTAAGATAGGTAGTCAGAAACAGACCCATTCCCACTGGCAGCACCCGTTCACGAGCATGACGCATGAACCAGCCATCGCTTCGCTCAACCATATTTGAGGGAACGTAACGACCCGCCCCGTATATATAATCGACAGAAGTAGGTACAGTTACATTAGTAGTAGGTAAAGTTATGTCTTCCTGGGGTCCCATCGAGCCACTGGCTGTGTAAGATCACGGGAGGCAGTCGTCTTGCGAGCCCCACATACAAATCCACTGCTCACCTGCGGTAGGGCCATGCGTAAATGCATTTTTTCTCGGTATAAAAAAAAAGTACAGTTAAGCCTTCACTTCTTAACTATTCAATCGATCAGTCGCGCCAATTATTCAGTTCATAAGTGGTTGCATTTTGTCATTGAAAATTACTTTTAGATCGCTGGGTACTAGGTCCCATTTGGGAGTTTAGTGCGACACGGCGATTGTATGGAAGCTATTGGTAGTGCATAAATAAATAGGGTGTCAAAGGACGCTGATTGACGAGATCTATCAGATGGTGAAGGAATTAAAAAAAATTAAATCCAAAAAGTTATGGTCGAAAAAACCGGTTTTTATTAATGGAAAGTTTTTGAATTTTTTACTTTGGACCCGGATGTCACGAGAACTAAGTCGGAATTTAAAAAAATAAAAAAAATAGTCCTAGGATATTTATTTGACTGTCGAATAAGATCAAAATTTTGAAAATAAAAAAAATACGGGCTGTAGGTGCGCCCTCAAAAGAGTACCTCGGCGAGTGAGTTGTAGCGTATCATGGTTATACAGTACTGTGGTATGGAATTTGGGTATGTGTGAGAGTTTATATTGTTGTATGTGGTGAATGGAGGATTTTTGAATATTTTGAACATTTTTCGAAAAAAATATAAATTTTTTGGATCTTTTGGCAAAATTTTTAATTTTTTAATTAATGCGTACGGGGTTATGGGGAGTAATGTAAATAAAACAAATTGTTTTGAAAAGGTGTGAAAAATAAATTTGTAAAAATAAAATTTGTGTGTTCATTTCGTTTATTTCCTTATGCTTGAATTTCATTTTCAATGTCCTAGTAGTTCGTGCTATGCAGGGAATCTGTGTATTTATTTGCTTAAAAATAAATTTAAATCATAATAAAATCCGATTATATTATGATTTAAATTACAATTATTTAAGATGTGTATAAAAGTAATTAGTATCTTTTGGGAGCTTTAAATTAAATTTTAAAAGTTGTAAAATCAATAGCACGTTATTATTTGAGTGTTTATTATTGTTGTAATTAATAGTAAATATTATCTATTTTTTAAGATTAAATTTGTTACTAACATTTTATGGATCAAATGTTTAAAATTAAAGTTATTTTATTCACATATTAAACATTCTTTTATGTGTTTAAAAAAACTATTGTGAAACTATTTATTTATTTATAATTATGAATCTGTTTTAGACATATCATTGAATCAAATCCGCTCAAGACTTTACGAGACAAAACATTTCGATTACATATTGCTAAAGTTGTTTTCCTTTTCATCTATATTCGGATCCATTGTTTGTCATCAATATTGAAATTCTTTTGTTTGTGGTTTGGTACTGTAATCAATTTGTATTATTTGTACAAATATTTCAAGATAGCTCCTTTCTATGAAAGAATATTCGATGTCATAGGTATTATAATAGGGTTTTTTTTTTCATCTGCATTCTTTTCAATAAGTACTTTGTTGTTATTTTCTTCGATGTGTAGTATTTGATCAAATATTTGATTATAAATAGTAATTTAATAGTAGAAGTACGATTTGCCTTACAGAAGTATGTATTAATATAATAAATACTAGCGGCCGCCCACGACTTCGTCTGCGTGGAAAGGTTTTTTGCTATCCCTCGGGAACAATTCATTTTTTCGGGATGAAAGGTACCCTATGTCCTTCTCTGTAACCCTGACAACGTGTATGCAAAATTTCATGATGATCGGTCCAGTAGTTAGGACGTGAAGGCGTAACAAATAAACAAACAAACAAACGGACTTTCGCATTTATAATATTAGTAAAAGTTTTCACTCGCTGAAGGCACAACTAAATGTGTACTTTTTTTAGGAATCGTACTCATACCAGTTACTACATCTATTACTAATTTACATAAGTACAGTTGTTACTTATAAGGTTAAACTATATTTCCTGCCATGCTCGGCGTTTCCCTGCGTGATCGAATCAGAAACGAGGAGATCCGCCGGAGAACTAAAGTAACCGACATCGCTCGAAGGATTGCTCAGCTGAAGTGGCAATGGGCAGGACACATAGCGAGAAGAACTGATGGCCGTTGGGGCGGAAAGGTTCTGGAATGGCGACCGCGCACCGGACGACGTTCCGTGGGTAGGCCCCCGACAAGGTGGACCGACGATCTGGTGAAGGTCGCGGGAAGCCACTGGATGCGGACAGCGCAGGACCGATCGTCGTGGAGATCCTTAGGGGAGGCCTATACCCAGCAGTGGGTGTCGTGCGGCTGATATGATGATGATGATGATGATATTTCCTGATCCACGTTGCTCTGGCGAAGATTGCTGGATGCTGGCAGCGCAGAAACAGTCGTTCGTGAAGATCCTTTAGTGTAGGAAAGAAAGGTAGTGGACCCCCACAGTAAATCCTCAGTAGACGAAACTTTACAGTATGATAAAGTATCATAAATGAAACATATTTTTAACGGACTTCAAAAATTTGAAAAGGAGGAGGTTATCTATTCGTCGCGTATATATTTTTTTTATTTATCTGTATGTACACCGATTATTCGAAGACGGCTGAACCGATTGAAATGATTCAAACGTTATAACATTAGGTAAACTTCCAAATTGGTCCCATTTTTTTAAATTTTGAAATCGGTTCAGTACTTTTCAAGTAATATTGAAAAAATCAGTCGTATAACTTCTTTGTTTATGAACTGAATAAGATAATTATTTTTATGTTGAAAAGGGGATATCTTAAGTGTAGTTCTTTAACCGACTTAAAAAGGAGGTTCTCAGTTTGACCCGCATGTATGCATGTTTCTCCGCGATAACTCACGTTTGGCTGAGCCGATTTTTCTACCTAAATAATATACCTACACTACCTAATACAAAAGGTACCTACACTAAAAATTAAAACAAAAAACAAAAAACCGACTTCAAAAAACCTACCTCTAAAAAACAATAAATAATATTCGTAATAATAAAAACACGTCTATTGAAGTCGGGTGTGGCTTTTAGAATAAAAAAAAAAAGGAATTTGTACTCCAGCCTCACCCGACTTCAATAGACGTGTTTTTATTATTACGAATATTATTTCTTGCTTTTTAGAGGTAGGTTTTTTGAAGTCGGTTTTTTGTTTTTTTAAACAATTTTTAGAGGTAGGTTTTTTGAAGTGAAAACTTCTTAAGCGGCGTTGTACGCTTTTTTGTAAAGGGGGAAAAATGTTAAACTTTATGAAATGTAAAATTGATCCATAGTAAATATTGGTTTTGTGGTACAAGTGTCTACGCAACTTGTGGGATAATTGAAATAGGCGCAATCTTTGTTGTGTGAAGCTGATACTTTTATTGTAGTGGTGGCTACCTCGGCATAACTTACCGAGTAAACTGTCTTGATATACTTGGTGCCAAATGCTCCAAGCATTGGAATGCAATGTACCCGCATTCTAATGTAAATTGAAACAATATCACTGAACTATTCAACACTTAACACTGGCAAAAATAACTTCCTGAAGAGGAGTAGATTGCCAAAATAAAAAGAAGAAGAATTCCAATGGCCATCAATGATTAAGTACCTACCTCTAAAATCCTACTAATGTTATAAATGTGAATGTTTGTGGGTTTGGATGTTTGTTCCTCAATCACGCAAAAACTACTGAACTGATTTGGTTTAAATTTAGCACACACATAGTAGATAGCATAAATTAAAACTTAAAATACTTTAAATCATTAATATTATGGCGATCACGAAAGCTCACTGATCCGGGCAGGACCCAATCTTTTCTAATATTGTTAAACTTCCGCAATCGAAACTGTACACGCTACCCACTACAATAACAAGCTCTTTAAATAAAAAAAATATTCGATTAAATTTATGATTGTTTTCCGAGTATTGTAAGTATTAAAAACGTTAAAAATTCATCCTATTTCCGAAAACATTAACTACATTTCATCGGAAAATAAGCGTACAATCTCCCATTTCCACTTCGTGCATCATATTCGGCATGTTATTACTTTCACTATAACTTTAACATTTTATTACCACCATTTATTTGCGGATATTCACACCCTTATCATTTACTTCATAAAGCACAAATTCATTTGACACGACTATTTTGTAATTATTGCATCACCAGCATACTTTGTGCTTTTAATACAGCGTTTGTCTTCGAAGTAACAGAGTTCAATTTCCCTTGTATCTAATTTATGAAAATTGTCTGAATTGTGTTCTGCCTAGATTTTATTGCGACCAGTCACGTAGGCTATCATACGTGTCTGGGTGTTTCCGCTGTATAATTGACTTATTTCTGCTTACAGTGCCCTTTTGACTAGCCCATTCCTTTGTGAGTTTGCAATCCTTTATATTGCGTTATAAATAAAGTTGATGAATTGTTTTTTACACACTTGTAAGCTCATAATTACTTTGATAAACCAGATTATTTATTTACTGTCATGTATGTGTTTATGTAATGGCAATGGTACGTGCTGCGTCACAGGCGTGAAATACACAGAAGAGATGCGGCGGAGATAAGGCGCAGATACGGCGGCGATGCCGGCGATACGTGTATTTGATTGGCCGAAAGCATCCGAAAGTCTCACATCTGCACCGATACGCCACCGTATCCGCGCCGCGTCGCTTCTGTGTATTTCACGCCACACGCTACGGCTCCACCTGCGTTAACGTTAACGTTAGTGATAATGTCCAAGCACGGGCATTATAAATATTCAGTACTATCGTTTGTAAATTAACGACGTTAAGTCTTGACCACATCTGCGTCACGCTAGATTAAAGCTTTAAGCTATGCGTTAAGACGCAGGTGGAGTCGTAGCATTATATCAACACTCGAAGAAATAAAATATCAGAGCGTAGTCCGCCATTTTGCGTTTCACTCATCCCTAATTTTCAATATTTATCTATCACTTACCAAAAGACAGTTTGCTCTAAAACTGGCAAATAAATGTTGTTCATCAAAGTAACGTCTTACATTAGCATTTGAGTTGTTAAATAAATAAATAATGTTAATTTATAAAATGCAACTTATTTAAAGATCTTCATACGAATCGCCAAATTCACAAGTGGCATCAAATAAAACAGATAACCTTCAATTTCTTGAACAAACTGTCCTGACGTCATTGATAACTGGAATTGAATATTATAATCACACTTGGACCGTCGGCCCAGAACCTCATTTTCAATCTATCGCATATTCGTACCAGACCACATTGGCATGATATCCATTAATTTGGTGTTATCAAATATTGTCGTCTGGGTTGTGAAGTAGGAAGCTTCTGGGAGATATGCCACCCTGATCATATGGCCTCCCATACAATGATCTCCGATCGCAAAAAATAATCGATCGCATATTGATAATAATATGAATGGTGAACAGGATGGTAGATGGCATCATTACAAACATGTTAGACATCGGCTTGGTTAGTTTTTAGGAAGCATGCGCGCGGCCAGGGCAGAAACATAGAGCCTTTTTTCCAAAAAAATAATCGACTACATATTGGCATGTAATTACATTCAGGGGGTGGGGCAGGTCCCAAGCGAATATAAAACCATAGTCTTGCGTCGCTTTCAGAAAGCGTCTAGGAGGTCAGGGCAGGTAAGGACATTTCACATATATGCTCTTGTGATCCTTGTTCCTTATTCGATCGATATGAAAACACAAAAAAATAATTCAGGTAATGATGCCACCCAGGACCAGGGTTCACCATTTACGTAAATATGCGGTCGATATTTTTTTAGCGATGGGTGACCATGTTCAGGGTGGCATATCTCCCAGAAGATTCCTACTTCGCAACCCAGACAATGATTTTTGTTAACACCAAGCTAATGACTATCTTGCCAATTTGGTCTCGTCCCAATATGCGATAGATCGAAAATGACCCTGGTTGGCCGACGGTCCAACTATAATCAAAGTGGATTGATTGTCTGTTACAAAATTTTAATTAAGTATTATGATTGTAAGAAACTGGCAATAGTTCTATCATTAATATACTGATAAATTCAATTTTGGCAACTTAAATTCAGAATTTTAGTATTCCATATTTTAATAGATGGCGTATTAACAAACTATGTTTGAAGCTACACAGTCGATGCTAGCGTAAACGCGATCGTAAACATTAACATGATGGCTACAGTCATGCAATTCTGTACACTGCTTTTTAGCTTTATCACACCCCGGACACACCATACAAGCGCCGCGTTGCAACTACCCATTACACAGACGCTACACAGATGACGTAATTGTACACGCGCAACTGTGTGCGTGAAGCTAGGGCTAACGACTACGCCGGCGCCGGCGCGCCCGGCCCGTCGCCAATGGTCAAACAATAGCCGCGCGCCGCATGGACTGGATGGACGGAGCGTTGACACCCCGACTAAAATAAGCACACGATTTAGCACACGAACTCGCGCGGTGGAGTGAGGTAATTGATTGTGGGGCAGGGAGGAGAGTGTCCTTTCTGTACGGTAGTACTTATATCTATTCTGTGGCTTAATAGCAAATAAAATACATAGGCGTTAGAACTCGATAGCTATAGGCTAGATGCTGAGTGGCGCAGTGGTTTAGCAACTGGCCCTGCGATTTACGCAAAAGTCGGTCATAAGATAGGTGACCAAAAATATATCATCTCGAGTTCCTCCGTGCTTCCGAAAGCACGTTAAGCCGTTGGTCTCGGCCGCATTTGCAGTCGTTAACATCCACTGATCCGCATTAGGCCTACGTAGAGGGTTATGGTCCACCCTCCTTCCTTATCCACCCGTAAGGAAAGGCTGTACCCCAGCAGTGGGGACATTAAAAATAGCTGATGTCGAAAACACGACAGTACCTAATTGGGATGTTGACTAATGAATAAAATAACGAAATACTAATAAAAATCGTAAACATATTAAACTTTTAGAGTAGCTTGTATACCTCTTGGTTTTTTTATATATTGCATATTATTTGTTTTATGACCCTTCAAAGTTGGATGGACAAGTCCATTTCAAAAGTATAAAATTTATTAAAATAAATGATACCTTTAATTAGTTCGTAAAATGTATAGCAAATTTGTCTAAGAAACCATTTTGATAAACACAATATTTAATATAGCTGCCGAACATATTTCCTACGCGTTGCATACAAACTACTGAGGCGTGACGTCATAACTCAGTAGCCGTTAGTATGGAACGTTTTTGGGCGAGTCCATTTGTGTGCATTTCACACTGTGATATCTCGGGCAGTTTTCAAGCTAGCGAAATAATTATTTTACCAATGTTTCTTCTTTTGAGAGGTTATTTATGTAATATAAAATAAAAGAAGTTGTCAACATCCCAAATTTTTATTGAACGATCGAGTGCCCCGAAAACGAAACACCCCGTTTCAGCATGGGGAAAAATGCTTTCGTATGTCTGTCCGGCTGTCTGGCTGTCCGTTTGTTCTCCTCTACAGGTCGCTTTTCTCAATCGATTCACATTAATTTTTTTGATGACGTCATATTTACTACTATAAGGGACCAGAATACTCAAAATAACTTTTTACAATCTCAACCTATCGGCATTCGGCTTTGTTTATTAAATATTTTTTTTTTTTATAATATCACTTTATTTATTTAATTTATTTATTACTGTATTATTAATTAGCCAAAGAAATAATTGCATTGTAAACGCATTTTTTTTATTAAGTTGCGTATTGGTTTGTCGCAATACCAAAGAATCATTTGGAACCCGGATGGAATACCTAGCGTGTGTCAGTTTAGAATGTGTTTCTACATTTTGTACATACATAACAGCTATTAGTAAAGAAAACATAGTATTCACCTTTTAAATTATAGCAGTGGCACCGTTGTACTCATGATAGCACATCAAATTTAACAATTTGACTGCGAAAACAGCTTTTATTATATCAATAAGGCATAAGACGGTCTCAAGACCAACATGGTAGATAGGGGCCATCAAACTGACCAACTTTTAAATCGCGAAAAAAAATAAGCTGTTCCATACGTTTTGATATTTTCGTTATTAATATTTGTATGAAACACCTGTTTTTTTTCGCGATTTTAAAGTTGGTTTCATAGTAAAAGTTGTTCAGTTTGATGGTCCCTATCTACCATATTCGGCATTAGAGGTTATTTTGTAACACGTTGTATAGTCGAATATGCCATTAGTCTTCAAAAAAAGGATTTATTTACACAAGTGAGCATGAATTCGAATGTCGAGTATGTACAGAATAACCTGTTGATGCTTTCAAACTTTGCAACCAGCGTTTAGTAATGGTTACTGACTTTGAATGCTCGCTGCATTATGAATGTTGATGGTAATATTTCCGGTGCAGTTTTGCGAGTAATTTGGGTTGAATACAAAATTTTGCTAACAAACTCTCTATTGGTTTGGTGAAATGACTTTCGTAAACTGGCTGTCCTAGAGTTTCGATTTTGGGATGTTTACTTTTTGTAATTATGCCAATTTTGGCTGCCAAAACTTGACACTAATGAAAGGTTAATTAAAAATCTACTGTAGATTTAAGTGTAGTTGAAAATTGTTTTCAGACATGCTTCCATTTCAGTCTCGATCTTCCATTTGTAGAGTTTATCAATTAATTTATTTGAATTTATTAAAAAACCCCTCCCATCACAACGTAATGTCTATTTTTTTAGGGTTCCGTACCCAAAGGGTAAAAACGGGACCCTATTAGTAAGACTCCGCTGTCCGTCTGTCTGTCTGTCTGTCACCTGGCTGTATCTCATGAACCGTGATAGCTAGAAAGTTGAAATTTTCACAGATGATGTATTTCTGTTGCCGCTATAACAACAAATACTAAAAACAGAAAAAAAAAATATTTAAGGGGGGCTCTCATACAGCAAACGTATATTTTTTTTTTTGCCATTTTTGGTACGGAACCCTTCGTGCGCGAGTCCGACTCGCACTTGGCCGGTTTTTTTTTAATTAGAGACAAAATTATATGAAGTTTCACATTTTTCGTAAATTGCACGTTTTGTTCGTCTGAAAATTATTTAATTCTACTTAATTATTTATTCTTTATAACATCAATCGTAATAAAATGATCAAAACCATTCAAAATTTGTCAGTTTTATAGCTGTCATTATATCCCTTTAATAAAAAAAAAACCGGTCAAGAGCGAGTCGGACTCGCGCACCGCGGGTTCCGTACCATCATAATAAATACACTACAGAGTAGAATAATAAAATTATTATTACAAATTTAGGTCAGTGCCATCTCTTGACCGATAGTGGAACTAATGTTAACATTTTTAGAAATTTGATAATTTCCAAAAAAGTGTGCTATATTGAGACATCGTTTTATTTTTCCTGTAATCTTTATATAAACTGCTATCATTTAGAATTATATCAGATTTTTTTCTTTGCAAACTTCGGAGATGAGGGGGGAACAGTATTTTTTTACACTTTTTATCATAAGTCGAAAACTGTGCGGCATAAGAAAAGGAAAAAATATTGATAACGTGCAAAACGGCGCTCTTTCATATGATACCCCACATGCACTAGTAGCCCCACTTCAAATTTTTAAGACCCCTTTTCAGTCCCTGTTGTCAAAAAGATATTTTTATTTTTTTATTTTTTTTCTTATTTGCAAAATAGTTGGGCAAATGTTATCTTAAACTATTCCAAATTTCAAGTTGATACTATTCGTAGTTCTCGAGATATCCAGCTGTGACAGACAGACAGACAGACAGAATGAGTCACACCATATGGGTTCCTTTTTAGGGTTCCGTACCCAAAGGGTAAAAACGGGACCCGATTACTAAGACTCCGCTGTCCGTCTGTCTGTCTGTCACCAGGCTGTATCTCATGAACCGTGATAGCTAAAAAGTTGAAATTTTTACAGATGATGTATTTTTATTGCCGCTATAACAACAAATACTAAAAACAAAATAAAATTAATATTTAAGGGGGGCTTCCATACAACAAACGTGATTTTTTTGACGTTTTTTGCTCGATATTAATAACGACAACAGGTAGACAGTTGAAATTTTCACAGATGATGTACTTTTGTTGCCGCTATAACAACAAATACTAAAAACAGAATAAAGTTAATATTTAAGGGTGGCTCCCATACAACAAACGTAATTTTTTTTTGCCGTTTTTGGTAAGGAACACTTCGTGCGCGAGTCCGACTCGCACTTCGCCGGTTTTTTTACCATTTTGGTACGGAACCCTAAAAACAGACATTGAAAGTTCAGTTGTATATTTTTATAAATTACACTGTTTAAGTTTAACACTAAGAATGTGTCTATTATAAAAAACCGGCCAAGTGCGAGTCGGGCTCGCGCACGAAGGGTTCCGTACCAAAAAACGGCAAAAAATCAAGTTTGTTGTATGGGAGACCCCCTTAAATATTTATTTTATTTTGATTTTAGTATTTATTTTTATAGCGGCATCAGAAATACATCATCTGTGAAAATTTCAACTGCCTACCTGTTGTCATTATTAATATTGAGCAAAAAAACGGCAAAAAAAACACGTTTGTTGTATGGGTAGCGGCAACAGAAATACATCATCTGTGAAAATTTCAGCTGTCTAGCTATCACGGTTCATGAGATACAGCCTGGTGACAGACAGACAGACAGACAGACGGACAGCGGAGGCTTAGTAATAGGGTCCCGTTTTTACCCTTTGGGTACGGAACCCTAAAAACCAGCCAAGTGCGAGTCGGACTCGCGCACGAAGGGTTCCGTACCAAAAAACGGCAATAAAATTACGTTTGTTGCATGGGAGCCCCCCTTAAATAATAATTTTATTATGTTTTTAGTATTATTTTGTTGTTATAGCGGCAACAGAAATACATCATCAGTGAAAATTTCAACTTTCTAGCTATCATGGTTCATGAGATACAGCCTGGTGACAGACAGACAGACAGACAGACGGACAGCGGAGTCTTAGTAGTAGGGTCCCGTTTTTACCCTTTGGGTACGGAACCCTAAAAATGGAGAAAAGAACCGTACTCGTACAGTAGGTAAACTGTTAACAATACCAATTGAAAAATATAACAAGGAACTAACGATTCAAGCCGAATTTAGATTCGGGAAAGTACCACGTAACTTGAAAACTGTTGTGTAAGTTCCTATGTACAGTACAATTAAAATGAGACCCAAACTTTAGGTATTGCAATTTAGCAGTTAAAATGCGTATTTTTTTTAAACAAGCTCTTACTACCTACATGCACATTAGTAAAAGAAATAACTAAAACGGTAAAAATCATTTTATTCCGATTAGAAATAAGTCGTTTCATCAAACTCTATCAGCAAATTATGTGTATTTTAAGACTTTTACAAAACGGTACAACCTACTTACAGATTTTTCATACAATGTTTTATTAATTATGTTCGGAATACCAACAGCAGTTATACATTTTATGGGAAAAATATCTTAAATCTACATCAATAGATATTAACTTGGATAAGATTAATAAAATTAGTAATACATATTCACGCTAAAGTAGGTACTTACATATTATTTTTATGATCTAAATGTTATAAAAAGCAAAAAGCTTTTAAAAATAGCACTGTGAATGCAAAAGTCTAAATATAAAAGATAGTATCCGTCCTATATCTACTTCACTGAAAAAGAATCTGACGCGAGCCTATAACAGAATCCTAATAAATAAAGATTCAAACACCTCCAAACTAATATGCCATCTATATGATAATCTAAGGATAACAGTTCTGAGTATTGTACATGGCCGTGCTGTTTCATATGAATCAAAAAAATATTTTCTGGCCGGAATATTGAGGGTGCCCTTGAACTTTAGTCTTTATTACGGTGTGCTAAAGTTCAGAGTTATTGTATTTCAACGTGGGAGGCAATTGGATGAGAAATAGGTTTATTGGAGATTAAATAGGTACTAGTGGCTCTGTTTGTGACATTTTGTGAGTCGCGTTTGTGACATTTTTCGAAATGACAGAAATGTGTTTCTTTGTCGAAAAATTACGAAAAACTGGCTCGACAAAAATCTATATAAAAATATTCGACACTGCTCACAAAATTTCACGAGACTCTCTTGAGAAATGCGATCTGTAGAGGTAAACAAACGGACAGACATACGAAAGCATTTTTGCCCAAGCTGAAGCAGAGAAGCTTCGCGCTCGCTCGGTTTATGACGATAAAATAATACAAAAAAATACTCTTACCGAAGGATAGAAAAAATATTGTGCACGCAGATGTAGTCGCAGCCGGTCACTAGTCAACTATACAAACCAAATAACTTTTGTAAACGCATAACGGGCCCCACATACGGTACAATTCATCGTTACGATCAATCTAGCGTTAATCGTAGCGATCGATCGTTTCAAAAATACCGCATATACATGAAACGATTGGTCGTTACGATCGATTATTTAATTATTAGAAACGGAACGATAAAGATGTATTCAAATAATTTAATACGTGCCTGTCTAAAATAGAAAACTAATTTCTTTCCATTGAAAGAAAAGAAGAAAACCTCTAGAAAAATGTTGGTTAACAGATGGCTAATAAATCGAAATCAGTATTCGCATGTTAATATATAAATAAATTAAGTTTCCATCCAAAAGAGGTCAGACAGAGACAAAAATCGAGAGAATGTGATCAATGGCAGTTGTGCGAAATCCATATTGTGTAGAATCTCGAATAGGTAGAAAAGAGATTGTCAAGAACGTCGATTAATTCGTCAATACACCGTCGATTCATCGTTACGATATTCATGATCGCATGGATTTTTTTGCGATCTCTGATATTGTCATCGATTAAGTTAATCGTTCACGATCTTGACATACACTGTCGATTCGTCGTTTCGATCGGTCTGAAACGACGGATCGTACAGATCAATCTAACCGTGGGTACGTATCAGAATGTCTAAAGTTAGAATGTCTAAACTTAAAATGGCAAAGTTCAAAATGTCAAAAATTTGAATGTCTAACGATTAAAATGTAAAACGTTCAAAATGTCAAAAACGAAAATGTCAAACGGTCAGATAGTCCTAAATTAAAATGTCTAAGTTCAAATGATCAAAACTTAAAATGTCTAATATTCAAATTACCAATTCATAATAAATTCCAATTACATTTTTTCATACAAAACTGTAAATCGCAATAATTTTTGTTTGGTTTGGTATTTTGGATTTTTTATTTAGTTAAATATTACTAAATAAATAATGTCCAATTAATAACATCACAAAAAAGTTAATTATGGTTAAATTGCGAATTATTTTGGTGTTATGTTAATACTTTGTATGGGAAGCTCACGGTTTGCCGGAGTAACGGATACTAGCGCGGTTTTCTTGCGGTTTTATTAAAAGTTGTTTGATAATTAGTTAGTATTTGGTTTGATTTTGGATTTTCTTGACGTTTCAGCATAGCCATAGTCTAGGGGGACTTTGAAAATTGTTGTGTTCTGGCAGTAAGAGGTAAGCCAGTACCTCAGTGGTGAGGATTAAATATGTTCCAATCGCAAATTATTTTGGTATTACCTACCACAGATAATTATGTATTACGTTTGTATGGAAAGCTCACTGTTTGCCGGAGTCTTTTTTCATGGAGGGGATCGCTTATTCTCCTGCTTTAATGTTTGGTGATAAGTGTAGCAGTCTACCAAAATTGAAGTTGAGAAAGTGTGATTTGAATAAGTTAAGAAATAATAACTTGATTACGACAACGTCAGCGCGTGCGCAACACGGGCGCGGTGCATTGGTCGAGCGGCGTGCGCTCCGCGTCTCGTGGTGACTTAGTCTTGACTGATGATCTCGGCGAGTGCATCCAATTGATATATTGCAATGAATCAAAGAAATGCACACAAAAAATTGGAGGACAATAGGCGCACGTTAAGGTGGGTACTCACTTAGATTCGCGAACCTGCAGCAAAAAAATATTATCCTGTGCTGAAAATAGTTTGCCATAGTGTGTACGTATGCGAACTTGATTCGCACAGGTACATACTATAGCAAAAGTGAAAATAAAAGGGAACAAAATGTTCTGTCACTAAGTTTAGATGTGTCACTAATCTGCAATACCCTAATAATAATATCTATCTCCAAGAAATATATTACTTATCATATTTACCAAAACTGTCTCTAAAGTATAAATCATTGGATTAATGTAAATATGTATCTTAAATTACAGTTTGATCACTTTTTTCTATAGCCGGAATATACCTAAGATCTATGCTCTAAAAAGTAAGTTACGGGCAGGAATAATACACCTACCTAAAATAATAAACCTGTCACTATAAATCTAATCATCTAACTATTAGCATCGATTAATTCGTTCAATTATCGAAATTATAGATCTGTTACCTAATTAATAGAAAAAATCCTAATAGGGGCGGAGTTTTTATAACGGAGCTTTTAAAACCATTTTGATATTGTTTGGTGATTCAATTTCAGTGACACTTTTATTATTTTGATAATTGATATTATTTCCAAGTAATTTTAATTAAAATTTAGGTAATCGTTTTAACATTATTTGGTGATTCGATTTAGGTGAGAGATCTACTATTTTAGGAACAAATATTATTAACTAGGTCACTGAAAACGCATTTATTAGGTAATTGATAAAATCATGCCCTTAAAATAATAGAAAATAAATATGATAAATAGGTAAGAAAATCATCATTTATATTTACATCATAATATAAAAGCTTTACATCTAAGTACCTAAATAATCACAGTAAGTATATTATAATGGTAAAAAAACATTTTTTTTACACAATAATGTAATAATGTTACATCTTAGGTAAATAATCACAAATTTCGAAAACGTAAGGATACCCTCCTCCATGTTACAATTTAAAAATTGTAACGCAATTACTAGAAACTACAAAGAATTGCTCCCAAAATTTTGCAAGACGATAAATGAAAAAAAGGCGAATTGTTGTTTTCAAATCATTGTAAACCTTTGACTTATGGACCATTGATATTTTAACTAGTTTGATGTTTGAACCGTTTGACATTTTGAATTTTACTATTATGAATTTATACATAATGATTTTTGACATTTTAAACCATTTGCATTTTGATTTTTGACATTTTGAACTTTGCCATTTTAAGTTTAGACATTTTAACTTTAGACATTCTGATACGTACCCCTAACCGTATATGTGCCTCTTAAGTTTCGAAATCCCAAAGCAAAGTTACTGCAATAATATTAATCTCTCAATTGGAAGTTCACATAAAGTTGAACTAGAATAATGTAATTGCCGAACTGGTCAGAAATGGGTCTGATAAAGATCATTGGGCAAATTGCTATTATAGAGAATTTCGGGTCAGATATTTAATGTCAGGTACCTATTGCTAAATAATACAAACCTTTACGAAATAAGGCAAGAAAGAAAAATCAGATTATAGTCGATATCTGCGACATATTTAGAACCCTGATATTTTTCTATTACTTTTGATTTTAGTATAAAATATATACTTATATACACTGCTCCATACATTCCTGAGAAAAAAGCTCATTAAAAGAAGAAAAAAATATGTTCTGTGGAAAAAAATATTCACAGACAGTCTGTCTAATAGGTACTAGTATAGTATTATAATAGCTGTGCTCTAAGCTAATCTAATAACCAAGGTTAACCAAAAGACATCTAATAAAATAACTATATCCAAGGCTTTAGTCATCAATGTTATGTTATAGATTTTAATTTGGCTTTGCTAACTTTTTGAACATGACCGAAAATCTCAAAACCATTTCAAGAAATAATCTTTCTGTACGATGTTTACGAATTAGATTTTAAAATAAGTCTATATTTTTAAAGATATTCAATAAAAAGCTTCAAATGACCTTTCTATGACGTCTCCACATGCAGATCCCCCTGCATTAACATTAAATTAATAAAATAGAAGAAATATTAACTATAACTTATTTGTTTACAGACAACCAATAGGTCTTTGATAGTTATTATGACAGGTAATGACACTTGGCCGTTCTTTTTATAAAAGTAAATGGCAAAGGTATTCCTTCTTAACTTTTGTGCCACTTATAACGTTGTAACACCCTTTTTCCACATACCTCAGGGGGTGACAAGCGTTTGATTTTGAAGTACTTTTTATGGTGAGATTCTCGCTATAGTCATGTGGGTTGGACGGCAACATTAGGTATTAGGTTTAGAAAGGTATTACAAAACACATCCAGTGTTTTCATCTGGTTTTTGATATGATTTGAGTTAGTAAATTGCATGCAAATTTCTACCTTTTGTTTGAGTCCATTTCTAGTGGCTTAGCGAATGTCGGCGATTGTACCACACATTCCGGCATTCGAGCATTCACTTAAATTCCTTTTGAAACATAATTCACTCAGAATTTTAGTACTTTTTTGATAATTAAAATAAATGGTTTTTCTTGTTTACACATCTCACGGCTGACTTATCTATTGACGGGCGACAGCTGTCAGATGTGACGTTTGGTGTTCTGAATCCAGCTACCTAGAAATTTCGGACCAATAAATTTATACTTTTCGATAAAATAAGATAAATAAATATGTCTTATTTGTTATTTTAAATAATTAAAGAAGATGTAATGTCTGGCATGCTAGTTAAAGATTTTAATAATTGTTTTGCTATGAAGGGTAAATATGTTCATAGAAGGTAGTTTGTCTATGGCGTAGGTTTTTTTGTCGATGGTATTCGAGAGATTTCTAGACATTTCCAACAATGTCATGACTCGCCGGAAGTTTTTGGACTTTCATTCTCTTATCTGCACCTTTATCGAATAGTTACAGTATTGTAGCAATGTGAAAACACAAGTTTTTGTGACTCTTTGTTGGTTTTATTTATCATTAATTTCATGATGCGTTGAGCATCCTTTTAAGTGGTGAGTGTGATAAAAAATGTGAATTTAATTATTTGTCGGTTTTTGCAAGTGGTGTCAAAATTGTAATTCTGTGTCTTGTTCTAGGGCGCGAGGCTCATTAATTTATCTTTCAACATGTCTCTTATGAGATAAAAACCTGTAGTAATTCAAGCCCAATTTGGTAAGCAAATCAACTTGGTTATAATATTTGTTGTAAAAAACCTCGTGTTCAATGTGACGACAATTGGGTGATTTTATCTTTTAATTGCAGGGCTCCCATAGGTTACCTCAAAATTTACGTCAAGACTATGGCATAGCGTCGCTATAAGTATGCGCCATGAATGACTCCAGTTCCATAGTTTACCTCAAAATTTGCGTCAGGACTAAGGCTTAGCTTCGCTATAAAGCCCGCCGATGTCGCAGCACGTGGTATACATTACGTCTGCAATGGGTATATCACCATAACCGAGGTATTCTGAAGATTCCTTTCATTATTACCGTAGCTGCAGTGTTCCGTAACATGTATCCCGAGAACCAATCCACGTTCAGACGAGCCGTTTCACTCTAAGCACCTATAAATTTGCAAAGGTTACTCGAGGTCATGTTCAATTTAGTCCAGTGCAGTTCTACAGCCAATAAATGTCTTAAACATATTTTAAATTAATTTAGGTTCAGCGTAAACTCTGGTCATTGAGCCAGAATGTATAAATAATTCTATTTTAGTATGAATGTCTCGCGTTAAGTTGATAAATGATTTGTATTTTAGCATAAGTCCTGTCAGTAGGTACATATAGGTTCGTTTCTAGACAGACGGTAGCTTATTTCGTCCGACTGGCTGGAAGCGAGCGAGTATGTCCTCACCCTAACTTTAAAGGGTTTCTAATTATAAATCCCTCATTCTTAAGTGGTTTTAATTTTATAGTGAGTCCCAAGGGCATTATTATTGTGATCAAGGTATGGTCTTACTTTAACCTGTTAAGGGTCCCTGTTATGCCATTTTGCCTTCATGCGGTTTTAACATCAGTATGGGTTCCCAAGGTAATATGTATTGAAATATAATGTGTGACCTCACTTTAACCCTTCGGATTGCTCGTTAAACCCCTTATAACCCAAGTGGTTTTAAATATTTTAATGTCACGTTTCTTAACGAATAGTTGTTAACTTTGTGTTAGTTATGCGATACGTTAAATAAATGTTTGTTTCAACATAAATCTTGGTTTGATTTATTAAACTCACTTTGTTTCGATCTGTGGACACTTTATCTTTTTAATCTTTTACTCTCATTGATGTTAACGGCGCCCAAAATTATACTTAGTCCATAGATGACTGAGCCACGTGAATCCACATGACCCTTTTGCTCTACCGACTAAAATTTTCAGTGGGGTAAATACCATCAATACCCCAGGGGTAAATATTTTCATTACAACGTATTTCCGGCTGACCATATTATCTACTAGACAAATATATTTATAAAAAATAAATACGCAACCAAATATTAAAATATTCAAATTAGTTTCTTAAATTAGCCTAATCTGTAATAAAAAATATAAAAAATACTTTTATTTTTTACCCAAAGCCAATTCTACATGCAGTGTAACTATGTGAAGTAGTAACGTTCAAAGAAAAAGCTACAAAAATCTCGTCTAGGTAAAGAACACTTTTTCCTCTTATGTGTTACGTAACATGTCAAAGTTGACCTTTACTTTCACCCAATTATAATCCTCATTATAACGAATACTTTTCTTTAGGTAAGTACATGAGTGTAATATTAGGGTTTATATTTATTCGTAACACTAATTCAATAATATTTTCAGTCCAAGAAACTGAACCTTTTTCTTTCAGAAAAGTGGAACAAACTAAATAAAGAAAATGTAAGAAAAAACTTCATGAATAATCTGAAACCTTGTTTCTTAGAAAGTTTTTAGGTTTTAGGGGTTGAATATTACCCTTTTTTGTGTAGTAAATGAAAAGTGACCCAAAAAATAATTTTACTCCCCTATACAAAGTAGCCTTCGTATAATTACGTATAAAATGCCATATTTTTGTTTTTTCTTGTGATCATACATGCAGTTATAAAATAAAAAAACGGACTATATTATTACAAAATAATCGTACTAAAAACATTAAAACGGAGTAGTAAAAACAAACTAAAAAGAAAAAATAAATTAGGGTTATAAATATTTACAGAAGAATTTATTGTTTACTTTTTAGTTTGTTTTTACTTCTCCGTTTCAATGTTTTTAGTCCGATTTTTTTTTGTTATAATTTAGTCCGTTTTAAAAACGAGTTTTTAAAATAGTTTTTTTTTCAGTAAATTATTATTTTCTGCTTTTTAGTTAACGAGCTAAGACTAAAAAAAAATATACTATCTCCTACTCTCGCACTCGCACTCGTCAAGACGATTCAAACGAGCCCAAACGCGATCGGGTTGCATGGTTTTATTACAGAGTCCCAGTGGCCTTCTTCCGGCTCCATCATCAGACCCTGGAAACTATTTCCCAACAAAGTACTCGTTAAGACGATTCAAACGAGCCCAAACTCGATGGGGTTGCATGGTTTTATTACAGAGTTCCTATGGCCTTCCTCCGGCTCCATTACCAGATCCTCGGACACTATTTCCCATTAAAGTAATCGTCAAGATGATTCGAATGAGCCCAAACTCGATAGGGTTGCATGGTTTTATTACCGAGTTCCAATGGCCTTTTTCGGGCTCCATCATCAGACCCTGGACACTATTTCCCAACAAAGTACTCGTCAAGACGATTCAAACGAGCCCAATCTCGATGGGGTGGCGTGGTTTTATTAAAGAGTTCCTGTGTCCTTCTTCCGGCTCCATCATCAGAACCTGGAAACTATTTCCCAACAAAGAACTCGTCAAGAGGATTCGAACAAGCCCAAATTTGATGGGGTTGCACAGTTTCAATATTGAGTTCCTATGGCATGGCCTTTCAACTTTATCATCAGACCCTGGATCTTGTCTCCCATTAGAGAACTCATCAAGACGATAGTAACGAGCTCAAACACGATGGGGTTGTATGGTTCCATCATAGAGATCCTATTGCCTTCTTCCGGATCCATCATCAGATCAGCTCAATGACACCATAATATTGCATTGCATTCCAGTTCTGACCTATGTTCAAAGTTTCAAGATTCTAGCTCATTGGGAAGCTAGTACAAAATCGTTCACAAACTTTGCGTAGAACAAACGAACGAACGAACACACAAACGAGAAAGCAACCTAAAAAACGTGTTAAAATAGATTGTATCATTCGACCTCAAAGCAGAACCAGCAAAGAAGGTATCCATTCACTTTAGTTGTAATTCGTACCTTTATTTAAAATTTCGTGGTAGAATTTCTATAGCGATTATATTTTTACAATATAATCCCAAGAGCTAAGTCAAAAATAGCACCCTAACCTTTTTATGTGGCTTAATAACCCCTTATAATTTAGAACTGCTCTAATAACCGCATAACTCACTGATGACTTATATTACTATATTGCCACTAAAAAACGTTGGAAGCAAGTCTTAAGCATTATATGCGAATAATGACCGCGGGGATATCAAGATTGCGACCGAGATCGTAAAAAATAAATGGACTGAGTAAACTTTGGATGCGTTACATTTACATTTACATTTATGAAGTGCTCGGCGTCCTCTGAGAGGACAAATTTCATACATCGGAAAAGATAAGACCTACGCGATAGAAAGAGAGGCAACTACTAATTGAATATTTTGGAGTGAAGGGACCGCTGTGCGACCTGAATTGCACTTTATTGTGTCGGAGCAAGAGTCACAATTTATTTAAACGATTTGGCGGAGTGAAACTTCTGTACGCTAGTACTAATATCTATTCTGTGGTACTACCTTAGTGCTACTAACACCTTGACTCTTAACTTTAAAAGATTTTCTACCCTTAGAGTTAAGCACTTTTGCTATGGAAACACTTGTCGCAAATGCATAGTTTAGATTTTGATTTACCGTCGAGCAGCAATGTACGCGTAACAATTCGATAACATCGCGGGATAGCGCGCGCGCCGCGCTTACAGCAAAGCCATGACCTTCGATCGCGAGCAAATAGCTGTTGTTGTACATATATTGCGGGTTTATAAAATGTTTATTTTAATTACTAAACTGTCAAATTTATGTTCTATGCAACTGAGACTCGGTGTGATAGAAAAATTTAAAAAACACTTAACTTTTCATAAATTTTGCGATGGAAAGTTCCACTTTAGATAGACTCAGAATCAGGAATTGACTACCTATGCCCTGAAAGTTTTCGCTAGGGTGCTACCTAACACCCTGTATTATATTGTAGACAGGTATTGCTTATAATTTGGACTGGAACATAAACACGGTTATTTGGGCAGTTATTTCATACATCGCCGTAAGGTTCATTAGCAAGGAGCCGTTATCATTGCGGGTGTAATTTGCGTTATTTACTGCGTGGCCCAGTCAGCGATTTGGCCCCGATAATGTCACCTAAGTAATTTAATGCTTTCTGTTCTAAATGCTAAACGGTGGTACGCGGGGGAATCGACGTAGTGGAAATAACACCGTTTCAAATTAAGGCTGCGATTTGATAAACTATGTTACGTTAAAAGGAGGTGTTTGTTCATTTAAAGGATTAATTAGTATACGAGTTTAACAGATGGTCGAACGACGATAGTGCGATGAACTTTTTTGCGCGATAGATTGATTGTGCCATGCTTGTTTCTGCGAAAGAGCGTTTTGTGCGCTGAACGTTTGTGCGAAAGATTGATTGTGCGATGCACGTTTCTGCAAAAGAACGTTTTGTGCGATGAACGTTTGTACAATGCACATTTTGTGCGACATAAAACATTACCTTTGACATAAAGCAGAGATAACTTATGTATGAAATAGATTTTCGTTTAAAAAAACCAACACTTTCTTATGAACAGATCAAAAGGATTTTATTCAAGTTATTAATGATTGATTTGCTCATTTATTCATCTATTGATTTGCTCATTCCAGCAAGATTTCATTGAAATTCAATATTTTCTCAATGTGAATCGGATAAAAGAGAAATAGAAAATAATTTTACTGATGGAAAGCTACGTTACTCGTGAATAGGATTTTTCACAATAATGAAAATAGAATGACTGTTTCTTCCGAACTAATAAACTCATAATTAAAATTATATGTGGATAAGGTAACTATTACCTATATTTTTATATGACTTTTTAGTTGAAAACAATTTTAAAGATACTTTTTTGTTAGCAATAATTTTAAATAAAGCAGTTCTTTAGTGTTATAAGTCAACTTACCGAAATAAAGTATCACATAGAGATAATTCTGATGAACTTTATAACTTTCCGAAAAAAATATGGGTACATAATAATATTAAATAATTAATCCATAATCCATATTAGTTAGAACATATAAGATTCTTTGTGCACAATTTCAGCATTTTTTATATTTGTATGCATAACTTTAGAAGACACTTTATCTTCAGCATCGATGATTGTAAAATTAACGTCCAATTAAACACTTATTAAATAAATGTTTTAAAATTTTCTTGTTAAACTTATAACACTTCATAATTAAAGCACTTTCGTAATTTAAATGATAAAAGTGAACACTTCATAAAACTTAACCAAAGTTCTTTTAAAACTGATAATTTTCAAAACTTTTGAGACAGCACAGAACTCGAAAATATTTGAAAAGACTTTTAACATTATATATAGAACAAACAGCGCAGTATCGTTTAACTTTTTCAGTTTTTAAGTTTGCTCTAAACTTGTAAAACTTTTGTAAGAATATTATTTTACATATTCATAATGGGTGTGTCTTTAGATTGTATTTTATAACTATGGGATGTTGAAGCAAATCAATTTATAAATCAAACAACAAACTTCATATTTTATTGTCTATTCGCTAATAGCTATTATCTTCTTTATAAAAAAAATACTTGAAATCGATAGAGCAAAATTATTATCATATCGAGACTCAGATAGGTATGTGTATCGAATCTAAATCCAATAACATGTCTCTGTTAAATTACCGTAGAAAAAAAAGAGAGACATACACTCGACGTCAGAAAAATCGCACCTCTTCGAAAATAAGTTAATACTTCGCCACCTGCTATTGCTAGCTAAAATTTTATTGCGTAAATGTTGATATCTATTGAAAATACATTTAATGAGCTTTCAATTAATAATTGTTTGATTTAATTAACATAACAGTAACCATAATTTAACGCTCAAAGGGGTCGAAATAAAAGGGATCAATTCAGGAAATGCGAGTAAATTCGCTATTGAGATGATGGAAAAAACACACTTCAACAATTCAATTAAAAAAAGGAATACCCAAGATGGATACTATTGCCCATGAAATTGCTCAAATATTTCAAAAAAATGAGGCAATGTAATATAATATTGCTCGGAAAATGAATCTCAGTAATTAATTCCGTTCAACGAGTATCCCAACGGTTTATAGAGATTGTTTGTTGGCTATGTCCGAAGAGGAAGAAGTATATAAAAACACTCACTATTTTAATGGTGATTGTTTTTATATACTTCTTCCTAATTTCTAATTTAATTTCTAATTTCTAATTTATTACATAGGATAACTAGTAAAAAAATTTGAAATGGTGCGATTTTTCTGATGCCGAGTGTTGTTTCTGATGCCACTGCGGCACTTGGGTATAGGGTGCAGCCCTGTACCCAGTAATCCTCAGATAGTGTAGGGTAGGGGTTCTCAAATTAAAGAGGGAATTAGGCCCAATACATTTAATTTATTGCCAACACTAGTGGACGCGTCGTGCTAGACTAGTTGAGAAGGTAGGTTAAGGTAGTAACACTGGCCTGACACTCTGTAGCTGGTCTTCGAACTGCTGGTATTTCGTACTTCGCAGGTAGTATTCCCAATCGAATCTTCCGTAGACTTGTTGGAAGCAAATCTCGATAGGCGTGTAACTTCAGTAGGAGGGACTGAATCCATAAATAAATCCTGGAAGACCAGAATGGCAGCATAAGTGTTGTGTTTTGTAGAAACACCACATGGTCGGTTAGAGGTCACAGTGTTCGGGAGAAATGGAAGGTGGGATTTGCTAGCGTTAATCAACGTTTTTCATCTAGAGAGAACACCTTACACATTAGCACTTCCTATAAATACATAATAGAACTCACCCCAGCGGGATTTCCTTTAAAACGTAGTTATTTTAATGGACGTTCGCGGAGCGAGCGACACGGCCTCTGCGTACAACGTCTAAAATAGGTATGCGGATAGGAATTTCAGCGGTAGCGCGCTTGATTGGAAATAGTAAGCAATACTTACTAAAACAACAAGTGACTACTAGAATGTAGGAGTTTTGCTTCCTAGTAGGCGTTAGGGGTCCTACGAGATCAACGCTTATTGTTTCAAAGGGTCTAGAGCATTGTTTGGGTCTTCCCATTTCACCGAGAGGTGCATGGTTCTGATGTTTATGCGCAAAGCAAGTATCGCATGAAGTTATAAGTTTGACGACATCGGCATGCATTCCAGGCCAGTAGTATCTAAGACTTAGACGTTTAAAGGTCTTAAATATGCCAAAGTGACCAGCTGTAGGTTCTGAGTGGTTTTTAATAACTATTTCCTGTCTAGATTCTGAAGGAATCACTTCTTTCCACTCGAACTCTCTGTGCAAAGGATGTTTGGTTTGCATAAAGCGAAATAAGCGATTATTCTTAACAGCATAGTTAGGGAAAGATACAGGTGAATTTTGACATCCATGCCAAATGTTAAGATACCATTCGTCACTAGTAGAAGGTGGTGTAGAATTATTAGATGTAGTGGGTTCAGTGTCAATGGCGGATAAGGGGTAAGCACGGGATAGTGCATCAGGTATTACATTATCAACGCCACGACGGTGTTTTATGTCAAAATTAAAAGCAGATAGCCTTACGCCCCAACGAGCTAGACGTCCAGTAGGATTGTTTAGATTCAAGAACCATTTGAGGCAGCATGGTCAGTGTAGACGACGAATTTTTTACCATTATCCACATAGCATCTCCAGTGTTCTAATGTGAGTAAAACAGCAAGAGCCTCTCGTTCGGTAATGCCGTAGTTTCGTTCGGCTCCAGCCAAGGTTCGACTAAAGTAGGCTATAGGATGTTCGACGCCATCTATGGTCTGAGTTAGTAGACCTCCAACACCATAGTTGCTGGCGTCAGTGTGCACCTCGAATGGTAGTTCAAAATTAGGACACGAAAGAATAGGGGCAGACACTAGTAGTTCTTTTAGTTTAAGAAACGATTCGTCGGCTTCTGTAGACCAAACAAAAGGATTAGATTTTTTGTTGGTAGACGTTAGTTTATTTAGGGGACCAGTTATTGTACTAAATTGAGGGACAAATTTACGGTACCAAGAGGCTATTCCTAGAAATCTTTTAAGTTCTTTTTTATTAGATGGTGTAGGATAATTAACAATAGTTTCAATTTTAGATGGGTCGACATGCAGACCTTTAGAATTAATGACATAGCCTAAGTATTTAAGTTCTTTACGGAAAAAGACGGATTTTTCGAAATTTATAGTTAAATTAGCCAAAGATAGTTTTTTAAATACTTTTAGAAGAAGTGAAATGTGACTTTCAAAATCAGGACTAGCGATTACAATATCATCAACGTAAACCCATACAGAATTTTCAAATTCAGGCCCGGAAAACAGTGTATCAACCAGTCGTTGTTGGGTAGCGGGTGAATTTGTCAATCCGAAAGGCATAGTTACAAATCTGAAGGTTCCACGACGCGGAATATAGAAAGCAGTCTTGTTACGGTCATTTTCGGCAATAGGTATTTGCCAAAATGCTTTAGACAAGTCTATACTACTTAGGTATTTAGCATTCTTTAGGTTGTCCAAGATATCGGCTATATAAGGTAGCTTATATGCGTCTTTCTTAGTCACGGAGTTTAGTTTACGGCTATCTAGACAGAATCGAAGTTTGCCATCCTTTTTAGGTGTGAGTAGGACAGGTGAAGACCAGGGGCTTTCACATTCTTCAACTACTCCTAAAGTTAACATTTCGTCCAGTTGTTCAGATAGAATACGCTGTTTTTCAGGAGAGACACGATAATAGCGTTGTCTAATAGGTAAGGAATTTCCAGTATCAATGTGATGAGTAACTAAAGTTGTTCTACCTAGACCTCGTTTTTCAGTGGAAATATCATTAAATTGACCAATGACGTTGTCAGCTACTACCCGTTGAGTTTCAGTTAGTTCTTGGTAAGATTGTAAAAATTTTGAAGATTTTTCATCCAATGACAGCTCATTTATATCATCTAGATCAGTATGTAGGGAAATAGAATTACAAAATTTTGGAAACAGATTAAATTTTTTCCAAAAATCTACGCCTAGAATTAAGTTTGATTTTACAGCGGGTACTACGTATGTTTTTAGTATATGAAACTGATTTTCAAAGGAAATAGGCAGGTAAATATAACCAATAGCATGTAAGCGTTCACCTCCAGCAGCAGTAAATGTTAAAGCAACATCCTTATGAAGAGTCAAGCCAAAAGAATTTAAATGTTCATGATAGTTATTACCTAAAATGGTGACTACAGAACCGGAATCTAACAACCCGTTAAGTTTAGTATCACACACACTAATAGTTGCATAAGGGCGTGCATCATGATCAAAATTTTTATTGTAGACAGTTGTAATGGAATAGCCAGAAAAGAATATTTTCAAGGTAGATAGCCAATTTTTCCAATCACTTTCATCAAAATTTTTAGAATTTTTAGTATAATATTTAACAGTATTATCATTGCAACAGTCACTAATTAGTTTTTTTGGTTAGTATCTGAGTGACATTTAGTGCAATCAGGGTATTTTACATTTTTTGTTCCACACTTAAAGCAAATGGGGAATCTAGCAGCTTTACATTGACTCAATGAGTGTTCAGAGTTACGGCAGCGTGGGCAATAAATCTTACTAGTATTAGTGTCTGTAAAATTCATTGCAGCCACATTAGTTTTAGTATCAGCATACCTCATGTTATAATTATTGTTTTTATAACTTTTATAGTTTTTATAGTTATTAGGTTTATAATTATTAGAATTATATTTAGGGGAAGTGTAATTATTGTTATTAGGTTTAGGATATAATGAATTGTCATTAGGTTTGTAGTTATTATTATTGTATTTATACTGGTAATTAAATTTCGACTTACTAGTACTAGGTTCAGAAAACTTTGAAAACGCTAAGTCAGGAGCTAAAGTTTCAGATGAGACTCTTGGTGGTTCTTTAAATTGAGAAGTGAGGGATTGCATTTTCTCAAAGTTTCTACAGATATTTTTCAAGTTAGCAATACTATCAATAGGTGAAGAGTTAGAAGCCAATACACTTGCGTAACAAGGCCTGATATTATGCATTAGAATACTTAATTTTTCCTGTTCAGAAATTTTGTTAGTAAGTCTAGAAAATAACTCAGTCATTTTAGCAAAATAAATAGTAATATTCTCTGTATCGCCTTGCGTTCGGTTACGAATCTCCATTAGAAGTCGGTAGTCGTAGTCGAACTGACTAAAATCCTCAATTAGTAGGGTTATCAACTCATTCCAAGTATGAACTGTATCCTTAACACTACGGTACCAATGTAAGGCGTCGCCAGTAAATATTTCGGTAGCAAAAGATAATAATTTAGAAGAAGTTATGTTCCTAGCAGTGCTATACTCGTTCACTCTCTGTATAAAGGCGTGTACACAAGATTTACCATCGAACTTGATTTTTTGTAAATCACTGATATGCGAGCGATCACAATTTACAGAAACATTGGGTAGGATATTAGATGTAGAAGGTGTTAGTTCACTTTCTGCAGCAGGCTCACAGCTAGAAATTGCCGATTTGTTAATAACGTTTAGTTTATTCATTAAAATGTTTAGGTTCTTTGTTAAAAGTTTAACTTTTTCTGAAATTTTTGGATCCGAACAATCTATTCGTTTTATACGATGAAATAAATGATTGCATAATGCCGTAGTACGATCAAATAAGTTAGGGTCATACTTTTCCTCTAATGACTTAATTCTATTCATGAGTTCACCAAATGATGTGCCAGCACTAGCAATATCCGCATCAGGTTCTATACCAGACTCACAAATATCAGATGTAGGAATTAATGGTGTTAGTTTATTTATTTGTTTACGGAGTTCAAGTACGGTAGACGCAGGTTCCTCGCCTCTAATAAGCACTTCGTAGGTCAATTCATTTTTGTTTAGCAAAAAGAATTTAATAGGGTGAGTTTCCATATTTATTAGAAGTGTATAAAAAAACAAACAATTTTTCCACTACTGAAAATTAATAAGGTTTTTGTTGATGTGGTGTTCTTTACAATCATACAAGCTAACCAGCACGTATAGGTGATACTAATAATTACTTTCTGCTTTTGAAAAGGAAAAGAAAGGAAAATGCGCAATTAATTTATAAAATGTGGGTAGGTAGTACGCAAATAAAAATAAAATCAAGACGGGAGATATGAAGGCATGCGAACTGTTACGTTTCACAGTAAAATGTTTAATTAGTTATGCTTTGTCTGACTTTAGGTATCTAATTAATTTATTAGGTATAAAAGTTTCACAATAAAAAAAAACACAATAAGTTGACTTATTAAAATTATTTAGGCCCACAGTATTGTTCTATGTTATTTTAATTTAATTTTTAACTTTACGTAAAAATATGTTTGTAGACATTCATAGACTATTCATAGACAATCATTTAGGAACAAAGCACAATGAAATTACACAAAAAAATACAGTAATAAGTACGTACCAGTTCACTGCGGTGTAGTAAAAACATCACCTTCACGTTTACATTCACAGCAATCTCAGCTACGTTGTAATGACAGCTAGACTTTAAGGAAAAATCTAGAACTAACGCGATTAGTCCACTAGAGAACACGTTGTAGGCGCCACTTATAACTTCATGCGATACTTGCTTTGCGCATAAACATCAGAACCATGCACCTCTCGGTGAAATGGGAAGACCCAAACAATGCTCTAGACCCTTTGAAACAATAAGCGTTGATCTCGTAGGACCCCTAACGCCTACTAGGAAGCAAAACTCCTACATTCTAGTAGTCACTTGTTGTTTTAGTAAGTATTGCTTACTATTTCCAATCAAGCGCGCTACCGCTGAAATTGTCACAAGAATCATAGAGGAACATGTATTCTTGATACATGGTATTCCTTCTACGGTAATTCTTGATAACGGTAAACAATTTGTTAGTGCTACCCTAAGACAAATGTTCGATAAATACAAGGTTCCAAAACTACACTTCACCCCTAAATACTCTCCACATGTTAACACGGTCGAGAGATATAATAAAACTATTATGACTGCTATATCATCGTTTATATCTAATGATCAACGAATTTGGGATCTACTAGTACCCAAAATTCAATTCGCTATAAATAGTTCTGTAAATGAGGTTACAGGTTATACTCCTTCCTTTCTAGTATACGGTCGCGAACTGGTTACTTGTGGCTCTTACTATGTCAACACTGAGAACGACGATCATGTTGTTTTTCAACCGCGCGATTCCTACGCTGACAACATCGGAACATTGTCTAACATTTTTAACAAAGTTCAAGCTTCCTTATTGCAAGCTCACAGTAGGAATTGTCAACAATATAATTTGCGTAGGAAACCTGCTGAGTTTAATGTCGGTGATGTGGTTTGGAGGAAGACGTTTTACCAAAGCGATAAAGATAAATATTTCAGTAAAAAACTAGCTCCTAAATTTATAAAATGCAAAATCATTGGTAAACTATCACCTCTTGTTTATGATCTGGCTGATATGTCTGGAAAACCGCTGGGATCCTATCACATCAAAGATATTAAACTCACTAACTATAAAGTATAAAATTTATTCTAAGTCACATAATAATATTATAAGCTAGTTAATTCAATTGAGCTAGTGCTAATTAAATAGACTATTTAAATCTACTTATGTAAAAACCTTGCGTATTAAATTTTCATTCTATAACTTTAATACACAAATTCTTGCTGTTTGAGCACAATTATCAGCTAATATAATTGTTCTCTGTTTGTTATGGTCTCAAATCATTAATATGAGTTGACGACACTATGTTCTTTGATTAATGTGTGCGTGAAGTATGATAGGTTATTCTGAAAGAAAAAAAAAAGAAACAGTAAGGCTAGTTTAGTAGTATTAGTCGGATTTTGCATCTAAGCACGCAAAATCCTTCGCTTCGTGCGGGGGTACTGTAGCAACTGGTCTAAAAGATACTCTTAAGAAAAAAAATTAATAACAACAATTAAATTAAAAACATTTATATTTAAACTTCAAAATACTTACATACTAATACAAATCTATATTTACTAAAACTTATAAATAAACACTTACACTAATATCATAAAATTAAAGCTACTTATAAACTAACAATAAATAAAAACTGCATACGGAATCAGCAAGTACGTTGGTCGTAATGGTTCACGCATTTGCGCTCGCGCATCTCTAAAGAAAACAATAGGATGCTATTGCAACACACGAACCAGCCCGACTAGCCGCGCGTCGGTGATCCTCGGAATTCCCTTTTGCATACCTATTTTAGACGTTGTACGCAGAGGCTGTGTCGCTCGCTCCGCGAACGTCCATTAAAATAACTACGTTGTAAAGGAAATCCCGCTGGGGTGAGTTCTATTATGTATTTATAGGAAGTGCTAATGTGTAAGGTGTTCTCTCTAGATGAAAAACGTTGATTAACGCTAGCAAATCCCACCTTCCATTTCTCCCGAACACTGTGACCTCTAAACGACCATGTGGTGTTTCTACAAAACACAACACTTATGCTGCCATTCTGGTCTTCCAGGATTTATTTATGGATTCAGTCCCTCCTACTGAAGTTACACGCCTATCGAGATTTGCTTCCAACAAGTCTACGGAAGATTCGATTGGGAATACTACCTGCGAAGTACGAAATACCAGCAGTTCGAAGACCAGCTACAGAGTGTCAGGCCAGTGTTACTACCTTAACCTACCTTCTCAACTAGTCTAGCACGACGCGTCCACTAGTGTTGGCAATAAATTAAATGTATTGGGCCTAATTCCCTCTTTAATTTGAGAACCCCTACCCTACACTATCTGAGGATTACTGGGTACAGGGCTGCACCCTATACCCTGGAATTTGGATTGGAATACTGACCATGTGGTGTTTCTACAAAACACAACACTTATGCTGCCATTCTGGTCTTCCAGGATTTATTTATGGATTCAGTCCCTCCTACTGAAGTTACACGCCTATCGAGATTTGCTTCCAACAAGTCTACGGAAGATTCGATTGGGAATACTACCTGCGAAGTACGAAATACCAGCAGTTCGAAGACCAGCTACAGTGTCAGGCCAGTGTTACTACCTTAACCTACCTTCTCAACTAGTCTAGCACGACGCGTCCACTAGTGTTGGCAATAAATTAAATGTATTGGGCCTAATTCCCTCTTTAATTTGAGAACCCCTACCTTACACTATCTGAGGATTACTGGGTACAGGGCTGCACCCCCTACCCAAGTGCCGCAGTGGCCTATCGAGACTCTCGCCACTGCGGCACTTGGGTAGGGGGTGCAGCCCTGTACCCAGTAATCCTCAGATAGTGTAAGGTAGGGGTTCTCAAATTAAAGAGGGAATTAGGCCCAATACATTTAATTTATTGCCAACACTAGTGGACGCGTCGTGCTAGACTAGTTGAGAAGGTAGGTTAAGGTAGTAACACTGGCCTGACACTGTAGCTGGTCTTCGAACTGCTGGTATTTCGTACTTCGCAGGTAGTATTCCCAATCGAATCTTCCGTAGACTTGTTGGAAGCAAATCTCGATAGGCGTGTAACTTCAGTAGGAGGGACTGAATCCATAAATAAATCCTGGAAGACCAGAATGGCAGCATAAGTGTTGTGTTTTGTAGAAACACCACATGGTCAGTATTCCAATCCAAATTCCAGGGTATAGGGTGCAGCCCTGTACCCAGTAATCCTCAGATAGTGTAGGGTAGGGGTTCTCAAATTAAAGAGGGAATTAGGCCCAATACATTTAATTTATTGCCAACACTAGTGGACGCGTCGTGCTAGACTAGTTGAGAAGGTAGGTTAAGGTAGTAACACTGGCCTGACACTCTGTAGCTGGTCTTCGAACTGCTGGTATTTCGTACTTTGCAGGTAGTATTCCCAATCGAATCTTCCGTAGACTTGTTGGAAGCAAATCTCGATAGGCGTGTAACTTCAGTAGGAGGGACTGAATCCATAAATAAATCCTGGAAGACCAGAATGGCAGCATAAGTGTTGTGTTTTGTAGAAACACCACATGGTCGTTTAGAGGTCACAGTGTTCGGGAGAAATGGAAGGTGGGATTTGCTAGCGTTAATCAACGTTTTTCATCTAGAGAGAACACCTTACACATTAGCACTTCCTATAAATACATAATAGAACTCACCCCAGCGGGATTTCCTTTACAACGTAGTTATTTTAATGGACGTTCGCGGAGCGAGCGACACAGCCTCTGCGTACAACGTCTAAAATAGGTATGCAAAAGGGAATTCCGAGGATCACCGACGCGCGGCTAGTCGGGCTGGTTCGTGTGTTGCAATAGCATCCTATTGTTTTCTTTAGAGATGCGCGAGCGCAAATGCGTGAACCATTACGACCAACGTACTTGCTGATTCCGTATGCAGTTTTTATTTATTGTTAGTTTATAAGTAGCTTTAATTTTATGATATTAGTGTAAGTGTTTATTTATAAGTTTTAGTAAATATAGATTTGTATTAGTATGTAAGTATTTTGAAGTTTAAATATAAATGTTTTTAATTTAATTGTTGTTATTAATTTTTTTTCTTAAGAGTATCTTTTAGACCAGTTGCTACAGTACCCCCGCACGAAGCGAAGGATTTTGCGTGCTTAGATGCAAAATCCGACTAATACTACTAAACTAGCCTTACTGTTTCTTTTTTTTTTCTTTCAGAATAACCTATCATACTTCACGCACACATTAATCAAAGAACATAGTGTCGTCAACTCATATTAATGATTTGAGACCATAACAAACAGAGAACAATTATATTAGCTGATAATTGTGCTCAAACAGCAAGAATTTGTGTATTAAAGTTATAGAATGAAAATTTAATACGCAAGGTTTTTACATAAGTAGATTTAAATAGTCTATTTAATTAGCACTAGCTCAATTGAATTAACTAGCTTATAATATTATTATGTGACTTAGAATAAATTTTATACTTTATAGTTAGTGAGTTTAATATCTTTGATGTGATAGGATCCCAGCGGTTTTCCAGACATATCAGCCAGATCATAAACAAGAGGTGATAGTTTACCAATGATTTTGCATTTTATAAATTTAGGAGCTAGTTTTTTACTGAAATATTTATCTTTATCGCTTTGGTAAAACGTCTTCCTCCAAACCACATCACCGACATTAAACTCAGCAGGTTTCCTACGCAAATTATATTGTTGACAATTCCTACTGTGAGCTTGCAATAAGGAAGCTTGAACTTTGTTAAAAATGTTAGACAATGTTCCGATGTTGTCAGCGTAGGAATCGCGCGGTTGAAAAACAACATGATCGTCGTTCTCAGTGTTGACATAGTAAGAGCCACAAGTAACCAGTTCGCGACCGTATACTAGAAAGGAAGGAGTATAACCTGTAACCTCATTTACAGAACTATTTATAGCGAATTGAATTTTGGGTACTAGTAGATCCCAAATTCGTTGATCATTAGATATAAACGATGATATAGCAGTCATAATAGTTTTATTATATCTCTCGACCGTGTTAACATGTGGAGAGTATTTAGGGGTGAAGTGTAGTTTTGGAACCTTGTATTTATCGAACATTTGTCTTAGGGTAGCACTAACAAATTGTTTACCGTTATCAAGAATTACCGTAGAAGGAATACCATGTATCAAGAATACATGTTCCTCTATGATTCTTGTGACAATTTCAGCGGTAGCGCGCTTGATTGGAAATAGTAAGCAATACTTACTAAAACAACAAGTGACTACTAGAATGTAGGAGTTTTGCTTCCTAGTAGGCGTTAGGGGTCCTACGAGATCAACGCTTATTGTTTCAAAGGGTCTAGAGCATTGTTTGGGTCTTCCCATTTCACCGAGAGGTGCATGGTTCTGATGTTTATGCGCAAAGCAAGTATCGCATGAAGTTATAAGTGGCGCCTACAACGTGTTCTCTAGTGGACTAATCGCGTTAGTTCTAGATTTTTCCTTAAAGTCTAGCTGTCATTACAACGTAGCTGAGATTGCTGTGAATGTAAACGTGAAGGTGATGTTTTTACTACACCGCAGTGAACTGGTACGTACTTATTACTGTATTTTTTTGTGTAATTTCATTGTGCTTTGTTCCTAAATGATTGTCTATGAATAGTCTATGAATGTCTACAAACATATTTTTACGTAAAGTTAAAAATTAAATTAAAATAACATAGAACAATACTGTGGGCCTAAATAATTTTAATAAGTCAACTTATTGTGTTTTTTTTTATTGTGAAACTTTTATACCTAATAAATTAATTAGATACCTAAAGTCAGACAAAGCATAACTAATTAAACATTTTACTGTGAAACGTAACAGTTCGCATGCCTTCATATCTCCCGTCTTGATTTTATTTTTATTTGCGTACTACCTACCCACATTTTATAAATTAATTGCGCATTTTCCTTTCTTTTCCTTTTCAAAAGCAGAAAGTAATTATTAGTATCACCTATACGTGCTGGTTAGCTTGTATGATTGTAAAGAACACCACGAAGTACGAAATACCAGCAGTTCGAAGACCAGCTACAGAGTGTCAGGCCAGTGTTACTACCTTAACCTACCTTCTCAACTAGTCTAGCACGACGCGTCCACTAGTGTTGGCAATAAATTAAATGTATTGGGCCTAATTCCCTCTTTAATTTGAGAACCCCTACCCTACACTATCTGAGGATTACTGGGTACAGGGCTGCACCCTATACCCTGGAATTTGGATTGGAATACTGACCATGTGGTGTTTCTACAAAACACAACACTTATGCTGCCATTCTGGTCTTCCAGGATTTATTTATGGATTCAGTCCCTCCTACTGAAGTTACACGCCTATCGAGATTTGCTTCCAACAAGTCTACGGAAGATTCGATTGGGAATACTACCTGCGAAGTACAAAATACCAGCAGTTCGAAGACCAGCTACAGTGTCAGGCCAGTGTTACTACCTTAACCTACCTTCTCAACTAGTCTAGCACGACGCGTCCACTAGTGTTGGCAATAAATTAAATGTATTGGGCCTAATTCCCTCTTTAATTTGAGAACCCCTACCTTACACTATCTGAGGATTACTGGGTACAGGGCTGCACCCCCTACCCAAGTGCCGCAGTGGCCTATCGAGACTCTCGCCACTAATTTATTACATAGGATAACTAGTAAAAAAATTTGAAATGGTGCGATTTTTCTGATGCCGAGTGTTGTTTCTGATGCCACTGCGGCACTTGGGTATAGGGTGCAGCCCTGTACCCAGTAATCCTCAGATAGTGTAGGGTAGGGGTTCTCAAATTAAAGAGGGAATTAGGCCCAATACATTTAATTTATTGCCAACACTAGTGGACGCGTCGTGCTAGACTAGTTGAGAAGGTAGGTTAAGGTAGTAACACTGGCCTGACACTCTGTAGCTGGTCTTCGAACTGCTGGTATTTCGTACTTCGCAGGTAGTATTCCCAATCGAATCTTCCGTAGACTTGTTGGAAGCAAATCTCGATAGGCGTGTAACTTCAGTAGGAGGGACTGAATCCATAAATAAATCCTGGAAGACCAGAATGGCAGCATAAGTGTTGTGTTTTGTAGAAACACCACATGGTCGTTTAGAGGTCACAGTGTTCGGGAGAAATGGAAGGTGGGATTTGCTAGCGTTATTAACGTTTTTCATCTAGAGAGAACACCTTACACATTAGCACTTCCTATAAATACATAATAGAACTCACCCCAGCGGGATTTCCTTTAAAACGTAGTTATTTTAATGGACGTTCGCGGAGCGAGCGACACGGCCTCTGCGTACAACGTCTAAAATAGGTATGCAAAAGGGAATTCCGAGGATCACCGACGCGCGGCTAGTCGGGCTGGTTCGTGTGTTGCAATAGCATCCTATTGTTTTCTTTAGAGATGCGCGAGCGCAAATGCGTGAACCATTACGACCAACGTACTTGCTGATTCCGTATGCAGTTTTTATTTATTGTTAGTTTATAAGTAGCTTTAATTTTATGATATTAGTATAAGTGTTTATTTATAAGTTTTAGTAAATATAGATTTGTATTAGTATGTAAGTATTTTGAAGTTTAAATATAAATGTTTTTAATTTAATTGTTGTTATTAATTTTTTCTTAAGAGTATCTTTTAGACCAGTTGCTACAGTACCCCCGCACGAAGCGAAGGATTTTGCGTGCTTAGATGCAAAATCCGACTAATACTACTAAACCAGTCTTACTGTTTCTTTTTTTTTTCTTTCAGAATAACCTATCATACTTTACGCACACATTAATCAAAGAACATAGTGTCGTCAACTCATATTAATGATTTGAGACTATAACAAACAGAGAACAATTATATTAGCTGATAATTGTGCTCAAACAGCAAGAATTTGTGTATTAAAGTTATAGAATGAAAATTTAATACGCAAGGTTTTTACATAAGTAGATTTAAATAGTCTATTTAATTAGCACTAGCTCAATTGAATTAACTAGCTTATAATATTATTATGTGACTTAGAATAAATTTTATACTTTATAGTTAGTGAGTTTAATATCTTTGATGTGATAGGATCCCAGCGGTTTTCCAGACGTATCAGCCAGATCATAAACAAGAGGTGATAGTTTACCAATGATTTTGCATTTTATAAATTTAGGAGCTAGTTTTTTACTGAAATATTTATCTTTATCGCTTTGGTAAAACGTCTTCCTCCAAACCACATCACCGCAATGCAAGTATAGCATGAAGTTATAAGTTTGACGACATCGGCATGCATTCCAGGCCAGTAGTATCTAAGACTTAGACGTTTAAAGGTCTTAAATATGCCAAAGTGACCAGCTGTAGGTTCTGAGTGGTTTTTAATAACTATTTCCTGTCTAGATTCTGAAGGAATCACTTCTTTCCACTCGAACTCTCTGTGCAAAGGATGTTTGGTTTGCATAAAGCGAAATAAACGATTATTCTTAACAGCATAGTTAGGGAAAGATACAGGTGAATTTTGACATCCATGCCAAATGTTAAGATACCATTCGTCACTAGTAGAAGGTGGTGCAGAATTATTAGATGTAGTGGGTTCAGTGTCAATGGCGGATAAGGGGTAAGCACGGGATAGTGCATCAGGTATTACATTATCAACGCCACGACGGTGTTTTATGTCAAAATTAAAAGCAGATAGCCTTACACCCCAACGAGCTAGACGTCCAGTAGGATTGTTTAGATTCAAGAACCATTTGAGGGCAGCATGGTCAGTGTAGACGACGAATTTTTTACCATTATCCACATAGCATCTCCAGTGTTCTAATGTGAGTAAAACAGCAAGAGCCTCTCGTTCGGTAGTGCCGTAGTTTCGTTCGGCTCCAGCCAAGGTTCGACTAAAGTAGGCTATAGGATGTTCGACGCCATCTATGGTCTGAGTTAGTAGACCTCCAACACCATAGTTGCTGGCGTCAGTGTGCACCTCGAATGGTAGTTCAAAATTAGGACACGAAAGAATAGGGGCAGACACTAGTAGTTCTTTTAGTTTAAGAAACGATTCGTCGGCTTCTGTAGACCAAACAAAAGGATTAGATTTTTTGTTGGTAGACGTTAGTTTATTTAGGGGACCAGTTATTGTACTAAATTGAGGGACAAATTTACGGTACCAAGAGGCTATTCCTAGAAATCTTTTAAGTTCTTTTTTATTAGATGGTGTAGGATAATTAACAATAGTTTCAATTTTAGATGGGTCGACATGCAGACCTTTAGAATTAATGACATAGCCTAAGTATTTAAGTTCTTTACGGAAAAAGACGGATTTTTCGAAATTTATAGTTAAATTAGCCAAAGATAGTTTTTTAAATACTTTTAGAAGAAGTGAAATGTGACTTTCAAAATCAGGACTAGCGATTACAATATCATCAACGTAAACCCATACAGAATTTTCAAATTCAGGCCCGGAATAAATACTCGTACAATTTCACTTATTCAAAATGATAGCTCTTTGATTCCACAAACCACTAAATTATATTGCTGGCAATAAACCCATGAATACTAAAACGATCCATCAAAAAGACCGCGTAGTTAGCTCAACAGGTTTATAAACTGCAAAATATGAGGTCACAGAATCGGGGTCACATGACGGTACGTGGTACAACTATGCACGGTACGGGTTTCACATTTCCGATTTTCGAATGCTACATTTCGTGATATTAAATTAATTTGGAGGTTCGAAATGATTTCGTGAATATGTTCATTCGTGATGTTTAGTCAGACATTTGATCGTTCGTTTTGGATATTAACTGCTATGATATCGGTTATTTTTTTTTTAATCTTTTACTGGAGTGAATGAGAATCATTATACTGTCGACTTCCGTGGTCGAGTGCTTAGTACACCGATTTTCAAGGTGTCGCCATCTCTGAGCCCCAGGTTCGATACCCGGCTGGATCAATTTAGAAACCGAACTTTTCTATATTAACTCAGGGGGTCACGTGTTTCAATGGTGTTTGAATGGTACCTAATGATTTTTGACGGGGTGTAGGTTGGCTGATGTGTGCTCAAGTGTGTGATGTTGAGCGCTGCATGTCTACCAACAGGTGTTACTCCTGCGTCCACGCCGCACACCCTGGTAATACTCGGACCATTAACAGGCATCACACATTACCTACCACCCTGGGGTTCGTGTAGCTAAAGGAAGTAACGCTATCCCGCCAGTGCACTCCAACACGGCGGGAGACTCCTGTCCCTTCCCCACCCATCCCATCCCATCCCACCCCATCCCATCTCAACCCATCCCGTCCTACTTCTTCCATACCCAATCCAAGGTGTAAGACGGACCGTGCCGAAGGATGCGTGGCCAAGGGGGTGCTTGGTCTCAAACGGTGTCTCTCCAGTGAGATGGCAATCCTGGGGTAGTAAGCAGCCTTACCCGGGTATGCGGGGCTCTGCTCGGGTGGACCGTTTAGTTCCCTTGCTTTTCGTGGGACCAAAATGGAAGTTAATAAAGAAAAAAATAAAACTCAACTTAGACGCGCTGAAAGTGAGGAGTCACTTCCTACAGCTTTTGACGCGTCTCTTAGGTTATCTAGCAGTGAAAAGATAAGTGAAGATGTCTTGCTGGAGTCACCAACCCCGTCCCCTAAAAAGGATGAGGATATAGGTTCCGGCAAAGGCAAAGAGTGGAACTTGGCAGTGTCCAAGAGTAAGTGGAAACGAGAAAAGCGCAAACTCATAAAGAGACTGCAGGAGGGCCAAACAACCTCTGGATCGCAGGTCCCGCCAGTAACCCGGCGGGCTCTGGGACCGAGAAGCGACAACGGCCACCCAAGGTAAAAAGACAGGGGACGGATCCTGATGAAGGACCGTCGCAGCAGCGTCCTCCCAAGCGGCAGAACCGAGGCGGCGACTGGGTGGAGGGACCGCGAGGCTCCGCCAAGGAGCAGAGCGATCTCGCCGTCATCGTGTGCCGAGGGGATGGGGCCAGGGTGGACGAGGCTGCGGCGGCTCACATCAGGAAGAAGCTGGTGGGTCTCATCAAGGAGCGACTGCTAGCCCGGATCGAGGGGGACAAGGGACGATCCACTGCCTTCGCTACGTCCGGTCTGGTGTCGGAAGGATTTTTTCTTGTGACACCATACACGGTTGAGGCAAGGAGTGGATCCTAACTTGCGACCTGGGTGAGTATGAAGGCACTAAGTTAGAGATTAAGCCCCTTAACAGAAGTCGAGTAGCCGTGTGGCTGCCCGGTAGCGAAGAGGACCACGCCGACGCTCTAATGCTTCTGCAACTCGCCAACGAGCACCAGGAAGAGTTGAGGATGCACGAGTGGACCCTCCTCTACAAGGAGAAGTTGGCAACGGGGCTTCGGCTGGTTCTAGGAGTCCCAAACGGAGTATTTGGAGAGGAAAGAGACCATGCCTGGCTCCACTACCAGCTCACGCGGGTACAGGCAAGGGCTCTACGAGCAGGTAAAAAAGTCGAGTCACAGACGGGGTGCTCTGCTTCACACACAGTGACACGTACAGAGCACCCAACTACGAGCGCTTACACACAAACAGAGGCACATACATGTGGGCCGCTTGGGGGTCAGGGCCGAGACTGCGGGGACAACTGTGAGGCGTCTAGACGCGTCTCTCAGCCCCTGCGGTCCAGTTCCCCGGCCGTCGGCGGATCCAACCCACATGACACAAGCAAGAACCCGGACCCTGTGCCAGACACTTCGGTGGCAAAGCATTAGGGTTCAGGCAGACACACACACGAGCACACATACACAGACAGTAACACTCAACATGCACAATAACACACATACAACACAAACACAAAAACAAAAAAATATAAAGATACTTCAGTTAAATTTGCACCACTGCCGCGAGGCCATGACTGAGCTTTGCAGATTTGTGGTCACAAATGACATAGACATTGCCCTGCTACAAGAGCCTTATGTTAGCACTGAAGGCCGAGTGGTTGGCATTGGATGTCTGGGAGGGACGACCATCTACTGTCGCGATGGTGAGTCCAACCCAAGGACATGCATATACGTCAGCAAAAAGGCAAGGGCATTAGGACTAATAGAAGTTGAATGTTACAGAGATCTTACAGCAGCCATAGTCACAATATGTGGAGCAGATGGGCGCAGAAAAGGATGGACTTCATGTCGGTCTACATCCCGAGTGAGACGGATTATGAGTCACCAGGGACGCACCTAGAAGAAACAATAGCGAAATATAGAGGTATGGACATCCCTATTGTGGCGGGCTGTGACGCAAACTCACACCACACCGTGTGGGGCAGCACAGACTGCAACAATAAGGGTAACTTATTACTTGAATATATCCTTAGTACTAACCTAGAAATAATGAACATAGGTAACACACCGACGTTCGTCACAAGGACAAGGAAAGAAGTATTATACATAACACTAATGTCCAAAGAAGAAAGTCATCTGATGAAGGACTGGAGGGTTGACACCTCACACTCCTTCTCGGATCATCGCAGAATTACTTATACTTTGACTTGCCAAGTCGAAACCGTAAGCTATAGAAATAATAGGAAAACTAACTGGGAAAAATTCGATCAAGAAATGAATGAATGGAAACCAGGTAATGATAGTGTTAGCAAGAAGAAGAGAGTGGTGTGGGTAATCCGAGCCGCACCTATATAAGGCACGGCAAGGAGGCGGCACGCTCTCTTTGCTGCCAGACACCAACCAGGACGGACGTACGGCTACGCTGCTGCGCAATTTCGTTTTTCTCTCAGTATTTTTAAATTGAGGTTATTTGTTGATTTCATTGTGTTTTAGTTTATTTTTCAAATTGTAATTTCATTCGGGTTAAGTAAACGATTGTATTTTTTTTTATTTGTTTTTCACTTCTGATTCCCAAAATCAGAAGTGGGATTCGCAAATTCACTTCCACAGTAGTTTAAATTGATTAAAAAGAAGCCATTTTATAAATCAACTATAAAATTTTTCGTTAAAAATCGGGACATTTCAACTTACGAAAATAAGTTAACAACTACCCTCAAGTATAGTTTGTTTACGGGCTTTGTATATTATTGTGTCTTTTAGCTGTGTTTTCGGTTTTCTTTTGTGTTTGTGTTCACAATGGACAGGCGGAGTTGGTCTGATCGTCGTATTAGTGGCGGCAGACGACGGCGTTCACGCGAGTCACGTAAACTGCGTTCTCCGAATCGGCGCTTTCAAGGTCGACGTTCCCGTAGTCGTTTGAGGACACGGACACCGCCGACACCATGTAGTCGACGTTGTCGTGATCGCAGCCGCAGTTGCAGACGACGGCGCCAAGATCCCAGTGCTGACCGAAGACACGGTAATCGAGTGGAGCCTTCCCCGGTACAATATGCGAACAGTGAACCTTTGGACACCATCATGTCGTGACTGGAAGCCTTGGAGAGACGGTCCCGTGGCCCCCTGCTGTCGCCTGTTAGCCGTGGGACGGAGCAAATCGTCGAGGCGATTCAATCCCTTAAAACCGTGAGTTCACAAAATTATTTTGTTTCTAATTTCGACCCCAGCATTCATGATGTTGAGGTCTGGTGTGCCGAGGTTGATAGGGCTAAAGTATTAAATCGTTGGGATGATTCTGAGTGCCTTTCTCGCATAGGCAATTGTCTGAAGGGTGAAGCTAAGTCGTGGTTAAACGAGTGGGTCACTGGTGACCGATCGTGGACCAATTTTAAGAACGATTTTAAGCCCTTATGTGTAAAACGTATTGACTCCGCGGGTATACTTTATGACGTCATGTCCACAAATTCCGACAAGTTTAGTACATATGCAGACTATGCGAGAAAGTCATTATTGCGTTTACGAATCGCTAAGGGTCTTAGTGATGATTTAATAACGGAAATAGTTCTAAGAGGCATTAATGATCCGCATGTCAAAGCGACAGCCACGAACGCCAATTTGAAACCCAACGATTTAGTAAACTTTTTATCTACTTTTACAAAACCAGTTAAGGCCCCGATCAGTGATAATCGTTCGTCGCGACAATTTGTTCCTGGCAAAAGTAATGACAAATTTCGTAATGTTAGAAAACCGTCACGGTTCCCTAATTTTAACTCTAAGTGTTTTACGTGTGGCGATGCTGGGCATAAATCCGTTGATTGTCCTAAAAAGTGTTCGAAATCTGATAGTACCGATACAAAAAATAAAAATGCTACGACAACGACCAAGAATGACAAAACTACAACATCTTGTGCATACTGTAAAAAACCCGGGCACGACATTACGTCATGCTTTGCGAAACAACGTGTCGACCAGCAGCGTAGTAACAATAAAGTGAACTTTTGCTCAGCTGTCACTCAGCGCAGCAACGATGTTGTGGTTGGGGTCATTCAAGGCATTCCAGTAGATATGTTGATTGACACCGGTGCGATAGATGTTTCCTTAATATCTTCCGCCGTGGTAAAATATTTTTCTTGCACTTTTAAGCCAATTGATGCCCAGATAAAGGGGGTAGGTGAATCTGTTACTAAGATTAGTTCATACGTTACCTTAACTATTAAATTGGATGGTGTTTCTTTGGAGGTAGATTTTTTGGTAGTGCCAAGTGAGTGTATGAACGCGCCGGTTATTATTGGTACAAATGTTTTAAATAGAGATGGGATTACTTTTATTCGGACGAAGAATATGCAATGTATTGTACGTGATTCTAAACTGAAGGCGGTTTCTACTGTGGAGTCGAATGAGCCGCAGGTGATTAACACCGATTTAACTGGTGATGATCTGTTAAAATTAAAAGCCATTTTGGCAAAGTATAATCAGTTTATGATTTCGGGCACGGCTACTTCCACAGTCACAACTGGAAGTATGCACATTCGTCTCAACAGTGAAACGCCTATTCACTATCGCCCTTATAAGATGTCCCATGACGAAAAGATTAAAGTTCGTGAGATAGTGCATGATCTTATGTCAAAAGGAATCATACGCGAATCGGAGTCACCCTATTCAAGTCCAGTTCTCCTGGTTAAGAAAAAGGATGGCTCCGACCGTATGTGCGTAGACTTTCGGGCGTTGAACAGAGTTACGGTCAAGGATAGGTACCCGTTGCCCCTTATAGACGATCACATCGATCGTTTGGGTAAAAGTAAGTTCTTCACGACCTTAGACATGGCCACGGGGTTCCATCAAATAAAATTAGATGATGAGTCTGTTCCTCTGACCGGTTTCGTAACGCCCGAAGGGCATTACGAATATCTCAAAATGCCTTATGGTTTGGCAAACGCACCTATAATTTTCCAGCGTATTATTAGTAAAACGTTGCAGGAATTCATCAACAAGGGACAAGTTTTAGTGTACATTGATGACTGTTTGCTTCTTCACGATACGATTGAAGAGGGCCTTCAGCTCATGGATAAAGTTTTGGCTACCCTAATTACTGCTGGGTTTTCAATAAATCTTCGCAAATGCTCATTTATGTGCACTGAAATTGAGTACTTAGGTCGCGTGATCTCCAATGGCAGTGTAAGACCAGCCAAGACTAAAATTCAAGCGCTAGCAAACTCCTCGGCACCCCTTAATGTCAAGCAGGTCAGGCAATTCCTGGGCTTGGCCGGGTACTTTCGGAAATATATTGCTAGCTATTCCACGAAGACTGCGTGTATTGCACGCCTTACTCGTAAAGATGTGCCTTTCTGTTGGGGACCTGAGCAGGAACGCGTAAGACAAGAGGTAATCGGTATTTTAACTAGAGAGCCTGTGTTGGCTATTTTCGACTCAGAGCTGCCTACTGAAGTCCACACGGACGCCAGTAGTTTAGGATACGGCGCAGTCCTGCTGCAGGTTCACAAAGACGGGAGCAAAAGGGTGGTAGCTTACTACAGCCAAGTGACCAAAGGAGCTGAAGTCAAATATCACTCCTACGAGCTGGAGACCTTGGCTGTGGTAAAAGCGTTGCGTCATTTTAGGCACTACCTTATAGGTGTTCCCTTCACCGTGGTAACGGATTGTAATGCCCTTAAGGCAACTCAAAACAAGCGCGATCTTTTGCCGCGTGTGGCAAGATGGTGGATATACCTTCAAGATTTTAATTTCACTATACAGTACCGAAAGGGTGCCATGTTGCCACACGCGGATTATCTAAGTCGAAACCCGTGCAAATCTGTAAATAACGTAGATAGGCCTCGTAACTGGGCGCAAATTGCTCAGTCAGCAGACTCCGAGACTTCGGGCTTAATACAAGCTCTAGAGCAGGGAGAACTTGACGCTTCACGTTATATTAAACGTAACGACTTGTTGTACTATCGATATAGTCAGGTAGGACAGGAACCTAGACTTTTATGTTACATTCCCAAAGGCCACCGTTTAAGCCTCCTTAGAGTCTTTCACGACGAGCATAGTCATATTAACGCCGACAAAACGATAGACCTAATTTTGAGACACTTTTGGTTCCCTGGCCTGAGAGCCTTTGTCAAAAAATATATTGCGCACTGTTTAACTTGTATTGCACATAAAAGGGTCCCACGTGCGCCGCTTCAGCCAATAACATCTTGGCCCAAGCCAGAAGTCCCTTTTGACACGTTACATACTGACGTACTTGGTCCCCTCCTCGATTCCAAAGGTTACAAATACGTGATGATCGTGGTTGACGCATTTACGAAATTTTGCTTGCTCTATGCCATCTCTCGTCAAGATCTTGAGGAGTTGAAACGTGTTTTCGAAAACGTTTTTTCCCTTTTTGGTACCCCTCGTATGATAGTGTCCGATAGAGGTCGCATGTTCGAGTCGGTTGGCTTTACGTCATGGATGCAGGTGTTGGGCGTTGAATTACACCATATAACGCCCGAGATGCACCATGCCAACGGACAGGTAGAGCGGTACGTCCGGACTGTTCTCAACATGCTCAGAATCGAAGTAAATCATAAGAAGAGCGAGTGGGCTGACGAGCTGTGGCAGCTGCAGTTGATCCTGAACCTGACGAAGCAGCGCACCACTCAAACTTCTGCATTAAACCTGTTAACAGGCTATGAAAGTGCCACTCCAGCAATACGGGTCCTCGTGCGAGATGTCGCAATACATCCTTCTGGCAATAATCGTGAAGGAAGGAGAGAAATGATAAGACAAAGGACGGCCGAGCGGCTGTCAAGGAATCAGGCTCAACAAGACGAGTACGTTAATAAGGGTAGGAGCTCACCTTATGTGTTTCAGAAAGACGACCTGGTTTACGTCATCAAGTACGCGCAGTCCCGAGGAAAACTGGACCATGGCATGCGCGGGCCTTACCGAGTCATCCGAGCCATGCCTAATGGGCGGTATGAGCTGCGACTGGTGGCAGGCGCATATGGGAAAACCACGTATGCTGCTGCTCAGTTTATGGTGCCATAGAGGGGTGAATGGACCCCTGAGACTTGCGCTGCATTCTTTGAGGGTGAGTTTTGTGCTGACCTGTTGGGCCGGATTTGAGTCTGTGCCCCTGCACTGTTTTTTGTGCGTTTTCTGATCGGAATCGGCCTTGAGCCGTCTCCGGTCCTCGTGAGCTGTCTGATCGGCCAGGCGGGTCTAGGGCCTCCTCCTATCCTCTTTACGTGTGACCTCTGATTGGATTTGCAGGCTTTGGACCCCTCCGATCCTCTTTGGAAGGTGGCAAAGCTACGCTCCTTTGGAGTCTAGTGGATGCCACCGGTGGTTCTAGTCACTGAGTGGTGGGTTAGCTCTGTAGCGCCTGCTAGTGACTCTCTCTAGCCACAATGTGATGAAATGCAAAGTTCTTAGAGAATAAAGCTTTCATACCTTGTGTCTCTCGCATGAATATTTTGTGTTGTCTCTTAAGTGTGTAATTTTAGAATGTTTGTGATTTAGAGTTATCAAGCAGTAGTACTATGACTGTAATAGTACCTAGTGATTTATTAAACTGATATAAAATGTTGACATAAAATACTCTACAACACAAACGTTATGGTGATGGATTAAAACATCTAATAATAACTAACACCTCGTACTTACCAAAAACTTTTATACTGTTTCTGTATATGCTAACGGTGCTTTTTTTTTACTTTGCATTTATAGCAAGCGAAGCCGATGACCTAAACCTCATCGCGGCACCAGAGCAAGACCACCCCATGCTTGAAGAGCCAAGCCCCTGTCCCAGTCTGGACATGCCCGCGCTAGATGATGACGTACCAGGGCCGTCTGCGAGCCAGGAGCCTTCACCTGGACTATCTTCGCGGCCTGACCTACCCGAGCTGGAGCTGAGTGACACGGACAGCGAGTGATGGCCTGACGAGGACGTCAGGGTATCAGGAGAGGCCGTGTTAGCAAGAAGAAGAGAGTGGTGTGGGTAATCCGAGCCGCACCTATATAAGGCACGGCAAGGAGGCGGCACGCTCTCTTTGCTGCCAGACACCAACCAGGACGGACGTACGGCTACGCTGCTGCGCAATTTCGTTTTTCTCTCAGTATTTTTAAATTGAGGTTATTTGTTGATTTCATTGTGTTTTAGTTTATTTTTCGAATTGTAATTTCATTCGGGTTAAGTAAACGATTGTATTTTTTTTTATTTGTTTTTCACTTCTGATTCCCAAAAATAGGTTAATTAGCAACACTACAGAAATAGAAAGAGAAGCAGATAGACTGGAAAAGGCCCTTACTAAAGCCTATCTATCAGCCTGTCCGCTGAAACAAGTTAAGTCAGGGAAGGGACAACCCTGGTGGAATAAAGAACTCAAGAAAATAAGGAAAAGAACCAAAAAGGCACTCAGAATTGCCCTAGAAAAGGACGACGATGAGAGCTGGAACAAGTATAGAGAAGAACGAAACAACTTCAAGTACAAAAGCCGAAGAGAAAGCAGAAACGGATGGGGAGCCTTTTGTGAAGGCATCTCTGGACAACCTGAGTCGGCCAGGTTAATGAGGATGCTAACAAAAGACCACACCTGTAAACTGGGAAGCCTTAAAAATATGACACTATTATAGTGGACCCCAAAGAAATACTTACGGAAATGATGGCCACTCACTTCCCGGACTGCATAGAGCATACAGAGGAGGAGATGAATACTCTGTCGGCAGAACTCTTCTCAGACGGGGAGGCAGAGGTCAGAAAAGTAATTACAGAAGACATGTTAGTGTGGAGTATTGCCTCCTTTCAACCATACAAGGCAGCGGGGCCAGACGGCATTTTCCCAAAGATGCTACAAGCTGCTTTAAGGTTTATAAAAGAGGATCTCCTAGTTCTATATCGAAGCAGCCTAGCAACAAACTATATACCTAGTGGCTGGAGAAAAGTTAGGGCTGTCTTCATACCGAAACCAGGGAAGGCCACATATCAAGAGGCGAAGTCCTTTAGATGCATCAGCCTCTCCTCGTTCCTACTGAAGACACTGGAAAAGATACTAGATAGACATATAAGAGAAACCATAGACAATAGTAAAAGACCACTACATGACAACCAACATGCTTATATGGAAGGAAAATCCATCGAGACAGCCCTCCACAACATGGCAGTCAGAGTAGAAAGATCAACTTCAAACAAAGAATACGCTTTAGCGTGCTTCTTCGATATTGAAGGCGCCTTTGACAAAGCGTTTGCGAAATCTATAGTGGAAGCCCTAAACAGAGAAGGTATAACAAAGAAAATATCAGGTTGGATCACCAACATGTTACAACACAGATCCATACAAGTAGAACTAGCAGATACCAAATACACCATCAAAGCTAGAAGAGGCTTTCCCCAAGGAGGTTGTCTGTCTCCACTGCTATGGTGTATCTTAATAGATGAACTAGTAACAAAGATCACTGCTATGCACATATACGTCCAAGCATATTCGGATGACGGCCTGTTACTTGTAAGAGGCAAAGTTCTAAGCGTGGTCAGAGATATAATGAGAAGCGGAATTATGACAACACTGAGATGGTGTAGGGACAAGGGACTGAACCTTAACCCTACAAAAACTAAACTAATGTTGTTCACAAATAAAAGAAAGATTGATAGAATGATCCCAATAAACATTGAGAATGTAGAACTTGAGATAGTAAAGGAGTTTAAATACCTAGGGATAGTCCTAGACAGTACCCTAAGTTATAGAACACATATAAAAGAAACTAGCAAAAAGGCAATGACAGCCCTCATGCAGTGCAGAAGAGCCGTTGGCAGGAATTGGGGCATGAAACCCGAAGTGGTCCAATGGATCTACAGGGCAATCATCCTACCGAGAATTCTCCACGGAGCACTAGTATGGTGGCATAAGGCACAACTAGAATACAACAGAAAAGAACTGACAAAGGTACAAAGACTAGCTAGCATCATGGTATCAGGAGCCATGAGAACAACTCCCACGGCCGCTTTAGAAATGATACTAGGCCTTAGTCCTATAGATCTTGAAATCGAAAAGAGAGCTACAGAACAATGGTTTAAGCTGAAAAGCACTAACCTATGGATAGGAAGGCACACTGATAAAGGTCACGCAGAAATAGGGAAGAAGTACGAAGAAAACCTTTCTATGATACTGGTTAATAATGACCTAATAAAAAAGGAGAGGATATTCGACAAAAAGTACAGAATAAGCATCAGATCCAGAGACGACTGGAACCTAGAACAAGACAATCTGGATAGCACCGCAGTATGCTACACTGATGGGTCAAGAAAAGAATCAACTAAGCTATCGGGAGCTGGGATATACATAGCTAAACCCAACACTAAAAGAGCTACTTTCAATCTGGGCAGATACGCCAGCGTATTCCAGGCGGAAGTATTCGCGATACTGGAGTGTGCGCATATGATTAAAAGTGAGATAAGCGATCATAACGTAGGAAAAATAATAATATATAGCGACAGTCAAGCAGCCATCAAAGCCCTTGACAAAACGGAGACTACCTCAGCCTTGGTGAAGGAATGCAAACAAAGCATCCAGGAACTTGCAAACTTGGTTGAGGTGGAAATTGCCTGGGTACCTGGACACGAAGGTAATAAAGGCAATGAGGAAGCCGACGTATTGGCCAGGACAGGGGCTGATGAACCTTTCATTGGGCCCGAACCAAGACTGCCAATCACACATAGAATTACTAAGAACATTATTGAAATTCGAACAATCAAAGAAACCAACCAGAGATGGATGAAAAAAAAGGACTGTAGACAGTCTAAGATCTTCATTAAATCTGTTGACAAGAAGAAAACTAGAGAGCTGCTGAAACGAAGCAAGAGAAATATAAGAACGATTGTAGGAATACTGACAGGACACTGTCCATTAAACAGACACTTGTCAGTGATCAAACGGACAGAGGACCCCATCTGTCCGCAATGCAAAGAAAGAGAAGAAACAAGCTACCACTTCATGGCAGAATGCCCGATGTACGCATCACTGCGCTGGGAGCTCTTTGGAGCGGACAAGCTTAAGGAAGAGGATCTAAAGCAGTTAACGATAAGTCAACTCAACAGGTACTGTAAGCTTACAGGTAGGTTCGAGGGTCCGACGCCGGTGGGGTAAATGATAACCCGCCTCCCCCCTGTGGGGATTTGGGGAAATGGGTGAAATGGTTCCAATCAAGGTGACTGATCACACGACCGGCTTCGCTGGTGTCCCCCCTTCTAAAATAATAATAATAATAATAATAATGATTTTTGACACAGTTCTTGTTTCTGAAAGCCAAAATCAAGACACAATGTGTTTCCGTTCAATTTGTTTCGGTTTTGTGCTTAAAAAACCAGAGTGTCAAAAAGCATTACCATTCAAACACCACTGAAACATGATTTTGACGTTAAAATTAGCAGACTTGACCCCCGTCTGAGTGTTTGTAGTTCCACCACTGTCACTGATTGCTATAGTAAGTGCTGCTTGGAATCAGAGCAATGTTTGTGATGTTCTAATATATCAATTTGAGACTATTATGATTAAAATATCAGCATGACTCCCACTGCTGGGCATAGGCCTTTCCCAAGGATCTCCACGACGAACGGTCCTGCGCTGCCCGCATCCAGTGGCTTCCCGCAACCTACACCAGTCCTGTAGTATAACGAGCTCGATCCCATAGGAGCAAAGTCATGGTAGCCTAGCGTCCGGAGAGAACGTGGTTACATGTACGTGTCGAAATGACAAAAATGACATGCCGACGTCCATCAAAGACAAACCTTTTGTTTATCTGTCAAAAATTACGACTTATTAGGTATGACGATTTTTAATTTGCTATACCTATGCGTCAACTCGCCATCTTAAAATCTAATAAATCAATTTAATTTTATACCAAATTTCATCAAAATCAGTTCAGCAGTTTAGGCGTGAAATTGTAACACAGACATATAGAGTTACTTTCGCATTTATAATATTGGTCGGGATTAATATGGAGTAAAAAACTAGTGCGTAATAATTATGTTTATTATGAATTAGCAATTTAATCACAAAAATCTTTACACATAACATAAAAAAAAAACAGAAAACAGAAACAAAAAAAACAGAGACGGCGAGTTGACGCATATCACAAATTGAAATTTATCAACTTGCCGCCCGGTCGGCCAGCCTGCCTAGAATGACCGATTTATATCGCGTGATATAGCATTTTATCGACACTAAACTGTCAAATTCCTTAGTCTTTTTGACAGTTAAACGTGATAAAAAGCTATATCACGCGATATAAATCGGTCATGATAGGCAGACTGATTCCACATAACGAGTTGAATAACAAGTCAAAATTGCTGCTAATCATCGTCTAAGTCCATAGACAACCAAGGAGCGTTGTCCGTTTGTTAATTTTTGCTAAGTGTCATTAATACTATACAATTAGTTTTAGTCTCTCCCATTGAGTTGAGAGTCATTTTCCTTATCGCACTTTTTAGGGTTCCGTAGCCTAAATGGCAAAAAACGGAACCCTTATAGATTCGTCATGTCTGTCTGTCTGTCCGTATGTCACAGTCACTTTATTCCGAAAGTATTAAGACTACACAGTTGAAACTTGGTAGGTACATGTATTCTGTTAACCGCTTAACGAATTTAATACAAAAATAAGAAAAATAAAAGATTAAGGGGGGCTCCCCAAAATGGAACTGAAATTGAAAAAAAAAATTTATCTAACCAACACGTGTTGGTGTTTATAGATAGGTCTTTAAAAATGACATTGAGGTTTCTAGGACAACTTTTTCTCAAAGTCAACCGTTGGAAAGATATAGACCGCCAAAGTGGTAAAATGTGTCATCGTCCCCCCCCCCCCCCCTCTTTTAACTTTTGAAATAAGAGAGTGCCGAAAAATTTTACCAATTGATAACATGCGTTGGCTGCCTTAGTCATAAATTCTTCAATTTTCTTTTGAAACTGTATTACATAATCTTTCATAAAATAGCAAAAGAAGTCAGTAAAAAAATCAATAATTACAAACTAGATATGAAAAACTAAGACATAAAACTGATTTTCCGATGAATCTTTGTGTAGGATGTACCTACTCGTATTTCGAATTCAGTCCACACAAATCCATTTCATGATACATATATATTATGTAATAAATCATACGATTCCGTTGCATTTTAATATCTTAGATAGAATGCAATATGAGATTCATGCCGGACGTCATAACAGGAGCAAGATGCAAAAGTCTGTTTGATTTTTAATAATATAAAGTGGACATACAAACGTCCTAATTTTTCGAAGATAATAATAAAAAATGTCGTTTGTTCATCATTTTGAATTGTACAATTTATTATGGTAAAAGAATGAGTTTATATGAATAACGACTTCTCATGAATATTAATTTTTTTTACTCACTGATATTTTAGCCAACTGACGCATTGCGTAAAAAAATACTGCATTCTGGCTCAAAATTATAACTGTAAATGTTTTTGAGCTATTGGATTCTTGTAATAATTATATGGTACATGGTATGGATTATGGTACGATTATGAGTGATAAAGTCGACGATTAACCGACGAATTTTTTCTAGTTAGAATGATTTTGTATTCAAAATAATAATTAAAAATTATGTCGAAACAACAACTTCAAGAACTGCAATGGCAGATGATGTCAATAACAATAATTGGCTTTGCTAACTTTTTGAACATGACCGGAAATCTCAAAACCATTTCGAGAAATAAGCTTTCTGTACAATGTCTACTAATTAGATTTTAAAATAAGTAATAATTTTCAAATATATTCAATTTTGATGGTTTTACCTTCAAATGACCTTTCTATGATGTCATCACATGCAGATCCCCCAGCTATAATAAAAAAAAAGAAAAAAAGGGCAAAGACAATTTTGACAATGAACTTGGCATTAGGGATGGTGGAAGTGAAAAAAAATCGATGTATAATATTTATTAGGTAATATTTTTGAGAAAAATTGGGATGATGACTAGGTAATGGTTTAAAAAAATTTAAAAAAATACGTTTTATTTTTTAACCAAAGCCAATTGCTGTGCTTATGATCATGGCATCCCATTATAGTTAACTGTCTCTGTGGTCTAGTGGTTAGCCAGTTCCTTAGTGGTGATGATTCCGGGTGTATTCCGCTTACACTTTCGGCCACACAGGAAATAATCACTACGTTTTATTTTCGGCCTCATCGTCACTTAACATCAGATGATGTCTTCTTGTCAGTTAAAAAAGTCTTGAACGGGTGGTAGGAAAATATAGACGATTCAAAAGTACTTAATAATTAAGTTTATTTGAATAAAGCTATTTTTGACTTTGACTTTGACTTTGTGAAGGCCAAGCACTATCCCGTTGTGAATAAAAAAATAGTTCATAGTAAAAAAAAACATTCAAATTCCATTACAAACCGACAATTCCACAAAACATGAAGCGTAGCGTTATTACCTCGAATGGAATAGGAGATTTGCGGTCAAAGTTATCTGATACAATTATAAATTCGATCCTTTAAACGTTGTACAGTGGGACTCCATTTTCCGAGCCGATAAACACGGTTCTAAATCAGCCCAACCAAACCTACCCCCGTTATTCATTTGCAAAGAAACCTCTCATTTTAAAGGTATCCAATGCATTTACGATTTCTTTGTAAAAATCTTTATTTTCTTTGCAACTTCGTAGATTCATATGGGCTGGTTCATTCCACGATATGAATCGCACACGCTTTTTGAATTCGCTGTTTATGCTACAGAGTCGTTAGAAAATTCATTGAAATCTAGAATTTTTAAGTTTTCGCTGTAAGCCGACGTTATTTTGTAATTTGTAAGCAGCTTTTTCAAATGCTACTTCCTAACTGATACCTATCTTAAACTTCTTTGCTAAGTTATCGTGTAAAGGGTCGGCCAATTAGAGTTAATGAGGGCCCGAGTTTCTCCATCCTAACTTGTCCCGACGAATTGCATCCATTCCGGAAACCTTAGGGCCAAAGTTAGATTGATGGGACAAAAAGTTGATGAGATTATATTTTATATGTATTCAAATATATTGTAATATTCCAGATATAAATCACTTTTTACAGCATTGTGACTACCACAGTCTAGATTCTAGACTATTTCTTTATAAAAATTCTATTACATAAATATATGATTCAACATTGACTGTTGTCAATGACGGAAACATTAAATGGAACTCCATTTCAATAAATGAGAGATTTCCGAACATGAAATTCCACAACAACGTTTTGATTTAACTTCAAACCCCATGACCTAATTCCGCCCAACGTTAATATAACAAATGGCAATGTCAAACCCATATAAAATGAAAAATAAAGACTTGGCGATGGTACGCAATACCGGAACAATAAAAAGAATCCATCAAAATTACTTATTAGTATTGTTGATGTTTTTTTTGAACTTCCATAAAGTAAGCAAAGGAAAAGGGAAGCTAAATAAGAAATGCTTATGAATAAAAAGTAGCTAAGTAGTGATACTTGAGGCAGGCCTCCTTCACTCGCTCAAGGTCGCGCGAGAATCACCTACCGCTAGCCGTGCCTACGGAGGCACAAGTGAGCAGCGGGCCGCCACACGCCCGCCTGTGTAGTCGCGCGGCATCTTACTGCCTGCGTAGGTATTGTCTCTTTATAATAGTAACAATGTCGAATCGACATTACTATGCCGTGTACGGATGTCTAAATCAAAAAACCAATAAACAATTGTCATTTTTCACATTATGATATATGCTACGTAGTTCATTTAAAAGAAGTCAACCCTAACGTTGCGTCGTCGGAAAAGGTAAGAGCACGTGATAGAAAGAGAGGCAACTACTAGGTGAATATAACTGTAGGCCATTAGCGCTGCGCGACCTGAATTGCACTTTATTGTGTCGCTGCAAAAGTCGCTATTTATTTAAATGACTTTGCGGCGTGCTGCTTTTGTACTTGTACTATTATATTCTGTGCTTGAGGTTTTATCAATAAAGGAATCAAATCAGAGAGAAATTTGAATCCAAGCAGAATCGATGAGACTTGTAGAACCGAGTACACACTGAAATTTTAATCATTTCGATCCTTAAGTGGGGTGGTGGTAACTCATGATTATAAAGCAACTTTTACTATGGGACCAATCTAATATCGCGAATCAGCTGTTCCATTCATTACGGTCGAGAAAGTATTGCGTTTTTGTATGAAACAGCTGTTTTATTTTTCGCGAATTCAGAGTTGGCCCTTCAGTAAAAGTTGCGTGTTATCACGAGTGGAGCAATTCCACTGCGGGAACCAAATGATTAAAATAAATACGGCAATTGGAGAGAAAGTACAATAAATGTTGATGATGGCTTTTACTGAAAAGTAGCATTCCTTTATTTTCAAAAATAATTAAAACTGCATTCAAAAATTTTTGAAAAACTTAAGAACATTAAGTAGGTATAGTACAAATCACGAAAGATGACCACAAATGGCGCTCATCTTTGCAACATAACTGAATAAGAAAAGACTTAAGACAAAATTATATTTTATATACATATATACCCGAAGTGCGGCTAAACCTAGTTTTAGCCGGCTAAAACTAGGTGTAGCCAGCTAAAACTAGGTGTAGCATGGGGTATTAAAAAAGTTATTTCTGTTGTCTGTTAAAAAATAGCACATATAATATCTGTACATCAGAGCCAACAGGTCGGATGTCCAATTTTTACGAAAATCACTTTTGTTCTAGAACACACTTAATTTTTTGTCCTCTTTCGGGCTCTCTTATCATTATTTCGCTATCTCTTTTAATCACAAAGTTAAGCATACAAAAAAAAGTCGGATGTCCACATGGCTTTAGAGCAAAAACAACTAATGTTTAGTTGAGACTTTTTACCTTTAGTAAATTTGAAATAACGGTTTAAAAGTAGGTCTTATGTTCATATAAGACATATCGTTTCTGAAATTTTTTTAGAGCGTAGCGTCTGAAATTAACATCAGACCTTTTGGTTCGGGAAATCCACACAACTTCCAGAGTGAAAGAGATAGCATAATTTTATAATGGGCGTTAGAAAGAGACAAAACGATAACATACGCTCGACGAGCGCCGACCACTCGCGGCCGCACACGGCCAGTAGCGACGGGCAGTGAGTGTCATGTAAAAACCAGTTTGTTCGTGTTGCGATCGCGGGTGGAACAAATAATTATTCATGTTTATTATCAAATGCAGTGTTTTAAACTTTACAGCATGAATCCTCGTGTCAATAGGATATTCCAGGAGTTAAGGAAAGCTGGAAATATAAGTATGAAGGTGTCATATCGATTTTTATGTTTACTTACCCCATTTACCCTCTAAGGGGTTGATTTTCAAAATCTCCGAATATATATGTTTGCCTATTTATTTTTGGACGTGCTCCTACGAAGTTTAAAGTTATAATGTCTATTTTATATTCTTTTTCCATACAAAATTTGAACCCCATTTTTACTCCTTAGGGGGTTAAATCATGTCCACCATGTTGGACTTCAAAATAAATCCATATCTATTTTAGGTTTATTTACCCATTTCACCCCTATTTCATCGCCATAGGGGTTGAAATACTAACAATAACAATATAAGTTGCGTTAGATTTTCTTCCATAAGCATCCTTACTAATATTATAAATGCGAAAGTCCGTTTGTTTGTTTGTTTGTTTGTTTGTTACGCCTTCACGTCCTAACTACTGAACCGATCATCATGAAATTTTGCATACACGTTGTCAGGGGTACAGAGAAGGACATAGGGTACCTTTCATCCCGAAAAAAATTATAGTTCCCGAGGGATAGCAAAAATCTTTCCACGCAGACGAAGTCGCGGGCGGCCGCTAGTATATTATAAATTAAGTGATTTTTACTTCGAAAATGAAGGATTTTCTTCTATACACAACTTCATACCCCTTTTTACCCCTGCGGGGGTAGAATTTTGAAAAACGCTGAGACCCGTATTCAGTGGCGTAGCGTGTGTTTGTGCCGCCCGGGGCGGACCCGAATTTTGCGGCCCCCTATTTTCATTATAAGTCAAGAAAATCAGTAATTATTTTTTTTAAATAAGTAATAATTATCTACCTTATTTATTTACTAAAAATTAACTCTTCAGGTTTTTTTTCGGTGCATAATCTTTTATGTAGACGCGTGCTCTGGGCCATACGGTGATAATAGTTTGGTAAAAATCATTACCACCAACGACAGTGCAGCTTAGTCGCGGCGTGCGTAGCGCGCCGCGCGCTCCGGGCCATACGATATGATTATTTGGTCAAAATCGTCAATGATAGTGTAGTACTTATATATATTTTTTATATTTTTTGTGAAATTTTGCCGCCCCCTAAAAAGTGCCGCCCGGGGCGGGCCGCCCCCCCAGCCCCCCATCGCTACGCCACTGCCCGTATTTATTGATTTTCAATCGTCAGATTAAACACAAAATTTGAAGTTCCTAGCTTCAAAACTGAGGGACTTTCATACAAACTTTCATCCCTTATTTCACCCCCTTAAGGATAGAATTTTCAAAAATCCTTCCTTAGTGGATGCCTACACTGTATGAGGTATCAAGTCTCTAGGTCCAGCGGTTTGGGCTGTGCGTTGATAGATCAGTCAGTCATTCAGTTTACGATTTTATATATTAAGATACGGAAAAACCGATATCCTCTGTCAAATACAAAGATATTATGACACTTTTACAATAGATACCGGCAGAATTCCATGGTTTTTACAAAAATCTGCATCACGACAGCACTGCAAGCGATGTTCACTGCGAGACCGATCAGACTCTAGGCGGCGATGAATAATCAGCTGCGTTCTAATGATAATTATTGTTCTACTTATTACATTTATTTTAATAAACCTACCTACTTGGTACATTTTATTTTTCTTTGGTATAATACAATTCTTGCTTCTGCGTTTCTTTCAAAATGTTATTATCTCAAAAACTTAAATGTTCAAGAAAAAGTCGGATGTGTATTTGTAAGAGCAGGTCAAATATCCCCGGACCAAAATATCTTATTTTCACATACTATTTATTGGATTCATGTTTGTTTTCGAACCATTTGGTCAGATCTTAATATGAGCCCTAAAATTGTTATTCAAAGTTAATGTTTTTTAGAACCAAAACAGCGGATGTTATTATCCGACCATGTCATAAGAAAATACCCTCATTTTTAAGGTCGGATGTTGCTCCTTTTTTATGATTCAGATTTAATTGCGTTACTGTTCTTGGAGAAGGGATGAAATAGTATAGCGAAAAACAATCATTATTAAATAGTAATTTTACTCACCTAAAGATTTTTCGTAAAGTTAGTAGTCTAAGTTAGTAATCAACGTTTAAAAGTTAAAATTCCTTCTCCTGTAAAGTATCAAAAATGGACATCCGACCAGTTGGCTCTGATGTACAGATATAATATAATATGAAATAATATTTAGTCTTTAGTCTTTTCTTCACGAGTTATAATGCGATGATGGGCGCCATTTGTTATCTTTCGTAATTCGAATTATACAACAATTTTGTTAAACTAAACTACAAAAAAAAAAACGAAAAAGGGTCAATTTCATCAATTCAATGAAAACACGGAATTTTGTATTAAAAGATCATCAACATAATTTGAAGCGTCAATCAAAGGCAATAAACTTTGCATTTCCGCAAAGTTTCGAACATCTAGTTAATTTGCAAATTTCCTGAGTCAATTTGAGAAATCTTTGCGTAACCCGCTCCTTGGTTCTGTGGTCGGTTCGGTGAGATCAATCAAGAATTTAAATCTCATTCACAATTTTTTAGCAGACACTTTGTCACTTTTTTTACATAAAACCCTTTAAAATATTATGTACACGTCGGCACAAAAACAGTAACGAGTTTGTCAATCTCCCAGATTAGTTGTCGCTTTAGTAATTGCTGGCCTAAATCTTCGCTAAGATGGATGAGTAAATTGTTACACCAATTAAGTGCCGTCGATTTATCGGGCTCTAGCTGAAAGGACGGATACAACCTTAGGCGATGATTGGACTAACTAAATGGGTAATTTCGGTATACTATATCTAAATCTTAAGATAAGCTCTTTAGATAGACAGTGAAGTTTGACGCTTTCTTGGTGTGAAATATTCTGTCAACGACAATCGCTCTGAATAACATAAATAGTTAATTTTGGGAATAGGTATTAGTCTAAATCTTGTGATAACTAAACGTAAAGACTGACATTTGACGTTTTCTTAATGTGAAACAATCTGTTTGAGGCAGCTAGAGAGTATGTTATTTATAAAATGGTGTAATTAATGTAGTTTATGTAAGTTTATTATATTTTGGTATGTATATAGTATATTATGTAGTTATATTTTATGTAGGTATTTTTTATCATATATTTGTGTAGGTATTCGAGTTTAGTATGATTATTATTATTACTTTATTGATTTAGCACACTTCCAACTACCCCATAAAATTTATCTGAATTTCTGTCCATCCCAAGGTTGCCTGGAAGAAATCGCTTTTTAGTGATAAGGCCGCCATTTGTATGTCTCCTTTATGTTTGTACTGTTACTTGTTTGTTCTGTGTGTATACAATAAAGAGTATATAAATAAATTAATTAATGGAATTTGGGGTATATTTGCCAACTCTATGGTCTAGTGACTCGCTAACTCGTGTAAGACGCAGAGGTCCTGGGTTCAATTACCAGGAGGGGAGTATACTCGGTTTAGTTGGTTGGTATTTCAAGTCCGCCTGGCTAGCTACCACCATCTTACTTATGGCGTCAGACCTTTAAAAATTGTTGTGTTCCGAGAGTTAGAGGTAAGATAGCCAATTCCTCAGTGATGAGGATTCCATCTTCAGCCTTCTTATCGTCATTTAACATCATGTGAGGTGAAGGCTCAGCACTATTCCGTGGTGCATTAAAAAAATATTAAAAATTAATCATTGAAATTCCTCATGAATGAATAAGAAGGACCTTTTAACTTAGATTGGTTTAAAATAAAAAATGTGATAGTTTCCAATGACAGTTATGTCTATCTATCAAATTACTTGACGTTTGTATTTAGTCTCCATCTGATGGTTGGTTACTTAAGACCAATTAATGGTACAGATGTATCCACGTCCCGATCTCAAAGGGGTATGGTAACGAGATCCTTAGTGTAGGTTGATCGCACAGAGTAAATAGGTAATTCCACCAGTGTACTACATCAGAGGTTGGCCCTTCTATTGATGGATAATCTTTGATCTAATATTGAGTAAGGAAGGGTTCATAACATGTATTAATCTTTCGCTTATTGTACAGAGAGATCTATAGGTATAGAAAAGATCTATATGTGCATCTTCATACGATCACATCATTTTCATCTGATGCATGCCACAAAGCAGATAGACCATATGAATAATCTAAGGATACCTAGCTATTTTTGTTGGGGGACAGTCCCCCGTGACCACGGCAGCTGCAAAGTTGCCGAAACGTCGGGAAAACCAAAAATCAAACTAAATACCAACTAATGGGGATAGCAACGCAAAGCTAATTGTATTGTGTAGCAGCGACATCGCTGCGTACGCTTGTTCCTAAGACAGTAGACGTTCAGAACAAAATGTATGGGAAAATAGGTAATTTATTTTGTGGTATTTTTTACCGAAAAGGACCCATAGACCAAAAATGGATATAAAAGACTATTTTACAATGTAAATGCCGGAATTGTAAGCCAAATTAAGACGTTTTTATTCTTACCGAATTTGTCCATTTTTTCTATATTCAGATTTTTTGGAATCTTGTAAGTGCCACCATTTTTAAAGCCTATTACACAGGATTTAATAATTTTAAAGCAAAAAATCAATGATTTTTCTAGTAAAAGTCCTTAGTTTTCATAGTTCTCGTGGAACAAGCGTATGCAGCGCCATTTTGACAGTTGCCTTCCCCATTACCAAAGTACTTTTAATAAAACCGCGCTAGTATCCGTTAATAATTGTTTTATTTCATGTCTAGTGAGCGCGTAAGCTTGAGAGAGAGAGAGAGAGAGAGAGGTAGATGGCGCTGCCAACACGTAAACATTAGCTCCGTAAATATTTTTAAATAAAAATTAAAATAAGTTGAATTTTCTACATATAATAGGATAAGCAAGTGCAAGATTACTTAAACCTGCTAGACGAGTGTTATCTTAGGCGAATATTAAGTGTTGAGTGAGATAATCATTGAAAAGTGACTGTGCATTTAAGACACTGAATACCAAGTATTATACAATTTAACTACTGAGAAACACTAAAATATGTGAGTACTTAATGTGAAATACTAATTTATTGAACAAAAAGTGAAAACAGTACAATATCTACATTTATTGTGATCAAATCTTAATGGGACGGTTTATTTTATTTAAATATAAAAACGAAGTGCAAGCCATTATAAACATTACTGACTCAACATAACGTCGATTTTGCTAGTTTGGGTGCGACTACAACGCCATCTTTGGTCTCCCATCGCCTTAGTATCGGCATGTCAAAGCATGCTAAAATTAGAAAGTGACATCTAGTGTTCTATTCTTCAAACATTGTACGAGAGACTGATAGGAATGCTTATGTTCGTCACAGTAGATTAAGCATAGCTGGTGTAAAGGCTACGAACTCGCATTTGCACATGGTGACCGGAGTTCGATCCTGTCAGGAAGAAATTATTTTTTCATAAGCGTTTTTTACCTAAGTTTTAAAAAATGTCTAAAACAACGGTAGCGAAATCTTATAACACTCGCAAAGCTGTATCAAAACTTGTTACATGCCATAAATGCAAAAACAAAGTAGAAATCAAGTGTACATTGTTGTGTTGTGATTGTCAAAAATACTTCGAATATGACTGTGTTGGCTATTCAGAGAAGTTATTCAGTTTGAGAGATAATGTATGCACGAAAAAGTGGAAGTGTGAAATCTGCGAACAAAAATTGCCATCTACGCCAAATTCGGAAACATCTAAGGTCACACTAAGAGAAAAGCATTCCCCATCTAAACCAAAGCCAAACTCCAATACACCACCCAAAGAAAACATAGTCATGGATAATACTTTACCACCAGCGATACTGGAACAGTCCACACCTGTAAGCATGGCGTCCTCAGCAAATGACTCTCACATACTAACAGTACTCAATGCTTCTGATACATCATTTACCTTTGCGGACCACCTATCTAAAAGTATGGATTACACGGTAACCGATATCATATCTACCCAAGAAATGAAGGAGACTATTAATCAACTTAAATCAGAACTTATAATTGTACAAAATGAACTAGACAATGTATTACTTGACAATAGTGCGCTACACAGACAAATAAACAAACTAACCACAGAAAATACGCTATTGAAGACTCTTTGTTGTGGTTCATTGAATGATGCTCCACCATCAACAACATGTAGCAGTACTAAAAAGAAAAATAGGCATATCACTCGACTATCACAGATACATCCTATTGTTACACCGCCAAGACCAGTGCTCCGACTTGAAAATACTATACTTGAAGAAAATATCATAAACTTGAAAAGCAGAATCGCAGAACTGGAAGCGATAGTAAAAGAGACATCTGATCAAATCAAAAATCTTAATAAATATATACAAACCTTAGAAAACAAATTAAAAAGCGACTCTCAAGTACATCCCTCTAATACAAGGACAACTCAAAGGCAAGATAACCATAAAAGGATGTTCATCTTCAGTACACAACGATGCGTTGGCCTATCATCGGTTTTGGCGCATTCTAGCCAAAATACAACACATGAAGCATATGTTATTACATCAGAAACTAAGCCCTATGCATTAACTTCGGAGGTACTAAGGAATTGCAAAAATCTTCAACCTAAAGAAAAGGACACAATAATAATATGTATCGGGGAAAATGACTTTAACAAAAAAAGTGTTCTATCACAATTGCGAAAATTTCTTAATGTATTTACTAATAATGATATTATGGTGCTTAATATAATGGAAAATATGTATATAGATGTAAAAGATTTAAATAACTGTATTAAAAATATATGTTCTGAATACAAAAATTGCCACTTTATGGATTGCAAATCTACAAAACTATTTGAAATTAGTAAAATAATTGTACATACATTAAACTTTATTGACTACAGAAATAAATATTTAAATGTTAAAGAGCTAAAAAAATTTATTGATCGTGGTAGTAGTAAGCCTTCAAATATTAATTCAAAACCGTTATTTGTACAACACCTTCTAAAAGGAACAATTCCATACTATTTTAAGAAACAGTCAGGTGGCTCTCTTTCTGACACACTTAATGAAAACTTATCCAAACCAAAAAAGCAAAAAACTATCACTGAATATTTTACTAATATAGATAAAAATAAATTTTTTCGTTAATAAATCAAAAAAATCGCCAACTTCTTTCAGAATTCTACATCAGAATATTGCTAGCATATTATCGAAACAGGAAATACTAGAAATAACATTACTGGATCAGCATAAGTTAGGTAATACCCCAAACGTAATATGTCTATCGGAGACATCTTTACAAGAGGGAAAAGAGAAGTTTTTGAATATATTTGACTATCAGTTAGCGACTGCCTTTTATAGGAATAAACAGCGAGGAGGAACATGTATTTTAGTGAAAAAAAATATGATATTCAAAGAACTTGCCAATATGAAACGCTATGCATCGGAAAAAACCTTTGAGGCTTGTGGCATTGAAGTTCCTTCAGAGAAACTAATAGTTATTTGTCTGTATAGAACGCCAAAATCTGATCCTAATGTTTTTCTAGGTAAACTAAACCAGCTCCTGCATGATATACAAAAAAAAATACAATTCTGCCACAAAAATTGTAATAGCTGGAGACTTTAATATTAATATTTTAAAACAAGGTCATGCCACACATTATTTACATGATTTATGTTGTAACTTTAATATGCAAATACACATCAATGTACCTACAAGAAAGGAATCCTGTCTCGACCAGATACTGAGTAACATCAAGGACGCCAATGCTGCAGTGCTGCCTCTGTATCTATCTGATCACGAGACAGCCCAATTATTGAGTTTCTCTGCGCTGAATAATAACAGCTGCCCAAAGTCCTATTTGATTTATAGAAGAGATTATTGTCAGGACAATGTTTTAAAATTCAAAGAATGTTTAAACAGTCTTTCTTGGTCGGATGTATTCTCTGAACGAGATCTAAATAAAGCGTTTGCGAGTTTCCATGAAATGCTCTGCCTGTTATATAACCTATGTTTTCCTACCATTAAAATAAAAATAAATAACGTAGATAAAAACAAACAAAGGTGGATTAGCAAAGGTCTAAAACACAGCTGCAGAACAAAAAGAGATCTGCGCCTTCGCTACTATAAAACTAAATCACTAATAAATAAAAATAAATATCAAAAATATTCAAAAGTGTTAAAAAAGTGTATCTACCAATCCAAAAAGCATTCAAATATAAAGTTTATTCGTAATAGTAAAAACAAATGCAAAGCAACTTGGTCGGTAATCCAAAATGAAATTTGTAACGATAAATCGGTGAATACCGTAACAAAGCTTGATATTGACGATAAAAATCTGACAAACCCTTCTGGCATAGCCACTGCTTTTAATAGACATTTTATAGAATTGACAAATAATAATACTCTGACAAACGACAATACACAATATCCAATTCATCCGAACACAATGTTTCTATGCCCTATAACGGAAGCAGAGGTAAAGAAAATAATCACTTCATTAAATAATACAGCTTCGGTGGGACATGACGGTATTAGCTCAAAAGTAATCAAGGCATGTGTCTCTGAGTTAGCCCCCATTCTAACGTACCTAATCAATTTGTCATTCTCCTCAGGAACTTTTCCTGAGGTGCTGAAGTTATCCATTGTCAAACCTCTTTATAAAAAGGGAGACAGAAGCGACGTTAATAACTACCGTCCAATAACTCTGATACAAACTCTGGCTAAGGTTTTTGAAAAGAGTATGTATTTAAGGATAGTAGATTTCTGCAATAAATTTAATTTAATTAATAGTGAACAGTTTGGCTTTCAAAGGAACAAGTCAACCACGCTAGCTATATTTACATTAGTATACAATATCTTGACGAAAATTAATAATAACTTCTTAACTACAGCATTATTTTTTGACATGTCGAAAGCCTTTGACTTTGTTTCACATGACATATTATTAAAAAAGTTAGAATCTATTGGAATTCGAGGGCCTGCACTTAAATGGATAAAATCATACCTGACAAATCGAAATCAGTGTGTTACTATAAGTAAAATTACTAAAAGTGAACTTATTTCACATTCTTCTCAATTCTTAGATAATAAAGTAGGGGTCCCACAGGGAAGCATTCTGGGTCCAATTTTATTCATTCTATATATAAATGACATAATAAAAGCAACCAATCATAAATGTATAATATTCGCAGATGACATTTCTATAATTGTGACTACTAATAAAAAAAATCTACGATTCAAGACCATGAAATTGAAATTAACACTACCGTTGACAATATTACTGAATGGCTCAAGAAAAATAATTTGAACATTAATTTAAATAAAACTAATTTTATACAATTTAATAAAACTAAACAAGAAAAATATAATTTTAAACTTAACATTGACAAAATAAATGAAGTCCCACATACCAAATTTTTAGGGGTTATTATAGACCAACACTTAAAATGGCACAATCACATAGAAAATTTAGCAAAGAGAATAAACAAATTCGATTACGCCCTCTACAAAGTGAGAAGTGTTACTAATAGGCAGACGGCCATTACTACTTATCGAGCTTACGTGGAGTCAATATTACGATATGGATTATTATTTTGGGGCAACGGTATCGATAATAAGAGGGCATTTATTGCACAAAAAAAGTGTATTAGAGCCATCTGTGGAATCCCACCAATCCAGTCGTGTCAACCATTGTTCAAGAGTTTAGGCTTACTACCACTACCGTCAATGTATATTTATGAAGTTAGTGTTTTTGTACATAAAAACTTAGGACTGTTTAAAAAAGTATCCGATGTAAGTTCTCGACTGCACAGAAATCCAAATAGGCTAGTATTAAATGAAGCACCGAAATCAGCAATGTATAATAAAAATTGTTTGACTATGTGTGTAAGTATTTATAATAAAATTCCAAATGACTTTAAAAAATTGACATTAAATGTATTTAAATGTAGATTATATCAGTGGCTAAATCAACATAATTTTTATGACATAAAACAATTATTAGATTTCAAGAATTGACATACTTGTAAAATTTGCATGCTTCTTTAATAAGGGCAAAACATGTGTACTTTAATATTATTGTAAGAACATTTTCACCGTGTTTTACGCAAATAAAGAATTATGAATTATGAATTATGAGAAGGGAATAATTAATTTATCTTAATATAAAAGTAGCATTATGAATGTCTAAAATCTAAAAGGTCAAAATTATATAGCTATATCGAATAAATCGATTGTCTGGCATCTGTAAAGGTGTTGCATTCGAATGTTGAAGGTCACATTGACAGTTCTAGTATTTTTTGGACTAGAAAATTTTGCCGCTCCTACTAGCAACTCGGTAGCATAATTGGTCAGTGCATTGGGCCGGAATCGGTTGCCGGTGCGGCATCATATCCCGTATGTATATTATTATTTATATGTAAGTATATTCATATTAAATGATTATGTATACATGTATTTATTGGTATGTATTAATGTATTTTGTATGCATGAATATCAAATATCATGCTTCTTTATTTGTGCCGCATTCGCATTTATCAGTTTAGTGTTGGTTGACTGCTTTGCCCTATAAATCCTAAACACGGTAACTTTGAAACACCCGTTTTGAGAAAACGGCGTTTAAAAGTTTATTCATATTTTTGACGATTTAAGTTATAACTTTCAAATAAAGTGTGTAGTGTTAGGTATCAACCGAAAGATATTTTTATGATCGATATAGCCATGAAAGTTTTAGTCCGATACAGTAAATATACTTGCAATAATACTCATATACGTGTATTTGCGTAAAAAAGCCGTAAGAAACTTAGGTTTTTGGTCCATGCTATTTGTAAACCATAACACTACTAGCAGCCGCCCGCGACTTCGTCTGCGTGGAATGGTTTTTTGCTATCCCTCGGGAACAATACTTTTTTCTGGATGAAAGGTACCCTATGTCCTTTTCTGTACCCCTGACAATGTGTATGCAAAATTTCATGATGATCGGTTCAGTAGTTAAGACGTGAAGGCGTAACAAACAAATAAACAAACAAACAGACTTTCGCATTTATAATATTAGTAAGGATAATTATCTCCAGTACATTCTCTTGACTTATCTAAAAGATAATGTATTTAAGGCACTTATATTGCGTGAATTATTAAAATACAACTTGGAATACTTGTCGGTGTTAGTAAAACTCGACGTTCGTATGGTCTATTAGCGCCAAGATGATCTTTGTTGCGGGTGCTATTATTTTCCTTTTTAAATTGATTCACTTTTTAATTTTGACCCTATAGTAGCACTGGTGGGATGGTTAATGTTGTACATGATTCAATATAATTAATACACTGGTTGAATTTTTTTTACTGCGACCACTCGCACGCATTTTTGCGCGATTGAGACGCAACCCTGGCACAACCACTTATTGTAGAGCTACCCCTCCATGCTAAATGCTACTTCACGATAGGTCCGATATAATTAGAAAACCATAACAACAAAAAACAAACCGTAACTATTTGTCTCGCAAAATCAGTAAAGCTAAAACACTGTAATTAGAATTAGGGTGTTTTGGCATGACAAACTATAAATAAAATGTTATTACAGTGTTTTGTATATACTTATATCTTCATATATATTATTCTCCTTACTCCATTATAAAAAAAATATAGGGATATAAAAGACGCTTGAATAAATCGATTTGGCCCTATAAATCTAAAACACTGTAACTTGAGTTACAGTGTTTTGGGTTTATAGGGCAGTGGTAGTGCATGCTCTTAGCATTAGGTCCGCCATTTGTACCTTACTTTATGTATTTGTGCAATAAAGATTTATAAATAAGGTCAAAATACCTAGATAGTTGAGATAATATCCATCATTTGAAAAATTTATTGCTACAAATAGAAGTACGTTTCTATCTTGCATTTGTTTGTACTTTGTCTAAAATCATATAGGTATAGTACGAATCACGAAAGATGACCACAAATGGCGCTCATCTTCGCAACATAACTGAAAAGGAAAATACTTAAGACAAAATAATATTATATATACATTTAGATATACATATTATATAATATAATATGAAATAATATTTTATCTTTAGTCTTTTCTTCATGAGTTATGATGCGAAGATGGGCGCCATTTGTGGTCATCTTTTGTGATTCGAACTATACATTATAATTTGTCTAGCACAATTTATTATTACAAATATCAATCAACGCAATAAATATATTAATTTACCCATTTCAGTAAGATGAATTTGCAAACTGTAAGGTCAATTAATTGTTCTAGATTAATCGCTTTTTCGTTCGGAAAGGCTTTTGATAAAGGAAACCTCGTCGGGATGATAGGGCAAAATGAATAGCTAATTTCAAGGTTTATTGATGACCCTTTTTAGTATACAAATTGATGCTGTAAAATTTTCTGTTTTGCGTTCTTTGATCAAACTAAGGATGTACTATTTTATTTTTATTCGAGAAAAAAAAATAGATTACTTATTCTGAAATGACAGTGAAAGAAAATGTATAGGTTGGTAATTTATTATTTATCGAATCGTTATATATCGAAAATTAGAAAAAGTGACTATAACATCTAAACTAGGTATTCCAATTCGTTGAATGCAACCATTCTGTGACGCAACTATTGCTTGTTCGCGTAAAAGTTCGTACGAACCCATAATTTGGCCGAAGGAAAGGTGTCTTGTTCCGACGACGGTCTCGCGGTTGGTTACCGGATACTGGGTGGCGCAACAAGTCACCGTACAAATACGTGATAACAATAAATTAAGTATAACTGTACTCCAGCCATCTTAGGGGAAAAAAATGGTAAACAAAACTTTGCGCGTTTTTAGTAATTATTCCACAAATACGTTAAATTTCAGTGAATTAACACTATAAATACATCTTGGACAACAAAGGCAAGCTATCAATGATATTCATAATGATTTATGAAACATGCAATAGAGGTTTATTTTATTTTTGAGGTTAAGTCTGAGCGGTTTGTTTGTAAACATTCTTTCCGTAAGTTGGCTGGAGTATAATGTATGTTAGTCTGTAACTCTGTAGTATTTATTGTATGGGCCATTAGTTGCCTGAAATAAATCATTGAAATAAAAAAGGATGAAACATGATTTTGTAAGAAAGCAGGCTAACTCGTGTCACCAGCTCGAATTTTATATGCTCCTGACATTGGGTAAGTATTATTTTCTAAAAATTCGTACAAACTCTGTTCGCGCGAACTAGCAATGGTCGTATGATTTTTAGATCCAGCGATAGATACTCGATAAATTTAATAAACAACCGACACTATTACAAAAACCTCTTGAGCTTCAAAACCCTTTTTAGGGTTCCGTACCCAAAGGGTAAAAACGGGACCCTATTACTGAGACTCCGCTGTCCGTCTGTCTGTCTGTCTGTCACCAGCACGCGTAGCATGAGCAAACGAGACTCTTGTCTACGAAGACTTGTCGTCTCGACCTTCTCGATTGCTGAGCACAGTTTGACAGACAGGTGGGACTCGTTCTCAGAATTTCGAAACCTTTTAATGTCTTTTAATAAAAAAAGTGAATTTTAAAGGTAATCTTTTTATTTCAACACCAATAAACGTCAAAATTATCTAATTTGATCCGAAATAATTTAGTTTAAACATGATTCTCATTTTTTTATAAGTTCTAAGATAAAGAGGCACTCAAGAAAGCGTTCTCTTCCGTAGACAAGCTCTCTCGAGTTCGAGAAGAATAATATTGCCAATAGAAAATAATTACTTTATTACATATTATATAGATTTCACAACGCTAAACTCTTAAAACTAATTAAATATAGCTGTATGGATATAAATTCGTTTGCCTTTCTTTTATTGAGAGTATTTTGAAAAGATAACACAGACTACTAACGAAATTGTTAATTTAGTAATCTGTGTAAAATGACGAGAAAATTACGAAATATTAAAGCAACGTATGAAAATAATTTTAATTTTAAGTTTTTAAGGAATGAAATATAAGCACGGATAATTTTGATTTATTTTTATTGCGAAATTTAGATTCATATAAAATAAAATACGTAGAAAACTATTTCGAATCTTCTTATTAGTCTGTGATTCTCTCTCGACCTTCTCGACTACTCAAAGGGTGGTAGACAAGTTTCTCTGATTCAACTGTCAAATTAATGTCAGTTGAAGAGAAAAGCTCGTGTTTGTCGACTTTTGACATTAGGCCACGACAAAGAACAATACGAGTCTACTAGTTGTAAATGCGAGCATGAGTATCTCGATCTCAACCCGACAAAAGTGACATTTCGGTGTAGACAAGCCATTGTTCTCTGAGTCGAATCTTATCTCGATGTTGGTCATGCTACGCGTGCTGGCTGTATCTCATGAACCGTGATAGCTAGACAATTGAAATTTTCACAGATGATGTATTTCTGTTGACATTATGACAACAAATACTAAAAACAGGATAAAATAAATATTTAAGGGGGGCTCCCATACAACAAACGTGTTTTTTTGCCGTTTTTCGCTCGATATTAGTAACGACAACAGGTAGACAGTTAAAATTTTCACAGATGATGTATATCTGTTGTCACTATAACAACAAATACTAAAAACACAATAAAATACATATTTAAGGGGGGCTCCCATACAACAAACGTGTTTTTTTGCCGTTTTTTGGTACGAAACCCTTCGTGCGCGAGTCCGATTCGCACTTGGCCGGTTTTTAAAATGATGATTAGCGATAACATTCTTACCTTTTTTCCCTAAACTAATTTTGTCTTTTAGTATGAGATATTATCAAAATGATTAGTTGTTTTGATTTATTTAATAGTTGTTCATTACTTTAATATCTGTAATGTTATCTAAAACGGGAGAAATGAAAGATGATATGTTTTTGGGTCTTGGCAGAAACATACAAATCGTATAAAACGGACAGGGTTTTAGGGCCTTTCTCCTATATTTTAGATTATAGCTCTGGTTTTATAGTCTAGGACAATGTTGAATACACTAAACGCTCCTTCAAATCCAATTCAAGTATTTGAAAAAGACGTACGTACCTATGCGTCAAACTGGATAAACCATATTATTTGAGTGTGTTTATTCCTAGCATAAAAAAAGTTCAATTATCACCACATATTAAAAAAAAGTCGTTGTCATAGCCACATGCAGAAATGTCATAATAAAGGGAAAGATGGAGAGCAGTTTGTCAGTTGACTTTTTTTTTAATTTATGGTGATTGAATAATCTCCATTCATTCTTACTTCTATACTTTTTCGAAGACGAAGTTGTTTTATTTTTTATTTTTATTTTTTCATGCAATCAAAAATTCTAATACTTTTTCCTATTAAGGTGGAGTGGCACCATGGTGATTTTATTTAATATTATAATTCTAATACACAATTTTAATAAGGTTTATCGTGGAGAATTTAGGGCCTACTGTCTAGTATTTTTAGACGGTATCGTTACATTCCCTAGTAGTCATTGTTAGAAGTAGATAGAAAAACTGCTAAAAGTGGCCGTTTTGGACACATTTTCTATCTACTTCTACGAATGACTACGAGGGCATGTAGTGATACCTTCTAAAAATACTAGACCATGGGGCCTAAAATCTCCACGATAAACATTATTAAAATATTTTTCTATTAATACCTTATTAAATAAAAATCTCTGAGGGCGCCACTTTCAGTCATACAACCGCCTTAATAAGGGAGCTTATTCTTACCTATAAAAATATATTCAGCCAATTTGTTTTTTTCAGATATTCCCCATTGTAAGATGATCTCTAAAAGACATTGAAATTCTCTCTTTTGTTTTCAAATATTTCATTCCATCCCAACGTACAAAAGGAATGTATCTCATTAAACATGTTACCAAATTAAAAAACCGGACAAGTGCGAGTCGGACTCGCCCACCGAAGGTTCCGTACAAAAACTCGACGATTGATTACATACTTTAAATAAAGACTACCTATTTTTTATTTAATTACAAATGTATAGTTTTCAGATTTTTCCCTGTATTTGTAGTTTATACTACAAATACAGGGAAACATCTAGAGTTAGAAAACTAGAAATTTAAGATCAACGGAAAGTACCCTATAAATTTTGGTTCCCTTGTTGTGAGTGTCGAAATATGCATTTTTTGCGGTAAAAACGGCCATATAATTTTTTTGCATTAACTTATAAGTTTGATTTTTTTTCACAGCTTCAAGGGAGTAAAGACTTGAGTGGTTTTAATTTCAACTTGATACCTTGAGATAGACAGATGGACAAACAAAGTGATCCTATAAGGGTTCCGTTTTTTCCTTTAGAGGTACGAAACCCTAAAAAACCGGACAAGTGCGTGTCGGGCCACGCGCAGTAGGGTTCCGTAGGTACATTATACCATACCATATTTTAATACCGCTATCATTTTTCGTCTGAAAAAATAACTTTGTTTTTCACAGTGTTTGTATGAATGACAAAGTTATATTTGCGGTTTTGGAAAATGTACTATATCTCGAAAACTAATTACTGTATCTCGTTCAAAACAATTTTTGTTGAAAGTGTTTATTAAGATCTATAGTTCATATATTTTTTAGATTTTTCACCCTCTTACTTTAAAAGTTAAAGGGGGGGGGACACACATTTGACCACTTTGGCGGCATATATTTTTCAAATGGTTGGCTTTAAAAAAAAATTGTCTTAGGAACCTCAATGTCATTTTTAAAGACCTATCTATAAACACCCCACAAGTATTGGTTTGATGAAAAAAAATATTTTCAGTTTCAGTTCCATGTATGGGGAGCCCCCCCTTAATCTTTTATTTTTTTTATTTTTGTATAAAAATCGTAAAGCGGTTCACAGAATACACCTGCCTACTAAGTTTCAACTATGTAGTCCTAATACTTTTGGAATAAAGTGGCTGTGACATACGGACGGACAGACAGACAGACAGACAGACAGACAGAGAGACAGACAGACAGACAGACAGACAGACATGACGAATCTATAAGGGTTCCGTTTTTTGCCATTTTGGCTACGGAACCCTAAAAAGGTAAAAAAAAACTTGACAAAATGACACAAATTATCTTGAGTAATTTAAAATTACACCTCATTTACTATTAAAAGAAAAATTGTGCTGGAAACTTAAATAAAAGGCTAATTGGAGACTATGAAATATATTGGACACTTAAATTAATGAGGCTTTTTTTAAAAAAACGGCCTACACAACTGAAAGGGTTGAATAACATTTTTTATCTCGTTAAAAGTGTAAACAGTTGAAATTGTTTGTTTGAGAATAATGGGAAAGGGTTTTTCTAAGAGTTTATAACGGTGTACCGTTTTTCCTTATCATGGCTATATAGGTACGTAAAAAAAAATATTAGGGTATTTTTGGACTTAACTAGGGTTCCGTACCAAAATGGTAAAAAAGGAACCCTTACGGTGTGACTCAGTCTGTCTGTCTGTCTGTCACAGCTGGATATCTCGAGAACTACTAATGGTATCAACTTAAAATTCAGAATAGTTTGAGATGACATTTGCCAAACTATTTTGCAAATAAGAAATAAATAAAAAAATAAATATCTTTTAGACAACAGGGACTGAAAAGGGGTCTTCAAATTTTTAAGTGGGGCTACTAGGGCATGTGGGGTATCATGTGAAAGAACGCCATTTGCACATTTTTAATATTTTTTTTTTTGGTTTTAGGCCGCATAGTTTTCTATTTATAATGAAAAATGTAAAAAAAATACCGTTCCCCCCCAAATCATCTCCGAAGTTTGCAAAGAGAAAAATCTGAAATAACTCTATGTGATAGCAGTTTATTAAAGATTACAGGAAAAATAAAACGATGTCTCAATATAGCACACTGTTTTAGAAATTATCAAATTACTAAAAAGGTTAACATTAGTTCCACTATCGGTCAAGAGATGGCGCTGACCTAAAACTGCAATACTAATTTTATTATTCTACTCTGCAGTGTGGTTTAATGGTGCAATTATGATGGTACGGAACCCTCGGTGCGCAAGTCCGACTCGCTCTTGACCGGTTTTTATTTTTACTATTGAATATTTAGAATTTAGGCATTGCTTTTTCTATAGACAATTAATATAATTAAAAATACTGGAAACTAGTGACTCACCCGTAGCACCACAGACGGGACTCAAACCCGCACTCTTGGGCTTCCGGCCCAATGCACTGACCAATTATGTTACTGAGCTGCTGCGGTGTGGAGTCGAGTCGAGTCCTGACTAAGGCGCTAGAGTTTCTTCTTCTTCTTATTTTTGTTTTGGCAATCTACTTTCCTCTTGGAAGTAATTTTTGCCAGTGTCAAGTGTTGAATATTTCAGTGTTAGATTGTTTCAGTTTACATTAAAATGCGGGTGCATCGCATTCCATTGCTGCTTGGAGCATTTGGCACCAAGTATATCAAGACAGTTTTCTTGGTAAGTTCTGCCAAGATAGCCACCACTACAGTAAAAGTCTAGGCTTCACACAACCAAGATCGCGCCTATTTCAATTATCCCACATATTGTTCAGTTGCGTAGACACTTGTACCACAAAACTGCACCAATTTTAAGACACAATATCCACTATGATACAATTTGCGAATAATTAAAATAGTCACCAAACCAAACCCGACAAAATGGCGTCAAAAACTCCGCGCTAGAGTTTAGTCGATTTTTGAAGTGAAAACTTCTTTAGCGACGCGTTGCGCGTTGTACGCTTTTTTGTAATGGGGAAAAAATACTAAACTCGCGTCAGTAAGAATCACGTGACCCTGATCGAATATTCGTAAGACGCATGTGACGGATGGAGAGTAGACAGCCGGCGGCGGAAGTATCCCCCTCTCTTTCTACGGGGCGCGGTGAAAATGGCGGCGCGTCATTTCAAGACGTTAACACTTGTGTCACCATAGCAATGCGCTAATTTTTTGGGTTCCGTACCCAAAGGGTAAAAACGGGACCCTGTTACTAAGACTTCGCTGTCCGTCTGTCTGTCTGTCTCTCTGTCTGTCTGTCTGTCACCAGGCTGTATCTCATGAACCGTGATAGCTAGAAAGTTGAAATTTTCACAGATGATGTATTTCTGTTGCCGTTATAACAACAAATACTAAAATCAGAATAAAATTAATACTTAAGGGGGCTCCCATACAACAATCGTGATTTTTTTGCCGTTTTTTGCTCGTTATTAATAACGACAACAGGCAGACTGTTGAAATTTTTACAGATTATGTATTTTTGTTGCCGCTATAACAAAAAATACTAAAAACAGAATAAAATTAATATTTAAGGGGGGCTTCCATACAACAAACATATTTTTTTTCCGGATTTTGGTACGGAACCCTACGTGCGCGAGTCCGACTCGCACTTGGCCGGTTTTTTAATTCAATGTCAAAACTCTAGATTTTCTGTCAAGCTATGGATAAGACTTTCGTACAATACTGTTCTGTATTCGTTAATTCAAATGCAGAGTAAATTCGTAAGACGGCAATTTGTGCAAAATTATTCCCTAACCATTCCAAAATATCAAAAATGCACAACGTTAATATTCAAGTTTTCACTTCTGCCGGCACTCCCGGAATGCAACCCGATTTTTTTTTTCTAGTATTTTCTAATGATATTAAACTTAATGATCTGTGATGACTTTAATTATACCTATCAGTGGTCTTCATTTTTACTTTCGAATTTTAAATTATTTTTAATAGTGTTTAATAATATAATCGACTACATCTCATACATTGCAAACTTTATTTTGCAACTTGTGAATGTAGCTCAGAATCGTCACACAAAAAAAACAGTTTAGTGACATAATATAACATAATATTGGGGAGTACTTTACCACCAAGGCTGTAATAAAATATACACCTAACTTATATTAGGTCTTTACCTATGAAATTGCCGATATTTTGTCACATACAGAGAAAATAATAACTTCTATAATTTAAATTTTTAACAAAATCGTGAATATTACATCGAATTATGATCATGATAGTTAACTATCAGTAAAAATAAAGTCCATATTTTAGCTTTCGTGACATTAAAAAAAAGATCTTGAAAGCGACTCTTTTTTTGTGAGCAAAAAAAAGGGTGACCGAAGGGGTTGTAACTTAACCAAGACTTATTTTTTCGCTTATCTTAAATGGAAATAAGTTAGCATAGTGTTCAAACATTAGTACATAAAAGTTTTGTTACATGAGTGTTCATGGTTGTTAAATGAACAAAGAAAATGCTATTATGAAAAATGCAACTTCTTGAAAAATCTCCATACAAATCGGCAATTTCATAGGTAAAGACCTATTATATTATCTGGGGCCCTACTTTTTAATCCTTCGGCTGGTATCGTGCGCTCTTTTCTACAGATTTTCATTCGATCTAGCAAAATCCGTATTTTCGAATCACTTGTACAAAACTATTTGACCCGGTGGCCAAAACTGGCACTAAGGCGACTCAAACGATAACGCACGACTCGCCCTCAACCCGAACTCAACTCAAACTCACCTCGACTGCAGCCCACCTTGAAATACATCGCTTACAATTTTGAGTCTTATGATACATTAATAAGCTCTTGTGTAATGTTCAGGTGAGTTTTAGGTGAGTTCGGGTTGAGTTTGAGTTGAGTTTGAGTTGAGCTCGGGTTGTGTTCGGGTTGAGTTTGAGTTGAGTCCGGGTTGAGCACGAGGCGTGTGCAGTTGCTACGACAAAATATAACGGATCTTATTAATGTGTTATAAAACTCAAAATTGTATTTCAAGGAGTGGGCTCCGGTTGAGTAGAGTTCGAGGTGAGTTTGAGTTGAGTTCGTATTGAGGGCGAGTCGTGCGTTATCGTTTGAACGCAGCCTAAGTGTTTTTACATGCGAACTGCTAAAAAATGGAATGCGCTGCCTGCTCATGTGTTCCCCTTAGTCTCTTCAAGGCAAGAGTGAATATGCATTTTCTGGGCAAGCATGCTACACCTTAGACCACATCCTGTTTATGAAGCAAGGTGGTGGTCAAATGCCTGTTCCAGTTCCTAATAAAAAAAAATTAATAATGATATTGTTACATAAGTGAACGCCATGTCATCTAATAGACGACAGCGACGCCGTCACCGAATCAGATACTTTTATACTGTTTCAGTGCCTGTTGTCAATTGTGACATTACACCGTGAAAATCTTAAAAAAAAAAGAAAAACCTCCTTCAAATACCTTAAAATAGAAACAGCTTCAAACACAAATAGCTCTAAAAAGCAAGAAATATTATTAAAATCACCAATACGCATTTCAATTTTAATAAAAAACGTCTATTGAAGTCGAGTGGGGCTGGATGGAGGACAACTTTTATTATACTAAAATCCCTACCAGACTTCATTAGAGGTTTTTATTAAAATAGAAATGCGTTTGGTGATTTTATTGTTATTTCTTGCTTTTTAGAGCTATTTCATTTTGAAGTTGTTTTTATTTTTAGGTTATTGAAGGAGGTTTTTCTTTTTTGTTTTATTTTCAACTTTTTTGTGGTAAGTATGACACTTACCACCAAAAAGAAAAACCTCCGCGTGTAATATTTTTAACCTTATATATTTCAAAATGCCCATAACTCAATTTACAAATTCACGCTGTTTGTTTAAAGGAGTTGTTGTGGCTAAATAGTCCAAGTCTATTCCAGATAGGGTTGCCAGAGGGCCGGGATTGTCTTGGAATTACGTGCCTTGTCCCGGTGTCCAGGAATTATACTTTGTGTCCCAGATTTCAAATACCTACCAGGCTACCACTACTTGTTGTTTTCGTTACGAGTAGATAGTAAGGGGTGTGTAAGTGGTCCTATTGCTCTTCAAAAGTCCAACGCAGCTCTAGCACCCCCCCCCCCCCCCCCCCCCCCACCCCAGCTTTGTCTCGGAATTGACGCCACCAAATCTGGCAACCCTAATTCTACCATAGCTCGGTTAGTTTTGAATTGTCATAAACCCACCAATATCTCAATCACTATACATCCTATTTAAGTTTGAGGAGTTCTCTTGTCCAATGTCAATTAAATGAAAAGGGCTACATTGAAGGTTTTTAACTTTTTCTACTTTTCCACCAAAAAAATCAGCTAATTTGGTTCATAAATTATCAAAGTCATCAAGGTAGTTAACGCAAATTCATAGTATTTTCAGGATTACTTGAAAACTACTTCACTACATCACCTATATGAATGATGCAGTTAATTTAATAAATAAGTGTGAAATATATCAGTTTGCTGACGACACATGTCTTGTTGCTAGTCATAAGGACTTAGATGAAGCCTTAAAAGACTTGCAAGCCGAGTTCACATTGCTTTCGAAATGGTCGCATGATGCAGGACTCGTACTTAACATAGAAAAAACAAAACTCATGTATATCAGTAGTAGCCATAATAGAAAACATAAAGATCTTAAACTAATTGCACACAGTCATGAATGCTTACATAAGAATCTCCAACACTGTAGATGTAATCCCATCGAAGTCGTGAATAAGCAGAAGTATCTGGGGTTAATACTCGACGATCGATTGAAATGGGTCGAACATATTCACTATGTGTGTGACAAGTTACGAGCAATTTTATCCAAATTTGTGTTAGTAAAAAACAAAATTCCATACTCTATACGTCTGCGATTATATAAGGCACTAGGAGAAACCATAATAAACTATGGTATTACTAGTTATGGAAGAACTTGTAAGTCACATCTGGACGCTATATATAAGCTACAGTTAAGAATTTTAAAATCAATAGTACCAGACAAAATTAAAATGCAATTTATAGACAACACTGACAAACTCTTTCATTACTGTAACATACTACCCGTACATGAACAAGTAAAATTAAATCTCCTCACAGAATTTTTTTTAATGATGAATTCCGTAATTTGAAACATTATAATAAACAAACACGTAGTGCATTAGATCCTAAACTAATCGTCCCGCGATACAATAACTTATATGGTAGGCAATTATTACAATTCCAGATACCGAAATTAATTAACGAACTACCAATATCATGTAAAAAAGAAATTAATACAACTAATATCAAAAACATAATCAAAAAACATTATTTATCACTATAAAAAAAATATTAATTAAGCTAGATAATTAATGATTAAACGAACTTACCTGTAAGTGAAGTTCTATCATAATTATACGAAGGATTCGTCCGAAGATATTAGTATATTAACACATGTAGTATCGCTTGCATGTATCACCACTTAGCACGTTATTTTAAAGTAATAACCTAAAAAAACCTGAAAAGAGAAGGTTTTTGACTTAAAATTGACAGATATTTTGACATTTCCGGTCCAAGCTCGCCCCGTCACTACTACATGCCAAACACTTCATTTAGTTTAAAGTTCAAATCCTATGATATTTCCTCATTTTCTTCAGTGGGTAAATAGTTATTGTAATTTACAATAATGAGTAGGGAGGGTGGGATTCTATACTAATATCTTCGGACGAATCCTTCGTATAATTATGATAGAAATTCACTTACAGGTAAGTTCGTTTAATCATTAATTATACTTCAGATTCGTCCTTTGATATTAGTATATTAACACATGTAGATGTTGAAAGCATTATAATAAGAAAATGGAAATATCATCTCTTGTGTAATTAGTCTTTTAAATTTAAAAAGAAAACCAGTCACATTTAACATAATTTTTAATGTTTTGGTAGCAAAGATGGTACCTACAGATGGTAGGTACCAAAAAGAAACAATAAGCAAGATTCGTTTGGAAAATTCAGTTTAATTATCATTAATCGATGTAATCGATGATATCTTGCAAATATAGTGAAATCATCTACCATCTGTTACGTGGAACGTCTACAATAAAGAAAAAATGTGATAGCAATATAGGTATCGGCGTACGTCGAGTGCTAAAACTGGTTACCATGGACTTGAGTCTACTCCACTATCATTGAATTTTACATTTCAGCAACCCATTATCTATATTACATATAAGGTTTTTTTTTTTGTATTCTTATATTTATTTTATATTTATAAATAAAAAGAAGTGATTATAAATTGTTTATTATAATAATAATATGTAGCATTCTCGAAAAAGAAGGTAATTATAAAATGGTTTACTTGTGTCAAATTAAAAAGAATTAATGTTTCATACTTGAACTAAACAAATAATTAATTGATTATATTATTTGCATTCTATTTGCAATAGGCTAAGTACCTAATCAATCTGAAACTTCCTTTTTCTTTTTAGAATCAATAAGTTGAGAAAGAACTTTGAAAATATTTAATAAATAGTAATAAATCTAAGATATCCATTGTATTTGAGCAATGTAAGTCTACGCAAAGGCTTAGTTAAATTCTTTACTGAACCTTGAGATTAGCTCATATTGTGCAATCAATAATAAACCCAATATTAAATAATACTGGTAATTGTGTTGCACACTTCTGTAAGAAAATTTGTGTTTATTCTGTCTATATTATTATTTGGTGAATAATGGAACCATTTTTATAACCAAACTCTGTACTTTCTGATAGTATTAGCAGACAGAGAAACTTCAATAACATAGTAACCTGTAAAATAATATCACCTTGATAATGTTGTACAAACCAGTCTATTTGTGCATAAATTTCCGTCCCTGGAATTGGAAGTTATAGGATGTTAGTATTTTAAATTAGACACTATATTACATGTGAACTATGGGTACCAAGGCTTAAAGTTGTGATGTCATGATGGCACAATTATAACAACTCTAGACTAAGAAACTGGTGGAGAAGAATAAAAACAATAGCTTGTCTGATTAATAGTGACAGAATTGTCTTTGTAAAATACTAAACAAAAATAGCGTTGTGAATGCTAAAATCTAAAATTCAAAATAATCATCTTTGGGATCCAAATGCTAGGAATAAAGAAAAAATATTTCTACTATTTTTTATTTCTACTACCTAATTCTACTTGTATTCGATTTTACTCAATTTCAGTCCGAAAATACCAAAACTGGTGATAATTTTTGAATTAGTGAATCGAATAATTTCTATTTAGCATCAGAATAATAACATCTAGAATACTTTACACTGAATACAATAAGAAAAAAGGCAATGAAAATATAATAAGCTACATGTTCTAGCTAGATAATTTATATGCAATTATTTATCAATTTTTTGATTCCTGGCCACAAGTGTCCCCCAGTCTACCCCATTGTTGAGAGGTACCAGAGAAAATAGTCCACAACTATGTCATCTCTAATTCGGTGTAAGTATCAATGACATTCAACTATATAAAGAAAAATATAATACTATACCGGTATCTACAGTTTTAATCAATTCATAAAATAGTCATAATTTAAGATATTTTGCAGTTTTGTGAACGTTGTTCTTGTGAAAGACCTTAATGGAAAGTTGTGAAGGTAGTTGCATAAAAAAATGAATTTAAATGTATTGTGCATTTCAATTCTTTAAAAAATGAACTGAGACACATTGTTAGAGTAAATATAATGTCCAATATAACAAGAAAATAATGCTGTCTAAGACGTAATAGATAATGCTGTATAAGACGTCATCAATTTGTAAAATTATGGGCACTACAATACCCAAAAGATAAGTATATTTCTATCACTTTTCTATCAATATTAGAACCATAAAGTTGATGGGATTTCTAAAATGTGTTTTCTTACAAACGATTACCATTTTTAATATAGGTTAACTTTTGTACTGTTTATAATAAATAATACGACTTCTGGCATTTCTAGAAAGTGTTTTGTTGCAAACAATAAGCATTTTTTATTTTTATTATAGGATAACTTACACAGTTTATAATAATATGACTTCTGTTAGATTTTAACTTAACCTGATATGACAACCTGATAAAACATTTTTTCTCGAACAGAGATGTTGAACCTTCAACTAAATGTGTAGTTGACAAATTATTGTCTGTCACTAAAATACATACGTATTATGTGATTGTTATGTATTCCGCCCGAATTTTAGTCATATTAATGTTAGAATTTAATATATATCTGAAGATTGTACAAGTGAGTACGAATGAGTGTAAAAGAAAATAATAATTAGTCTAAGTGTCCTTCGTAGCGCAGCGAAAATATTATTTCCACACATGCCGAATTTAGACGATTACCGGCTCACTGTCTGTGTGACACTTATGTGACTGTAGTTGGCGACCACTGCCTGTATTCTCTGAATACAGATAAATGCCGCACCAGATCCTTACGAGTGTCCTTACCCTTACCCATCCTGTGTACGATGATCGAATGTGAATGTTGACGAATGCATCATCAGCAACTGTTTCAATGGACCGTAACGGCCGCCTGCAGGTCTGCTGCGGCCTACGATCGACGAAACAAATCTTTGATGGGGCTTCCTCGCCGCGTCTCGCTGTTCGTTTGCCGTCGGAGATGAAGCATATGGTATACCTGGCTGCATATTTCTTTTGTTGTTTTCAAGTTTAAATTGTTTTAAACAAAATGTACCAGCAAATAAATATATAAATCAGTTTTAAAATTTATGTTTTATTTAAGTACTGCGCCTGGTTTACTTACAGTTTTTTCGTTGATCAATATCGTTAACCTCAGGCCTGTGGCCAATGCATCATTCATATTCGACTCAACTGTTGGTGGCCTTTTAAATGGACAGCATCAATTACACTTGAATTGACCATATACCTTCTGTTTATAATAAAATGTATGTTGTGCACAACAAATGAATGTTGCAATGCCCCATTGTATAATGTATAAAGTGCAAAACACTGTCTTAAATTACTGTCATAAAAAAGGTGTTCTATATTGGAAAGCTGCTCCTTAAGCTTCATTATTACTATTATATATCTACTTGGCTAATAATTTCTGCACATCAGAATCATTATCATTAAGATCGATCAATTTATGTTTTACACACACAAATCCAATTTGAAAATTAATAGACAGGTAATTTTTACATTTTACAAGGGCATAGCTTAGAAATAAACATACTAATTAGTTAGTGATTAAACATAAATAATAAGCCTGAAACATAGGATCTCCTAGTTAAGGCAAATGTTTAAAGTTTTTACTTATCAAAACTGTGGTACACAGTAATAAACACTTACTGCATTTATGGATAGCAAAATGTATGGATTCTATTATTCAATTTCTTATTGAAATTTCTATCAGCCGGCCCATGTTAGGCTTACCTATATTAATAGAAGCTATTTCACATGAAAATTGTGTAATATTAGGTATCAGCTAGTTGCTGTATAACTTATTATCTGGTTCCATGAAGTTGATAAATTTTAGCATTTATTTATATCTCTGCTTATGCACGTTATACTGGCAGTTTTTCGTTACAGTTGTAACGATGTGTGTAATAAAATCATACATCATTAAATTATATCAATTTTGCAATCTCAGTACCGATGGTACTCTATTATTTCGTTGGGATCAACTCAACACCAAGGATATCTATGATATCAAAATTCATACCTGATGAACTTAGCTGCTGTCAGGGCTGCTGCTGCAGCTCCAGCAGAGCAGCCGCCTGGCTGGAAGGCGGATGGCGGCGAATTCAGCGGACGGCGGAGTCACCCGATTGGTGCTCAGCAACGGTTCCAACGTGGTAACCTTTGAGGGCAGCCTGCTTTTTACACTGTCGCGTCATCAGGGGCACTTTGAGTTGCTGCACTTGTTGCAGTTGCGTTGTCTGACCTATCTATGCGGTGAAATAGTCCAGTGTGACTATTTCGAGTGCAATAGATATTTGGTTCATGCCTTATTAGACACATGCCTTATGACAGAAAGTACCCAGTATGGTAAGTTCGTGTCAGACAAATAACCAAATGGTAAAAGCCCAGTGTGGCAGTTACGCATTTTTAAATCTCAGCAAACAATGTTGTCTGGGAAAGAATGCTATTAGCATTAAGTCCGCTCTTTTTGTACTCATGTACATTAAAGTAAAATAAATATATATGGTAAAAGCCCAAAATGGCAGTTACGCATTCATAAAGGTAAGAAAACAATTATGCAGTTAGGCCAAGTAAACGGTAAAAGCCCAGTCTGGCAGTTACGCGTCCAAGCCAAGTAAACGGTAAAAGCCCAAAATGGCAGTTACGCATTTAATAGTGTTTCTCCATCTGGTATTCTTCTTCTTGTCCTCTTCCATCTTGAAAACGTTTTTCCTTTCTGCACGAAGCATTTTAACTAAGTATAATTAATTTTCACTGTATAAAATATAATTCTGAAAAAATCTCACTTTGAGATTGTATGCGTGCGTCCGTGGCGAAGCACGAAAAGCGAATGAAGTGTTTGGCATGTAGTAGTGACGGGGCGAGCTTGGACCGGAAATGTCAAAATATCTGTCAATTTTAAGTCAAAAACCTTCTCTTTTCAGGTTTTTTTAGGTTATTACTTTAAAATAACGTGCTAAGTGGTGATACATGCAAGCGATACTACATGTGTTAATATACTAATATCAAAGGACGAATCTGAAGTATAATGTACTAATAAAATTAAGCAATAAATTTAATTAATCACAAAACAAAATGTAGTGTACTTCTAAATCAATAAAATGTAAACCTGACAGAGAATCCGCCCGTGTTTACTCACTATCCTAACCGCTGTCGGCTGAGAGAACCATGGTAAGTATCTCTCTGCGAGCCCGTGGTAAGATCACGCACCGATCACCACCTAAACTGTTCAGCTGGAAGCCCCATGGCAAGTAACTTCCTGCAAGCCCATGGTAAGATCATGCTCCGAACAGACTCCTAACCGGTGTCGGCTGAGAGAATAGTCCGTAAGCGAAATCGTTGTGATCGGGCCAATATGGAAGGTAGTAGAAATAAAGTATTCTACTTACCTTACCCAATTTATTAAATTTTAATAGTTATAATATAAGACTAATTCATAAAGTTCGAGTAGTTCAAATTAATATACTTAATTAATAATTTCATTGTAAACATTGTAAAACTAAACCAGAAGTAATGCATAATCAAATATTTTTAAACAGTTCTAACACACTTAGGTTGATAAAGAGGATGAATCCCAGTGCTTGGTAAAACCTAAATAGGTTTATATAGCACTGTTAAATGAAAGAAAACATTGTTATAACTTTAAGTGTTTAATGATAATAATAATAATACTGAACCGAAAAAAGAAATAAGAAATGGGACCTTCTCGCAAGAAAACTGAATTAAACAAAAAAAAGAACTACAAAATCGGTCCATAAATGTTAAAGATATGTGCGAACAACGATAAAAAAATATACAATCAAATTAAGAACCTCCACCTTTTTTTGAAGTCGGTTAAAAATGAGCTCCGAGACTTCGATCAGAGACAATAAAAATAGACAAGACAGACTTCTTATAAAAGATAATTGAGTCATTTGGTCTCTTCGTAACTAAGTATTAGTGGGTCCTCCCAAAATTAATTTTAATTGAATTACGGGAGAAGGAACTCCACCTCGCTGTTAGTGAACGACTCAAAGTCTTTAAGACTTTTTTAGTAGAAGTGTCATTCTTTCAAAACTTTTTTTCTTCAGGAACATTAATTGACTTGTAAAATAATAGCATTTTCAACACACTTGCTCGTAAAGTGAGCACTAATACATCGCTTTTAGGGTCATAAACCGAGCTATAACAAACGCGTGCAATAAAATATATAAAACACTAATTGGTTATAGAATTAACGCTACAAAGTTAAATTAGTACCTTACTGCAAGTGCTGTGCAAGTAAACAGAGCATTCCCAATATAACAGGGTTATACAGTTATTTTTTATTGTAACAACAAAGAGGTTTTATGCCGCTGAAAATTCATACACATTTTTGGAATAAATAAAAGTGTAAGTCCTTAATTAAGTCAAACAAATATTTATTATTATATTTTTTTTATAATTCACAATATTGTGTTATTAAATATTAAAATATTTGCATTTTATCACTTAAAATTATAATTTTAACCATAGACATAGAAAATTTTTCGCTACGCTCAAGTAGATGGACAATGGTGCGAGGGAGTAACCGATTCTTACGGCTTATGCATAGCCTTCTTTAATTCCAAGCCCTGAAGTGAGCAGAACGGCAACATCGCATGTGGTCAAGCACATGCTTAATATTATAATTACCTATTATTTATTATTTATTTTTCCCATATTATCTATGTTTAAAATAGTTGTAAATTGTGATGTGAGATTTTTTCAATAAAGATTTTAAATTTATTTTAATTATTTATTTATTAGGACCTAAGGTTTGGGTCAAATTGTTTGACCTTCTCTGGGGTCCTTTAGTATGATGAGGATTTTGAACTAGGCCACCTCTAGCAATGAATCTTACATCATTGGCAAGGTCTTTAAATTTGAAAGACTTTATTGTATGACAGCAAACGTCAACTATAAGTACTTTGAGAATGGTAAGGCTCTGAACTCAACCAAATTTTATAACATTAATAACCTGAAACTCCGAAAATAATAACAATTGATAGAAATAATGTTTGCAGCAAATATTCATTAAATGAAAACCTTTCTAATGATATATCATTCATTGCTAGAAGTGGGGTAGATCAACACTCATAGACAATTAACCAGTTTTATACTTTAATAACCTGTAACTCCAAAAGTATTAACAATTGATATAAAGTATTTTAACAGCAAATATTTGTCTCTTAAAGACCTTCTAATGATATATCATTTATTGCTAGAGGGCGTGTCAATCAACCCTGCTGAACAAAATCAACAAAAAAGATGATATTTTTGACAGTCATTTTTTCCTGATTAACATTGATATTTTTCATATTGTTTAATATATTATATATATTCTTTATTGCACTGATAATAATTGTTACATAAGTCATTATGATAATTGTAAGCAAAGGTGGACTTATCTCTAAAGAGATCTCTTCCAGCCAACCTAAGAGGTGTCAGAGATTTATAGTAAGCGGGTACATAAAGTGCAAGACATAAAGTAATAATAACTAAATAATAAGATAATAATACAAAACCTATACTTGTTCATAATATATAAAATACATATGCATATATAAATAAAATATAATATACATACATACACTAAATACATACTCAATACATACATATAAATAAATATGTAAGTGATTATGAGATAATGTTATTTATGACTCAGGGTGCGATAATTGTGCTAGAAAGTGCGATTTAACTTTTGATTTAAAGGTCTTGACGTTGGGGCAATCCTGGATGTTCAACGGGAGTTTATTCCAAAGCTGTACAGCTCTAACAGAGAAGGAGTTACGGAGGAAACTGGTGTTGCTTCTAGGTAGCTCCAGCATCTTAGTGATGCAAGCCCGCCTAGGGCGAGAGGGAGGAGGAAGCATCTGGAACCGGGAAACGAGGTACTTAGGTGATTTGGGATCCTTGAGGATTTTGAAGAGGGCAGAAAGGATGTGCATATCACGGCGAAGGCGTATAGGAAGCCATTTAAGCTGGCAGCGAAATTGAGACACATGATCGTATTTACGTAAACCGAATATGAAACGTATGGCCAAATTTTGTAGACGTTCCAACTTGTTCAGTTGTTCCTCGGTCACATCCAGAAAGCAAACGTCAGCGTAGGCGTAGCAAAGTGGGAGGAGCAGCGATTGGGCCAGCATAATTTTAGTTTTGAAGGGAAGGAAGTATTGAAGTCGCTTGAGGGAGTGGGAAGAATAGTGAATGCGTTTGCTAATTTCAGCAATATGCGGAGACCAAGACAAAGTGCAGTCCATTATTAGTCCGAGGTTTTTAACTTTGTCTGTGAATGGGATTGTCAGGTTATTATAGATAATTGCTGGAATAGCTTTCCAGTCAACTTTGCTCCTTAACCGGCTGCTGCCGACAACCATAGCCTGACATTTGGTAGGGTTAACAATAAGACCAAACGAGGTGGCCCAGTCCCGGATAGAAACTAGATCCTTATTCAGAGAGTCCATCGCTTCAGCAGCCTCGGCAACGGAGAAATGTCTGTAAATTATATTATATTAAGCATTTCAATAAAAGAACTAAATTATTTTCATATTTTCAACCCCACACGATCACTACGAAATAAAATATCGACTTTTTAAAACTGAAATATTCCCATACATTTAGTATGGAGACTGACTATGGGCATTGGGCATGACCACAAACTGACAGTAACAGACGTTGCCAAACTTATGTTCATGGCTTGCAAATAGAGAAGGCTATGGCTTATGCGATGTGTGAGAAAGAGTTAAAAAAAATACAGCAGAACCTGGTTTGACTTCATTTAGCGTCTTTTATCATCTTGGTGAAAAGCGTCCACTCGATTATTATGTGATTTTGATCGCGATCGGGTCGATTTGGCTCTTATAACTACATTAATCAATAATGGTGTCGTGTTCTGTGTTGAATTGTAATGTTACTTACGACAACAACCCAAATAAACAATAATTTCACAGGCAAATAATATTGTATATTATTTTCATATTTCATATTTTAGTTGAATATATTCCCAAACACATTAAGTAATACAAGCTATTAACCGCCTATTTTCTAAATAAAGGCTGATTTCTAAACATTATGAGTTAGATAAAAAGATATTATGTCGGTGAACTTGTGAAAATAAGGCGTAGAGATTGATCAAAAATTATTGATATCGATACTCATGTCGATGATTTCCAATATATCTTTGTCTTTGTGAACACTGATAGTTTATCTAAAGGCCTAAAGCTGCTTTTAACCGACAGTTTTCAAATGGCAAATTATACCTACTTAAGTACCAATTTAACAATATTTCCAAGTTTCCTGTAAATCCAGTGATTAAGTTACTGGATAAAATGTCATAAACAGAATAGGCTGGGAGCCTCAAAGGAGACTAAGAAATTATTTAAATAAAATTGATCAAAATCTTGTTTGTGTTTTATTTATTAGAGCAACAATTTATGGTTATCGACAACTTAAAACTGACTTCAGGGCATCTCTAAAATTAACGCACTCGTTTACAAATTTTCACACACTGGCTCATGTCACTTTTGGTGTCGCAGCCAAGCAAACTCTGTTCGTCTATTCCACTGGAATATTAAGTTTATGCCAACGAACTAAAATCTATGGAAGCGTAATTGCAAACAAATATTGCTTAAAAAATGCCACCACGGGGCCGAAAAAGTACAACCCGCTCAGCTTTAGTCGGGCCAGCCACGCACCCGGTGACTGACGTTAATGTTTTTTTCAATAAATTGCAGTTTGTATTGTAGAGAAAAGATAGAAAGAGAGAGTTTATTAGAAATGACGTCCTTTATAGTCGAATGGTGTAAAAGATGCAAAGAAGGCAGTAAAAAGATGCAGAAAAAACGTATTTTATTTTTTCGTTTAAGTATAGAAAATATCTATAAGTATACAAATTATGGTCGCTAATAAGCAACCAGTGTTCAGATGCTTTGTGCTGCATAGTTAAATGCCAGCATTTTTAGCTCTATCCACTTAGTTGTACTTTTCATGTGGTGCCATTTTATGAGCAGAATGCTTATTCGATTGTTTTAGTTCGCTGGTTTATGCAATTAACAAATATTTTGTTTATGACGTATCTGTTGCTATATGGTAAATTACTTTGTTTTTTCCTCGCAAATGTGTTGAAAAACGTTGTATGAAACTCGTGAGCTCTTGCTTATTGCACACTCGGCTGAGTTACACCCTCGCCTGCGGCTCGGGCTGCAACACACAGCCTTGTGTGCAATGCGCAACCTAAGCTAACTTGTCTCATAATGTAGGTACTATTTGTATCACAAAATAAAGAATATACTCGTACAGAGCTGCATAGTGGCAACCCTGGACCTAAATTGCCCATTGATGATGCCCATTAATAGGATTATTATCGATAACAATAGTCTATTTCCGTATAGGGTTGTCACTTTGCAGTTTTCCATACAAAAAAAAAACAAATATTACAGGTTATTATGAAACGGGTGGAATGCCTAATTTTTTTTTGTCCTAACTGTCTTTGGCACACCAATTATTGGCCTAATTTTTTTCGCACAATTTTCATTTGACCTAAATTTGTTTAGCCTATTTTCACTTCGCCTAAAATTTATTCGCCGCATTTACACTTCCTAAATTCATCATTCATAAATAATTCCTAATGTTTGAAAGTACTAAATTACGATTCGCATGTGTAACCACTTATAATTTTTTCACACATTTGTTATCTACTTCTACGAAAAACTACGAGGGAATGTAGTGATACCTTCTAAAAACACTGGACTATGGGCCCTAATAATACCACGTAAACTTTTTAAAAATCATTATCTATTAATAACTTATTAAATAAATCCTCTAAGGGTGCCTTTCAGTGGTATAACCACCTTAATAAAATTATTTTTCACAGTTTTTTTTTTGTTAACATTGACATAAAATAGTCGATGTTTTACCTAAAGTCGGTCACAGTTCATTTGTTATTCCGTACCTATGTAACGAACGCTATCTAGAGACACGTTTCGCGGTTCCTTCAGGGCCTTACAAATTTATGGAGGCCGAAAACTCTTGGCCTTTTGAATTATGAACATTTTCCTTTGCACCGAAAGCACGTTTGTCCAACGTACTCTACTGCTTTTCTTTTTTTATATTCTGTTTACTTCGCCAGTTTATGCATTTTTAAAGACAGCCTCCGTGAAGGTCCACCAAATATGTCGTTGCATCAGAGACTGTCAATTAATTTCAAATACATTTATGATCTTTAGGGCGCGGTACGATTGACAGCATTTATTGGTAGCGAGCTATTAGCTATGAGAATTTGGCTACTAAACTACTTACTAGTGACTCCGTGAGCTGTCTACAGAATCTCGCGTTAAAAAGTAGCTCAAATTGTTGTTTAATAACAAATTATAGTAGTTTATGAAACTGATGCATAATGAGGGGTATTAAAACATGAGTGTGTGTTTAAAAACCAAGCCGTAGGCAAGGTTTTTAATAGTATTACAGGAGTGTTTTTATACCTAGTTATGTACAGTTTTATACACTACTTTATCTACTCTCATACAATTTGTGATTGAACCTACAAAATAAATTAACAATAATAAAAAGAGAAGGTAAGTAGTTTCTCGACTTTCTACGACTAGGTAGGTAGTAGGTAGGTACTTACCTAGGTTCAGTAAGACGTTTTTCCGTCACCGCATCTAAAATATCGGGCAGAGTCCACACTCATTACTATCAGACATTTTTAAGCAAAAGTAAAAATTAAAATCAAAACAGCGCGTATTCTATTAGAAAAAAACCGGACAAGTGCGAGTCAGGCTCGCCCACCGAGGGTTCCGTACAGACCTACATCTATACATAAAATAAAGCTATAGAAAAGTTGTGTCGGTACAAAGGAAATATTTTGAAAAAAGTGGTTGGTAGTTATTAGTTTTTTTATATGAAAACTGTACTACGGAGAGTTCAAGCTTCATCCCAGGTTCTACCTACCGGAATTATGTGAAAAATTGCTTAGATTATAAGTTGGACTCCAAGCTACCAAAATGTAAAAAAATACCATCAAAATCCGTTCAGCAGTTTTTAAGTGATTCGCGCAAAAACATTTAGAATTGACTGCTATATATAGATAACCATTGGAAATCCTTTGTCGCCACGTAGAAAATAACCCTTCCAGGGATTACGACAAAGAATTGACCACGGGCGGAGGTTTGAAATGGAATAGTACATTACTGCAGCGGCACTCAAGACAGGCATTGAAGAACATACGTGAGTCCATCAATGCCTAGTTGCAGCCAAGGCTTGTATAGTATACTTTTCTCAAATAATGCGCGGAAATTCAAACCAAGTAGCTTATAAACTTTTAACTTTTTAGTTTTAAAAGTTTTCAGTTTTTTATTTTTATTTTAAATTACAGTAATTGAAAAAGAAAATGGAAAGATTTTTTTAATCTTTTTGGAATGTGCACATAAAGGCCTTTCATTTGATACCCATATTGAAAAAAAAATCTGGTTTTTTTTTCATTTATTTCCAGTTTTTCAATTTTTTTCAGTTTTTTGGAAAGTGCTCATCAAGGCCTTTCATTTGATACCCATACTGCAAAAAAAAATTTTCTTTTGTTTTTTTTTTCAGTTTTTTGGAATATGCTCATCAAGGCCTTTTATTTGATACCCATATTGAAAAAAAAAATTTTTTTTCAATTTAATTTTTTTTCCATCTTTTTGGAATTGCGCTCATCAAGGCCTTTCATTTGATACCCATATTGCACCAAAACATTTTTTTTTTCGTTTTTATTTTTTTTCAGATTTTCGGAATGTGCTCGCTCATCAAGGCGACATTTGATACCTATAATTATTTGTGTTTCATTGAAAAGTTCGCTCCATATCTGAATTACACGTGTGTAATCAGTTTTAATAGAAACATTGCCAACTTTGGCAATTTTTGTATGAAAATCCATTATTACACGTTAGTAATGGATTCTCATACAAATATTGACGGCGCGGTTTAGGTCTGTCCGTAAACTCCGATTTAGCACGAAGAAGTTTGTCAAAATAATGTTCGAATTTCCAAGCATGTTTGAGAAAATATAATATAATTACAAACCCACCGCACCTGTATAAAATACAAGTACTGCTAATTGTCAACAGATGGCGCTGTATATCAATAGTACACTGTATAATGTTCTGTGAAATGGTGTTATCTATCGCAATGTTATTAGAGAAAATGGGTGTATTCCAACTAGGGTTACCATCCGTCCGGATTAGTCCGGACTTGTCCGGACTTTTAGACTATTGTCCGTACTTTGTCCGGCTTAGTAATTTGTCCGGCTTTTTAAGATTGGGGGGTATACTAGTAAAAAATCATACATAGCAGTAGTGTTCGAAAGAGAAGTCCATACATTTGTATGGAATCTGGATTTGTCTGTGAAAATGTCCGGACTTTTATTAAAAGGTCCGGCTTTTTGTCAGGACTTTCCAAATTTTGCAATGGTAACCCTAATTCCAACAAGACCCTTGCTCCGAAAGTCTGTTTCCATCCCGTTCGAGTCACGTCATATCGGTGTGAAAAACGCGCTGATTGTTATATACCTACTCTGTGGTGATAGCTATTGGTCTGCTGGAATGCACTCCGTTGATTGTTTTACTCTTTGACCCCCTGTCATGCAGCGTGACATACCGCCATGTTGCGAAAATATTTAGAGCCAAATTTATTACTTTTCAATTTTATTTTTAAAAGTAATTAACTATATCAATATTTGAAAGGATCTGAATAATTAATAATGATAAATAGTGATATTTTAAAAAGAATTAGTGGCGCGATTATCACAAAAGTAATTAGAAGTTAAACTATGACCGCGCATACCGTTGTTTCACCAAGATGATTAATAATTACGTATTTTAATGACCATATTTTTTATGATTTAATTACAAATATACAGTTTTCAGATTTATTCCAGTAAGTGTAGTATAAGACGCTATTACCTGCCAAATTTCATAGTCCTAGGTCAACGGGAAGTACCCTATGAATTTTGATTCCTTTGAGAGTATCGAAAATGCATTTTTTGCGCCCTAAACGGCAGTATCTTTTTTTTACGCTAACTTAAAAGTTTGATTTTTTTACAGCTTCAAGGGACCGTAGACCTTAGTATATGGTTTAAATTTCAACTCGATACCTCCACGCGTTCCCGAGATAAAGGGTCTTGACAGACAGACGGACGGACGGACAGACAGACGGACAACAGAGTGATTCTATAAGGGTTCGGTTTTTTCCTTTTGAGGTACGGAACCCTAAAAATATAATGAGGTAGTGCATTCCAGCAGACTAATCGTTACGCTAAGTCATCAATCACCATAGAGTACATTTTAATCATGGAAAGTATGTGGAAATATCATTTTTTAGGGTTCCGTAGCCTAAATGGCAAAAAACGGAACCCTTATAAATTCGTCATGTCTGTCTGTCTGTCTGTCTGTCTGTCTGTGTGTCCGTATGTCACAGCTACTTTATTCCGAAAGTATTAAGACTACACAGTTGAAACTTGGTAAGTAGATGTATTCTGTTAACCGCTTACCGAATTTAATACAAAAATAAGAAAAATAAAAGATTAAGGGGGGGCTCCACATACATGGAACTGAAACTGAAAAAATTTTTTTTCTTCAAACCAACACGTGTTGGGTGTCTATAGATAGGTCTTTAAAAATGACATTGAGGTTCTTAAGACAACTTTTTCTCAAAGTTAACTGTTTCAAAGATATACATCGCCAAAGTGGTAAAATGTGTGTCCCTTTAACTTTTGAAATAAGAGAGTGAAAAATCTAAAAAAAAATATGCTGTAGATCTTAATAAACACTTTCAACCAAAATTGGTTTGAATGAGATATATTAATTAGTTTTTGAGATATATCACATTTTCCAAAACCGCAAATATAACTTTGTCATTCATACCAACACTGTGAAAAACAAAGTTATTTTTGCATACGAAAAATGATAGGTGGTATTAAATATGGTATGGTATAAGGTAACTACGGAACCCTATGGCGCGTGGCCCGACACGCACTTGGCCGGTTTTTTTAAATATCGCGGCACTGCTTTCTTCTTGGATTTGCCCTGTATCGTAATGAGAAAAAAAAGTTATTTTATAGTATACTTCAGTTAGCGAAGGTATGTTATAAAATAACTTTTTAATTTTTTTTCGGTATTGCGTGTATAAAGTATGTCAATATAAATTCGCTTTGAAATTCATAATTCGAATTTTACGATAAGAGAGTAGATAAAATAATATACGCAGTTGTTATATCTTTTTAATTATTTTATAATTTTTAGCACTAGTTTTTTTGGTTGTTTAAGTTAAATTGATATTTTTTAATACTGGAAGTTGATTCGGTAATCATTCAAATCGTAAAATCATTATTAAAACCACTTTTACACTATTTATTAATTACAATACTTATATTGTACCATAATTTTGATTTTTCCATAGATTTTCATCCCTGTAGTTACTTAAATAGAGGTAAGAGTAGTCCAGTTGATCAATTTTGTACACGTGTTTCCGTACTGACAGCTCGATGACGTTTCTTGTTTGTCACTGCCTATAAAAGCGAGAGCTCAGCCCTTTGTGGCACTTTTTTTGGTTGAGCCGTCGGACCACATGAGTAACGAAAGGACCAGAGACAAAGCTTCTCAATAACGTGAAATTCTAACTTACAACTAACAAAACAAGCAATGCCCTAAGATCGTCCACTGTCTGCAGTTGTCAAAACAGGTTTTTTCCGGTTTTTCCGCGTACGTGACAAGCGGCCAGTGGACACGCACACATGCCCCGCGTGCTTGTAGTGGTGCAACTGATTCGCGCGGTTGTATGAAGCTTTACCTCTGGTCCTTTCTTTACTCATGTGGTCGGACTGAGCAGATCAGCAGTTAAGTGATTTTCCTGTATTTTTTTAAATATAGAGTTGTATGAATATAATATTGTTAGGTTCTGCCTAAGTGTTGTGTGAGGTGAATAAGTAGTGATATAATGAAACAACACGAAGAAAAAGAGAGGAAACAAAGAGAAGCAGCTGAACGCAGATACATAGCACCGAGATACCATCGCAAAAACGTCTTGTATGCGAACATAACCTCAATTTCACAATTTCCACCACTGCCTAAACAGGCACCCCAAGCACAACCACAGTACCAGCCACCAATGCAGCAAAACGAAGTCAAAACAAATAAAGAAAACGGCATGGAGCCTTTAGGGCAAGAGCTACAAATAACCATGAAACAGATACTACACCAACTACAGCTACAACACGAAATCCTCATCAAAATTCTCAACAAATAACCCAAGAAATCAATATCAAAAGCTGCGCATACTACACCTCAATGCGCAAGGACTCAAAGGCAAATTTCTCGAGCTAAAATCCTTAACCGACCGTCATAAACCACATATAATCGTTGTCAACGAGTGCCACGTGGATTTTTCAAAAATCCGTCTGAACCTCTTGAACTACGATAAGATCACTCACTCGATCGCGCCGCATCTAACCACAGCCATGTACGTTATGCGAGGAATACGCTGGAGTCAGACCGACGTGACCCCAGGTACAGAAGAAAGAGACCGCCAGATCGAAGGCGTCGCCATCAACCTCACTTACGACCATCTGACCGGAAACTCCCTCAAAATTAAGGGAATATACATACCGAACAGATCAGAGCACATCGACACCGCAGCACTTAACGATGAGCTAGAAGACATAATAACCGAAGCCCCAAGCATCATCATCGGGGACCTCAACCTTAAAATGATCAAACTCAATCAGACGAGAGACGAAGGGGCAGGAATACTCGTCCGCGACCTCAGTAACTCCGACGTCTGCACCATACACCACACGGGCCTACCCTCACGACCTAACAGTGCGGGCTACGGCATCCTCGACGCAGCTATCTTCTCGCACGATGCTCAAGCCTTCGATACTATAACATGCCGACAAATAACATTGGTCGGTTCTGATCATATGCCCTGGTTAATGGACCTAAACATAGTGATAGACAGAGAGAAAACACTGGTAAGAAACACCCGCGCTATTGCAAACAACAAAGAAATCAGACAACAATTTCAACAAACCCTATGGGATAAAACTGCGCATCTACCAAAAGAGATCACAACTGACGCAGAATGCGAGGAGTATATTCTACAACTAGAAAAAGCTATCACAGAAACTCTAGATGAATATGCACCACTACATGAAAACAACAAAAGAGATCAACTCCCAAAAGAGATTAATCAATTAATCGACAAAAGGAACCAAGCAAAAAAGAAAGCGTGGCGACTACGCTTCAATCAGGACAGAATAACGGAACAAAAAAGAATCTATAATCGTCTGAAACATGTAGTTCAACAAACACTTACAGAATACAGCAGCGAGAAATGGTCACGGATAATAAACGATCCACAGAACAACAGAACCCAAATGTGGCGAATCCAACGCAACCTGAAGGCGCCAGTACAAAGACTCCCCCAAATCGAGGGCTGCAACAATGAGAAAGAAACCATCAACGCCCTGGTCGACGCAGCGATCGTTACAGAAGCCGAGATAGACAAAGAAGATAAGAGTACAGAGAAGACCACACCTTTCCAGCCTCTCGACCCCACATCCACTGAGGAAATCAGATACGCGCTGAGACGCTTCAAAAACAAGAAGGCATCTGGCCCAGATAAAATCAAAGCGGACGCCCTCAAACTCGGAGGCGATCCCTTCCTCATCAGGTACAAAGTGATAGCTGACTATCTATTACTGACAGTTTATTATCCCAACAGATGGAAAATCGGGGAGTGCATCTTCCTACACAAAGCAGGCAAGAACCACCGAGACGCCAAATCGTACCGACCCATCACCCTTCTAAACATCATGGGTAAACTACATGAACGTCTGCTCTTGTCACGCCTGCGACAGACGGCTGACAGACTGCAACCGCCGTTCCAACACGGATTCACCAGGAACAGAGGAACAGGCACGCAGATCCTTCGCACCGGCAAGTTCATAACGGATGCACTGGAAGCGAAAGAGAGCGTGGCTATGGTATCAACGGATCTCTCGAAGGCCTTTGACTCCATAAATCACGAAGGTCTGACGAAGAAGCTTCAAACAGCCGACGTCCCGAATAACATCATCAAACTAATAGAGAATTACCTGAGCGGCCGCAAAACCTACGGTCGCTTCAGAACCACCAACGGTGACGAGAAACCAGTACCACACGGAGTCCCCCAAGGATCTATCTTGGGCCCGGTCATTTTCAACTTGTACGTACACGACGTATGGGATCAGCGGGACCGCATCCGCGGACTCAAGCTCTCCCAATATGCCGACGACTTGTGCATCCTCAACAGATCTCCTAATCCAAACTACGCAACGCACCGCGCAGGCTGGGCTGCCGATACCATCATCGACTACTACCGTCGCTGGGGGCTAAAATGCAATGTGGACAAAACGGAGTGTGCCATGTTTACTCACAAGAGAAATTACTGCAGAACCATTCGCATCAGAGATGAGGTACTCGAATATAAAAACAACATAAAATATCTCGGTGTACACCTAGATAAGACCATGACCATGGGCAAACAGACGGATTACGTCGTGCAGAAGGCACGACGAGTACGCGGCGCGCTAGCCCCTATCATAGGCTGGCACGCCAAGACGGATCTGACGGTAAAACTTGCCGTCGTTCAAGCCTGCCTACTTCCTATATTGGATTATGGTGTGGTACAATTACTCTCACGTTACAGTAAGAGCAACTTACTAAAAATTGAACGCCAATATCGAATGGCTCTCAAAACTACTGGACAATTCCCAAGACGCCTAGAGACTACACAACTCTGGGAAATGCTCGATTGGGATCCATGGCACCTCCGTGCACAAGATCTAAACGAGGACATGCTCCGCCGATTACACGAAATGCACATCGAGGACTTAGAGACCCCTGGTGACGCCTACCTAGGCTACGGACAGCACAACCCCCTCCTAACTAATACTAGATTAGGTGAAATAGATTATATAACTAAAAAAGACAGGAGCCGACCGCTCAGCAAACGTACTACTGCTCCACGTCCCCATAGATTGTAATTAGGTAATTGTAAATATTAAGGATAAGACAATATGAAACAACATTATAAATTTATATAAATTCATTCTGTATATAGTAATAAGCACACAGCATAGCACTACATGACACCTATACAGATCTTTTAGACTAATATAAGTAGATTGTAAGTAGCTGACACACATACAGGCCGAATACACCATCGACCTGTAAAGAAATTGTAACATACAAACTAAAGAAATAAATATTTTTCTATTCTATTCTATTCTAAGTAGTGATATCAGTGAGTAATTATAATTAGAAATTATATTAATTAATAATATTATGATAATGATCAATAATACATATGAAACGTACTTTCTGATATCATTATTTGTTTTAGTTAATTATTAAGTAAACACGTATAATTTACATAAATATACTTACTTTTTCATTTTATAGCTAACCCGTTACTTGATAATAAAGGTTTAAAATTTACTTTCATATTTTATTGAATAAAGGTTTAGAGTTTACTTTCATATTTTATTGAAATGGTTTATTTAAAATAAATAATTGTCATATACTCGTTTTGGATTTTATTTCTTCAAATGCTATTAAACAATCTGTTCTTCTTTAACACAGTCATAAGTTCTGTCACAACCTTATTATTTTCAAATTTCGAATATTGGCAAGAAATAGTTTTGGTTGATTTTGAAATAAGAACTTTTGAGTCTTCTTACGTTACGTTCCCTCAAATATGGTTGAGCGAAACGATGGCTGGTTCATACGTCATGCTCGTGAACGGGTGCTGCCAGTGGGAATAGGTCTGCTACAGTCTGCTTGTATAAAGGCGTCATAAATAAAAAATCTGTTTTCTATTGTCTGTATGTACTTCTTACTCAAAACATATTATTCATAACTTACCTTTGTTTTGATTTATTTAATTGCAATCTTTTTACTTTCTATAGTCAGTAGTTTTGGATAAGACCTATGAAAATTTGGACATTAATTTTCAATTCGATGCCTTAACATGGGTAGCCTTAGTATGTCATGCTCTTTTTAATCATTTCTGCGGTGGTTTCGTGTGAGGCGGGTCGTTACGTTTCCTCATATCAAATATAGTTGAGCGAAGCGATGGCTGGTTCATGCGTCATGCTCGTGAATGGGTGCTGCCAGTGGGAATGTGTCTGCTTCTGACTACCTATCTTAACGCCTGAAACTACAAAGTAGCTTCTACAGGGTGAAATCTTAGTCATTGGCAATCTTTTAAAATAAGAATCTAACTGCGATGTTGATAACTTTAGGAGAAAAAATTCTTAAATCGAAGCTATCAAAATTCAAGATGAAATAAACATAAAAAATCACAAGAAGTCAAAAAAATTGAAGATCTCTGATGCTAAAAAACATAAAAGGAACGTTTTTTCCTATACGTAAAGGACCGAACGTTTTTACGTACTATTATTTTCATTTTATGTTTCACTCAGTTCATGTTTTTGGCATTGGTAAGGTTTTCATTAATTATGTGTAAATACTTGACGTTAACTACCCCTTAATATCTTTCGATGTGACTGCACCTTTACTTTAAGGCTCTTATATACCTCAAAGTGGCGCCCGCCCTCATCTTAATTAGATTTATTGCTCGCCAAGTAGGTACCTGCATAATGTATCGAAAATTCACATGTACAGTCAACCAAGTTGAATCATGACCCACCTTAAGGTAATTTTCTTACAGTCATTCAAATACAATTAGGTTGATATTATCTTGAACGTTCATTACCTTGGTAACGAACCTGTTATCATTCTATTAGACACTGACAATGCTGACAGTCACTGGCTAGGTTATGGTGAATAGATCGGACTGACTCGACTATAATCGTTCGTGACAACAACTGAGAAATCCTACTAAAATACTGTATCTGTCATTCATACTATTTTTTCTCATGACTGACTACTACTTGACATCTGACACAATGTTATATTGTCTTCATCTTCTTCCTATTTTTGGTTTGGCAATCTACTCTCCTCTTTAGGGAGTTATTTTTGCCAGTGTCAACTGTTGAATAGTGTCATTTTATTTCTTAAATTATAATTTCCTACCTTAGAAAGAGGATTATGAACAAGAACCTTATATATGACTCTGGACATTGCGTCACCTTTTGGGGCTTGAAGAACGAAAAAATAACCTTGAATGACGTCAACGATATTTTCCATCTCTTTCATTAGGGTGACAACAATGTTGTCCATTCGTAGGACAGTCACTACAAACAGGTACTTACTACAGACTTTCAACTTATGCCTACGGCGTAAGTTTTTTGGACGACCAATCCAAACATTCAAAAGTGTTTAGATTCTAAACATTTGAATGTTTAGAATAGTTTAGATGTTAGTTAGTGCCAAAGTTTGTATGTTTGGGTATCTCTAAACGTACAAACATTCGCATTTAGAATATTACTGCATTTATAGGATTATTACTACTTTTGACCAACCATATTATAACCTTTCTATATATTCATTCAAACCCCCCTTTTGGCCAGCGGCGGCGCGCAACACAAAATATTTACTTAATGATTATTTTCGGTTGGCTCCTCTCCGGATGGACGATACTGTTTTGGAATGGTGGTCACACTGGGGGTCAAGTCTGCTATTGTTAACATCATATAATCGTGTTTCAATGGTGTTTGAACGGTAATGCTTTTTAACACAGTTCTTGATTCTTAAACCCAAAACTGAGACACAGTGTCTAACGGGTTTGGATTTTTAGGAAAAACAATGTGTTTCAATTTTGGGTTTACAAAAACAAGAATTGTGTCAAAAAGCATTATCATCCAAACACCATTGAAACACGATTAAGGCGTTAGTCACGATAATAGCAAACTTGACCTCTTGGTCTTGTACGGTCCGGCTGGTTAAAAGTCAAAACTTGGAGATTACGTGGTGAGGTTTAAGACTTAGGTACAGATGCCGGCATATACAGTGCCTTTGGTCTTGGACTAGCGATAATTTAAAGGCGTGAAATACACCTAATTTTATCGAGAAAAACACCCACATGCTAGGGTTTATTCCCACTCCTGTTGGAATGGCCGCCATTTTAAATTTGACTTTTTATTTTAGATGATCCTGCGGAAAAATATTATTTTCTCCGGATTTAGAAGTCCTACAGTTAAAACAAAAATATTGTTTGAAAGCTAATAATATCGCCTATCAATAAAATTAAAAATATGTGTAATCTTTTAATTTAAATACGCCATAAAAAATGACTGAAGTAAAATTTTATAAGAAATTTGTGTGCTTTTTTTGAGTTTTTATTACATTTCTCAAAAACTAGGACATTAATGTCCATTTTTTTAGCATTATTCAAATACACAGAGATATTATCTTCAAAACGACTTTAATATTTATTGCTCTATGTTGGAAATTTCGAGAGTTATTTTTGTTTCAATTATGACCCTCACGTAACCAAAAGTTGATTATTTTCGTAAATGTACATAATTACAAGTATTTTGAACATATTTTAAATTAGATTGGTAATTTTATCTGAATACAAATTTCGTCAAATGATAAAATCTAGTTTTTTTGGAGTTTTGATTTTTTTCATTTTCCAAAATAACCATTTAGTGCTTGTAAGGGTCATATTCGAACAACAATAGCTCTCGAAATATGCAACACAGAGCAATAAATTTTGAAGTATTTTTTAAGATAATATTCCCGTGTATTAGAATAATGCAAAAAAATAATGCATTAATGTCCTAGTTTTTGAGATATGTTAGAAAAACTAAAAAAAAAGCACAGAAATTTCGTGTAAAATTTTACTTCAGTAATTTTTTATGACGTATTTAAGTTGAAAGTTTGCACATATTTTTCTTTAAATTGGTAGGTGGTATTATTAGCTTTGGAATAGTATTTTTGTTATAACTGTAAGACTTCTAAATCCGGTGAAATTAATATTTTTCGCCAGGGTTCTCTAAAATAAAAAGTCAAATTTAAAATGGCGGCCATTCCAACAGGAGTGGGGATAGACCCCAACATGTGGGTGTTTTTGTTGATAAAATTAGGTGTATTTCACGCCCTTAAATTATCGCTAGTTTAAGACCAAAGGCACTGTATATTGGCAAGAAAATGAAAGAGACAAAATATGCGCAGTAGCCATAAACGTCCCTTTCTTTCTCTTGCCAATATATATGCCGGGCAGTTTTTTTTTATACACACCTGCCCTTCCACCCTAAAGTCACGTGTAAGTATTTTTATTTTGTACAATGAGGAATGTCCAAAAAAACAAATTGGCTGAATATTTTTATAGTCAGGAATAAGCGCCCTTAGTAATAGAAAAAAGTTTTAGAATTTTCGGTTGTGTGAAAAAAAAATTAAGTCTCATTATTAGTCATTGTATTAAAAAAAGTTGCAATATAAAATGTCAAAACTGCATTATTTTGGCCGTTGAAAATAATTTCCCTCTAACGGTAATTGGGATATACTATAAATGTTTCTTTTCCTCATCGTTTCGGAATCTGAAAAATAAAATAAGATTAATTTTTATTTTGTTACTACGAATAAACAATGGGTGTCAAAGACCATAATAACTAGTATAGTAGTAAGGTAGTAAGTTAGGTAGGTCCGATTCCTAGCTGAAACTGATTTTAATTGTTTAACTCAACTCCGTAAGATAATATTTTAGTTTACATTACATTTTTTCTCTCTGTTAAGAATACAAAATAATTCCGCTCTCAAAGTTAAATGTGGCAAAAAAACATAAAATGTAATGTTAGGTAGGATAAACGTAAATTTTTCGTCCAAATCTTTCTTTCTTATTCAAAAGTTCTGCTGTGATTATGGTCACCCTGCGATATGCAGATAATATTTCTAAAGCTTCTTATGTGTCGAAAATGAATACAGTTTTGTACATATTATATTTATTATATTGAAAAAAAAAAACGTAATTAAGGTGGAATTATAATTAACTTCTATAATATTTCCGAATTAGATCGGAAACAATCTTTGAAATCTGCTAAAATTCAGATTTCTGAGAAGGAAAAATTGAATGCTGAAAATACTTTAAAAAACACTTACTTGTGAAATATAATGTTAGAATTTGGTTTTGAAACACTTTTGCAATTTTGCAAATTGCAACACATGCTTTGTAACGCGAATTTTATTTAAATAATTTTATATTTTTGTACATAAACGTGAGATGCGGTGGAAAATCATTGACATTAGTGACATGTCAAATCAAAGACAATTCCATCAGTGATGCCACCTTACCTTATTTTTATTTGGTAACTTATGAAATATGGAGAAATTACTGTTAAACGTAAAATATTGTAATAACAAAATGGACTCATCTGTCCTCTAAATAATTACTTTGGCATGTACTAATAAATCTTAACATCATGTAACTAATTTAAAGTGTGCCGATATTTACATTTATTTAGAAAATCTAATTAATTGTTGTACATGACCTGGGTAAATTGACTATGGATTGGGATATTTTGTACTTAGCATGGCAATTTCAGTCACAGTGTGAGAGGAATAAAATAAATCTGCAAAGGTGAATGACCTCATCCCCAACCATCCTTCAGTAGTAGAATGTCCAGTGTCATAGAATATGATTTTATATATATAATATGAGGTTCTTGATTATGAACCATATCTTATTCGATATTCAAATCATGACTGCTTTATTTAAAAACATAATCTAGAACGGTAATAATAAAGGTTAAAATTGCATAGATTTCTCACACGTGATGATGCATTTTTATTAATATTTAAAACGTACTTAGTGCAACGTACATGATAAAAAAGAAAACCTAACTATTTTTATGGTTTCAAAGGAATTATCGGCAAAGTGGGTCATGATTCAGTTGGGTCAACTGTACCTACAGATTGAAGCTAAGTTTCTATGGTTTATTTACAAACAATAACCTCAGTGACATATAGTTCGTTGTAGTAGTAATAAATAAATATCAAAAAGTGGCCTACTTTTGGCACTTTTGCTAAGACCAATTATACCAAGCTTCATTAATTTGTTCTGGATGTTTTGAGAGGATTGAAGGTTTTGCGGTGTAGCCCAAAGAAACAAAACGTTTTTAAACACACGTCTGAGATTAATATTTTAAGTTGTTTCATTAATAAATGGTTAGGTTATGGTTTTGTGGTGTGGCCCAAAAAAACAAAACGTTTATAAAGACACGTCTTTGTTTCATTAATAATGGTTATGATAATATTTTTACTATTATGTAATAATATTTATTCTCTTAATTGTAGGTTTTAAGAATTTTAAGTCGCCTTATTCCAAACATGTTTGCATGAAAGATGTATGTCTTAATGATATACCTACGTTGTATATCATTAAGACATGTCAGATCCATGGGCTATGTCTAAGGATTAAATTATATCTTTGTGAGAAAATAATAATTGTCTTATTTTTTTTTCAAATCAACCGAGATAAAATGTCTAGGTATTCCCTCCTTATAGTGTTTAGATATTTTTTTTTATATTTACTAGTCTCCTAAAGTCACCAAAGTATTTCTTTAATGAAACTCTCATTTTGATCTCAATAAACCAATAATAACTTGATAAGTAATTATTTGGTGATATAAGCAGAGTTACTTTACGCAATACCAAAGTTTGCCTCGAAAGCTTCGGTTTATTAGTTTAGAACCTAGATTACAAACTTAATTTTGGTAAGTAAATATCAACGTTAATATTCGTGTATAATAGAAAACGGGCAGTAGGTTACCTAAGTCATAATATTGCGTGTCACAGCAAACAAAGCAAACATCATACGAACTCCATTTGAGTCGCAAGGTAAAACTGCATACTTACAAGTACTCACACATACAAGGGCCCTGTTACAAACAGAGCGAGTAAAAAAATTAATAAATAAAAAAAATATTTATAACCCGACTGCCCAGCCAAAAAACGAATAACAAGTGTCGGGGGACCGTTCTGTGGAACAATTTATTATCAAAGATGTCCCCCTACTGCAATGACACTTGATATTTAACTTTATAGTTCGTTTTTGGTAGGGCATTCATATTTAAAGTATTTTTTTTTAAATTATTCATTTTTATTTTATACATTTTAGTGACGAATTATACAGTTTTCAAATTCAAATTAACATTACAATGTGGCATCCTGCAGGCGACAATATTTACTTCACAAAAAATCTATAGCCAGTGTCACTCGGGGTGATGTAAGGATTCTAAAGCCCACCGGTAACGATCAATTGCGATTGTCAATTTTTCCGCAATTGACGCCTATTGACGGAAAAATTGATCGTTTACGCGTGCAATTGAAGCGATTGTCAATTGCTCCAACAATGGCATTGACGGAAAAATTGACAATCGCAATTGATCGTTACCGGCGGGCTTAACGATACTCACACATCCTAATCTATTCTGGCATTTAGAAGTTATGATGAAATAAAGTCTCAACTCACATACATACAAACATACATGAACACAATACACTCTTCTTTTTTACCCGACTGCAATGTTATTCGCGCGTATCTTGTATGTTTGTATGTGTGTTTGTATGTAATATTCTTTATCACCTCATATCTTTTAAACGGCTGAACGGATTTCCATGATTAACATATCGTTAGATTTGTCTTGCCAGCCAAGTGTTCTTAAGAAAGTGGCGTTATAAAAAAACCAACATGGCGGCTGCATGGTGGGGGCCACAGACATATATCGAGATAGACCATAAGAGCGCTTCAAACTGTATGAGAACCTAGCGTGTCGAATTTTTTGTACCTACGATGACGTCACAAGCGAGATTTAGTGATGTGAAATCAAAACCGCGCAGAACCGATTCAAAGGCGCAAAACCGACCTTGAGAACTGAATCGATATAACTATCGATTATCGATATAAGGAATAACTTCCTTTGTCAAACTCGATGGAGCAATCGATTTTAAATATTTAGAATAGGTAGGTACTTATGTGGGACAATACTACCACGCACGGCACTGCCCCCCGATGCAGATGCCCCCGCCAAAGTCGAGCGCGAAGTTTTATCCAGTCAAGTTTTTCGATATCTAGTATAGTTTTCGAGATATCCGCTCCTAAAATTTAATACCACCATAATTTTTGGTCTCCAAAAATAACTTTGTGTTTCACACTGTTGGTATGAATGACAAACTGTAGACTTTGAGAAAAAATTGTCTTAGGGTCCCCACAGACCTACCGGTTTCTTTTCTTTGCTTTGCTGTGCGGCAATGGACCGCCGGCCAAGAGGCTCATTTCAATCTATCGCATATTTTTTTCACATATGTTATGTATGTTCTTGTGAGCTTTGTTCCTTAAACGAGAAAACACAAAACAATAGTTCAGGTAGGTAATGATGCCACTCACGACCGTGTTCATAATTTATATAAATATGCGATCGATTTATTTTTAGTAATCAGAGACCATGTTCAGGGTGGCATATCTCCCAGAAGCTTCCTACTTCGCAACCCAGACGATGATATTTGATAACACCAAGCTAATGGCTATCTTGCCAATTTGATCTGGTCCGAATATGCGATAGATTGAAAATGACCCTGGTTGGCCGGCGGTCTAAAGCAAGCAGAACAGCATAGCAAAGAAAAGAAACCGGTAGGTCTGGGGGGACCCTTAGGAACTTCAATATCATTTTTAAATACATATCTATAGACAGAGATACAGACAGACATGACAAATCTATAAGGGTTAAATTTTTTGCCATTTAGGCTATGGAGCCCTAAAAATGCGCCATTCCATTGTCTTTAAGCTTCACCTTAAGCATATTGATAGACATTCAGGAGCGGATATCTCAAAAACTATGAAAGATATCGAAAAACTTGACTGAATAAAACATGTAGCAAATTTAATAAGCTGTTATTTGTAAAATGTTCCATGTCGCTAGAACGCAAAGTTCCGAGATATATGTGAGAAACCGAAAATGGAACCTTCAAACTCCCCCGTCCCCCCGGCGGGCGTCGGGCCTACGGACGGGGACTTTTGATATGTTCACCTCCTAACTAGTCCAAAGAAAGTTACGAAGTCAAAAATTGTCTTCCAATCATTTCCCTCTACACCTTTTCATTTACTGGGGTATGATAACAAACTTAATAATATTTTTTAAGGATAATACAAACTTTTACCTATTAAACTTTGGATGCAAGGAATAACATTGTTTATTGATCACATAAAACAACCTCGGTCCACTGTTTCGAAAATCGATTCTTATTTGTTGAATCGGGTAAAAAAATCGAAACATACACAACACTATTCTCTCAATCAGACGGAGGAATGAGGAAATGCTCCTACCATGACATTCAGTGGACGCAATAGTATCGACAGCTGCGATTTTCATTGCGTGTTTACAAGGCACACAGTAAACATCGCGTCATTTATAACCCGCAATGAAAGTTTACGCGTAGCTATACGTTCACTATGTAATTATCATGATACAAGTGATACTAATCTAAATTAATTCGTTTAAATACTAAATCAGGGGTTATTTGTGTTTAAAAATACTTACCCGTGAAAGGAAATATCACCATTTTCTCGGGCAACAGTTTTTGATGAGCTCTCGCATGAAATCACTGCACAATTTACAATTTTCGCTTTTGAGTGACACGTGTTTTCACGGCAATGGTCTCAAGCGGACTAACTTAGGTCGGACAAAAGTTTGACCGTGGATCAAACTTTTTACACGCGAAGTACGTACACTTTTACCATCTATCTCGATATATATCTGTGGTGGGGGCTATTATACGTAATGGAATTTTTTTTAGAATACTGCAATATGGGCTCATATGGGTCATTAAAGGGCTCATTATAAGGATTTCAAAAAGGTATATCATGATTGTAATAAATAATAACTAAAAAGAAATAAATAAAAAAATAAATTCAAAAATATTAAAAACCCGCCTGCATAAAAAGACAAGTCAACTGAAAAGATGGAAACAAGATTAAATATTAAATTTATAACATGCAGTCGGAGGCATATAACTCAAATCATTCATAATGTCACTTTCTTTATGCATGCCTCCGACTGCATGTTATAATGTTGCCTTTAATATTTAATCTTGTTTCCATCTTTTCAGTTGACTTGTCTTTTTATGCAGGTGGGTTTTTATTTTTTTCGAATTTTTGGGCAATCCTGTTAGAACAGACAAAATTATCTCATACCATTTCCCCTGTTGTTTCTTTTGCAGTGACAGGCAGAATTAAAAACTCATATTTTATCCACTGCCTTTAACGGTAGTACCGTGGCGTACAGAAAGGACACTCTCCGCCCCGCCCCAGAATCAATTACGACACCCCACTCCGCGAGTTCGTATGCCAAATGGTATGCACGTTTGGTCGTGTTCGTCAACGTCAACTTATTTTGATATTCAAAGCAATGCGTCGTATAACTTTTTAGTCGTGTTTGTCAACTGTTATTCAAAGTAATGCGCCGTAACTTTATTTACCAAAAAGTTCGAATTATGAGTATTGAACGCTGCTAATAGGCCAGCCGCACACACGCAATATTATTGGCAATAATTTGTATATTGACAATAAGTCATCTGTTTATAATGGCGCGGTTGTATGGAATGTCCGGGGTGTATTTTAGCTGCCATACTAATAAATTAAGAATTTATACCTAGAATAACCAAAAAATTTGTTAAGGAATATGGCTTTGTGACCCTTTTCAGGTATAGGTATGCGCGATTGACGCGCGTTCAATTTTTGTTGAGGATCAGCTATGTCAGTAAATTTGTATGTTCTAAAAATCATGCTTAAAATTGCATCTGCATCTGTTATCTGCAAAAGCTCACAAAAAAGTTTATAGAACTACTGATTTGCCTTACATTATGACACACAAGGTGGCTCGAAATCTAATCAATGCTGCCCTCGAGAATACGACCACATACGATAGCAGTACATTTCGGCTGCGTTCAAACGATAACCCACGACTCGCCCTCAACCCGAACTCAACTCAAACTCAACTCGAACTCAACACAACCGGAGCCCACTCCTTGAAAGACAGTGCTTACAATTTTGAGTTTTATAACACATTAACACATAAGCTCCGTTATATTTTGTCGATGTAACTCAGTTGGAATTGTTCGGAAGCCTCTGATTATTTTGATTGCAAATTGTCTCTGAAGTGATAGGAGCTTGTTACGAACGGACTTGTATTTCAGGGCTGAGGGTGCCACACGCCTCGCCCTCAACCCGAACTCAACTCAAACTCAACCCGAACACAACCCGAACTCAACTCAAACTCAACTCAAACTCAACCCGAACTCACCTCAAACGCATCTTAACATTACACAAGAGCTATTAATGTGTCATAAGACTCAAAATTGTAAGCGATGTATTTCAAGCAGGGTTGCGTTTGAGGTGAGTTTGAGTTGAGTTCGGGTTGAGGTCGAGTCGTGTGTTATCGTTTGAACGCAGCCTACGACTTGACACCACGACATTGGGGTGCGTTTCAGACGAATCACTTTACTGAAGAAACTCGCTCGATAGTGCTCATTTGAAATCTATCAAATCACAACACCTAAACGAAACGAAATTGGTTTTCACGAAATATATCAAACGCCAGATTAAAGATCGTTGAAAATGAAATTGTTAATTTGAATAGCATTGGCGAATAGAATGTTTACAGTAAAATAGTTCGCAAAGTAGTTATTGTCGTTGAAATTTGTAAACAAAGGAAAATGATTGCTTTTTAAATTAGTTACCTATTGTTATATGCATAAAGATCCTACTAATATTACTAATGTGAAAGTTTGTAAGTACTTATGTGTTTATACCCTGTTTACTGGATCAAGCTAGCAAAGCGCTGTCTCTTTCTCACATTTGCATACAAACGATAAGGACAACAAATGATTTAGCGCCGCCCACGAGCGCCCGCAACAAGTATAAAATCGTAAGGCGTGTTCATACTGCTAATATAGGGTTAATACCTTTTTTCTTGTTCTGTGGATAATACGGAATTTTAGATTGGGTTATTTTCAATTAAACTTTACTTTGACGTTAAAATAATAAAATAACATTAATTGAAATTATAATTAATGATTAAACGAACTTACCTGTAAGTGAAGTTCTATCATAATTATACGAAGGATTCGTCCGAAGATATTAGTATATTAACACATGTAGTATCGCTTGCATGTATCACCACTCAGCACGTTATTTTAAAGTAATAACCTAAAAAAACCTAAAAAAGAGAAGGTTTTTGACTTAAAATTGACAGATATTTTAACATTTCCGGTCCAAGCTCGCCCCGTCACTACTACACGCCAACCGCTTCATTTAGTTTAAAGTCCAAATCCTATGATATTTCCTCAGTTTCTTCAGTGGGTAAATAGGTAGTTATTGTAATTTACAATAATGAGTAGGGAGGGTGGGATTCTATACTAATATCTTCGGACGAATCCTTCGTATAATTATGATAGAACTTCACTTACAGGTAAGTTCGTTTAATCATTAATTATACTTCAGATTCGTCCTTCGATATTAGTATATTAACACATGTAGATGTTGAAAGCATTAAAATAAGAAAATGGAAATATCATCTCTTATGTAATTAATTACTCTTTTAAATTCAAAAAAGAAAACCAGACAAATTTAACATAATTCTTAATGTTTTGGTAGCAAAGATGATACCTACAGATGGTTGGTACCAAAAAAAAAAAACAATAAGCAAGATTGGTTTGGAAAATTCAATTTAATTATCATTAATCAATGATATCTTGCAAAGATAGTGAAATCATCTACCATCTGTTACGTGGAACGTCTATAATAAAAAAAAATGTAATGGCTATATAGGTATCGGCGTACTTCAAGTGCTAAACCTGGTTACCATGGACTTGAATCTACTCCACTATCATTGAATTTTAAATTTCAGCAATCCATTATCTATATTACATAAAAGTTTTTTTTTTTTGGTATTGTTATATTAATTTTATATTTATAATTAAAAAGAAGTGATTATACAAAGTTTATTATAATAATAATATGTAGCATTCTCGAAAAAGAAGGTAATTATTAAATGGTTTACTTGTGTCAAATTAAGAAGAATTAATATGAAACATTGAACTAAACAGATAATTAATTGATTATATTGTTTGCATTCTATTTGCAATAGGCAAGGTACCTAATCAATGTGAAACTTTCTTTTTCTTTTTAAAATCAAAAAGTTGAAAAGTTGAAGAACTATATTGGTAAATATTTAATAAATAGTAATAAATCTAAGATATCCATTGTATTTGAGCAATGTAAGTCTACGCAAAGGCGTAGTTAAATTCTTTACTGAACCTTGAGATTAGCTCATATTGTGCAATCAATAATGAATTCAATATTAAATAATACTAATAATTGTGTTACACACTTCTGTAAGAAAATTTGTGTTTATTTTGTCTATATTATTGTTTTGTAAATAATGGATCCATTTTTATAACCAAACTCTGTACTTTCTGATAGTATTAGCAGACAGAGAAACTTCAATAACATAGCAATACTATTATGTTATTGAAGTCCCTCCGTCTGGAATTTTACAGGTAAACACCTGTAAAATAATATCACCTTGATAATGTTGTACAAACCAGTCTAATTGTGCATAAATTTCCGTCCCTGGAATTGGAAGTTATAGGATGTAAGTATTTTAAAATTAGACACTATATTACATGTGAACTATGGGTACCAAGGCTTAAAGTTGTGGCGTCATGATGGCATAATTGTAACAACTCGTGCCTAAGAAACTGGTGGAGAAGAATAAAAACAATAGCTTGTCCGATTGATAGTGACAGAATTGTCTTTGTAAAATACTAAACAAAAATAGCGTTGTGAAATAGAATCTAAAATTCGAAATAATCATCTTTGGGATCCAAATGCTAAAAATAAAGAAAAAATATTTCTACTTTTTTTTTTCTTTTTTTTTTTTTTTTTTTTACTACCTAATACGACTTGCATTCGAATTTACTCAATTTTAATCCGAGGTGACTTAGGTACCAAAACTGGTGATAATTTTTTGAATGAGTGAATCGAATAATTTCTATTTAGTATCAGATTAATAACGTCTAGAATACTTTACACTGAACACAATAAAAAAAGTCAATGAAAATATAATAAGCTACATGTTCTAGCTAGATAATTTATATGCAATCGTTTATCAATTTTTTGATTCCTGGGCCACCCGTGTCCCCCAGTCTACCCCGTTGTTGAGAGGTACCAGAGAAAATAGTCCACAACTATGTCATCTCTAATTCGGTGTAAGTATCGATGACATTTAACCATATAAAGTAAAATATAATACTATACCGGTATCTAAAGGTTTAATCAATTCATGAAATAGTCATAATTTAAGCTATTTTGCATTTTTGTGAACGTTGTTCTTGTGGAAGACCTTAATGTAAAGTTGTGAAGGTAGTTGCATAAAAAAAAAATTTAAATGTATTGTGTATTTCAATTCTTTAAAAATGTTCTGAGACACATTGTTAGAGTAAAAATAATGTCCAATATAACAGGGAAATAATGCTGTCTAAGACGTCATAGCCGGCGGCAGTAATTTTGTAAAAATATGGGCACTACAATACCCAAAAGAAAAGTATATTTCTATCACTTTTCATATCAATATTAAAACCATAAAGTTAATGGGATTTCTAAAATGTGTTTTCTTACAAACAATTACCATTTTTAATATTGGTTAACTTTTGTACTGTTTTTGTACTGGCATTTCTAGAAAGTGTTTTGTTACAAACAATAAGTTTTTATTTTTATTATAGTATAACTTACACAGTTCATAATAATATGACTTCTGTCAGATTTTAACTTAACCTGATATGACAACCTGATAAAACATTTTTTCTCGAACAGAGATGTTGAACATTCAACTAAATGTGTAGTTGACAAATTATTGTCTGTCACTAAAATAAATACATATTATGTGGTTGTTATGCATTCCGCCCGAATTTTAGTCATATTAATGTTAGAATTTAATATATATCTGAAGATTGTACAAGTGAGTACGAGTGAGTATAAAAGAAAATAATAATAATCTAAGTGTCCTTCGTAGCGCAGTGAAAATATTATTTCCACACATGCCGAATTTAGACGATTACCGGCTCAAACAACTATGTGGACGCCTATGTGACTGTAGTTGGCGACCACTGCCTGTATTCTCTGAATACAGATAAATTCCGCACCAGATCCTTACGAGTCTCCTTACCCCGTGTACGATGATCGAATGTGAATGTTGACGAATGCATCATCAGCAACTGTTTCAATGGACCGTAACGGCCGCCTGCGGGTCTGCTGCGATGACGAAACATATCTTTGATGGAGCTTCCTCGCCGCATCTCGCTGTTCGTTTGCCGTCGGAGATGAAGCATATGTCATACCTGGCTGCATGTTTCGTTTGTTGTTTTCAAGTTTAAATTGTTTTAAACAAAATGTACCAGCATATAAATATATGAATCAGTTTTAAAATGTGTTTTATTTAAGTACTGCACCCGGTTTACTTACAGTTTTTTCGTTGATCAATATCGTTAACCTCAGGCCTGTGACCAATGCATCATTCATATTTGACTCAACTGTTGGTGGCCTTTTAAGTCAACAGCATCAATTACACTAGAGTTGACCGTATATTGTCTATAATAGAATGTATATTGTGCACAACAAATGAATGTTGCAATGCCCCATTGTATAATGTAAAATAAAAAGTGCAAGACACTGTCTTAAATTACTGTTATAAAAAAGGTGTTCTATACTGGATTCTATTTCTGCACATCAGAATAATTATCATTAAGATCAATCAATTTATGTTTTATACACACAAATTCAATTTGAAAATTAATAGACAGATAATTTGTACATTGTACAAGGGCATAGCTTAGAAATAAACATACTAATTAGTTAGTGATTAAATATAAATAATAAGCCTGAAACATAGGATCTCCTAGTTAAGGCAAATGTTTAAAGTTTTTGCTTATTAAAACTGTGTACCAATAAACACTAACTGCATTTATGGAAATGTAAGGATTCTATTATTCAATTTCTTATTGAAATTTCTATCAGCAGGCCCATGTTAGGCTTACCTATATTAATAGAAGCTATTTCACATGAAAATTGTGAAATATCAGGTATCAGCTAGTTGCTGTATAATAACTTATTATCTGGTTCCATGAAGTTGATAAATTTTAGCATATATTTATAGCTCTGCTTATATGCACGTTATACTGGCAGTTTTTCGTTACAGTTGTAACAATGTGTATAATAAAATCATACATATGTAATTAAATTATATCAATTTTGCAATTTCAGTACCGATGGTACTCTATTATTTCGTTGAGATCAACTCAACACCAAGGATATGTATGATATCAAAATTCATACCTGATGAACTAAGCTGCTGTCAGGGCTGCTGTTGCAGCTCCAGCAGAGCAGCCGCCTGACTGGAAGGTGGATGGCGGCGAATTCTACGGACGGTGGAGTCACCCGATTGGTGCTCGGCAATGGTTCCAACGTGGTAACCTTTAAGGGCAGCCTGCTTTTTACACTGTCGCGTCATCAGGGGCACTTTGAGTTGCAGAACTTGTTGCAGTTGCGTTGTCTGACCTATCTATGCGGTGAAATAGTCCAGTGTGACTATTTCGAGTGCAATAGATATTTGGTTCATACCTTATTAGACACATGCCTTATGACAGAAAGTACCCAGTATGGTAAGTTCGTGTCAGACAAATAATTTAATGGTAAAAGCCCAGTGTGGCAGTTACGCATTTTTAAATCTCAGCAAACAATGTTGTCTGGGAGAGAATACTTTTAGCATTAAGTCCGCTCTTTTTGTACCCATGTACATTAAACTAAAATAAATATATATGGTAAAAGCCCAGTATGGCAGTTACGCATTCATAAAGGTAAGCAAATAATTATGCAGTTAAGCCAAGTAAACGGTAAAAGCCCAGTCTGGCAGTTACGCGTTCAAGCCAAATAAACGGTAAAAGCCCAAAATGGCAGTTACGCATTTAATAGTGTTTCTCCATCTGGTATTCTTCTTCTTGTCCTCTTCCGTCTTGAAAACATTTTTCCTTTCTGCACGAAGCATTTTAATTTAACTAAGTATAATTAAATTTTCACTGTATAAACTATAATTCTGAAATATTCTCACTTTGAGATTGTATACGTGCGTCCGTGGCGAAGCACGAAAAGCGAATGAAGCGGTTGGCGTGTAGTAGTGACGGGGCGAGCTTGGACCGGAAATGTTAAAATATCTGTCAATTTTAAGTCAAAAACCTTCTCTTTTTTAGGTTTTTTTAGGTTATTACTTTAAAATAACGTGCTAAGTGGTGATACATGCAAGCGATACTACATGTGTTAATATACTAATATCGAAGGACGAATCTGAAGTATAATAATAAAATATTAGGTTTAGAACATAAAAATATATATTGTAAACAATGATTGCACCGAACAAGGTAAGGTAGACGTCTGAACGGTACGGAGAGCAACGACAGACTAATATTGTGACTCGCATTGTGAACACGGTCTTAGCCTCTTATCTGCGTCCAATCGTGTGTAAGCACATCTTTTCCGTACTAGCTTCATTCGGCGAACAAGGTATAGGTGTTTGTTACTCAACCACGATAAACGGCATTCAACCGTTTATCGTTCAGTTGAAAAGGTTACTGATAGTTTACAACATGGATTGAATGAAAATGTACACGCGGATTAAGTCGCGGGCAGAAGCTAGTACCTACACATAATATTCATCATTTAAGTTTCTGAATCACAATACGCAAAGTTACATGTAGCAAACACCGAAAAGCTTGGACAAATGTGGTTAATTCATCCAAGCCGAAAAGTAATATAAATTTAAGCGGAAAATTTAACAAAATACTCACTCCTGTGGGTATTTTTAAATTTGTTTCAATTAGCAGGATTCAAATTGAACCACATTTCAAAAATACTGTTTTAGTAATTTCAAGTATTGATTTTTTAGTTTATCGCTCAAAAAACACAAAGTTCATACACATAACACAAAGGGCATATTTGACCTACTTGATGAATTCGCGTGCAGAAACCAAAATAGTTTTAAATTGAAGAATTTAGCCCTACTTTTCAAAATATGTATTATTTTTTTATGTACCGACCCCCTTCGGCCGTGTATGATACCAGAGTTTGGTAACCAGTATCATACGAAGAAAAATGATCGTCGTAGGATACTGGTATCCAAGTGATAGGGATTTTTCGTTTTATGTAACCGAGTATCAGCTCAGGAAAATATCAAATAATTACAAGTGAGTACTTAATATTTCCTGCAAACAAGAATTTGCAAATAATAAAATATTGAAAGAATTAGACAATTTGAAACAAAAATGTAGTCATAATTTTGATAGTATTCAAAAACAATATGACAAAATGGTGTTCAGCCTAGAAGAGGCAGGACTTGACTTTGTCCGGGAAATCCCTAAATTCCAAAAAATCAAAACGGGATTGTACAACGAAAAAAATAAAGTATTAGGAGCACCAAGATTGAGAAGCAAATCATCGATTGAAGCCGTAGTACCCGATAAATTCAAAAAGTTCTTGTTTGCAGAATATGGTGATGACGTCAAGAAGATTCTACTATTTTGCAGTCAACGTGCTGCATCAATCGTAAAGTACAAGCATATTTTATCTGACGCTACTTTTAATTCATGCCCGACTGAATTTCATCAGTTATATACAATTCATGGCGTCGACGAAACTACATCGTCTGTTGTACCTTTAATTTTTTATTTACTACCAGACAAGACACAGCAAACTTACGAGGTACTATTTTATATGATAAATTCCCGATTCAAGCAGTGGCTACCAGTAACAATTACTGATGACTTCGAGTTGGCTCCAATTAAAGCTGTTAGAAAAGTTTTCCCCAACATTGATGTTAAGGGATGTTATTATCATCTGAATAGGTGTTTATTTAGAAAAGCTTGTTCCGTACCGGAATATCTTAACTCATTTTACTGTAGATATTTTGTAATTATTTGTTAGTTTTGAGAAAACACAACTTGGAGGGTACTCCGAAATCTTTTAATGTAATTTTGTCATGCCTAATGTGGGTATCGCTTGGCTTTCTGTGAGAGCATCGAACAGTCTCGTTCGAATCGCTGCGCTGTGAACACGTCGCTCGTGAATGTTCTTCAGCCATATCATCAGCATCCTCGTCGTAGTGCTATCGACGTGTGTGATCGTCTTGTGGACTTTATCTATGGTAGAAAATACAACCGTGTGAAAATCAGTGCACATCAAAAACCTCGGAACCAGCGTTACAATCGCCTATGGAAATATTTTGAAGAGGAGCTGAAGGCCTGTCGCGGCTCACCCTGGAAGCTGCATACGAGAAAGAGAAGGTGCGGCAGTAGTCAGGTACGAACCCACAGGCATAACTTCTTCTTCTTCGCAACATTTTTTGATCCTTCTAACCGGATCCATTTTGTTCGTTTGTAGGTACCGGATCGATCGCACATTGATCCGAAAGTTAATCCGTTCGAATCGGATTAATCGGTAATCAAATCCAGGTTGTGTTTTCTAAATTTGTCGTACTACGTACATATTTTCGTTTCGTAATCGTTTTTTAGTGTATTTTAAAGTAATTCAAACTTAAAATATACGTTCGTTTCGTGCATTCATTTACCTACGTCATTATTGACTCGCAATATGGCGGATGAACCGAATCTTGAACAAGACCTTTTCGAAAGGGATATCATTTTAGAAGAAATCAAACGAACCTTATTATTTGCTACAACTGATATTACTCAATTTCGTTCGCGATCTACTGATTTAGCTGCTCAACAACGGAAGTTTAGCAAAATACAATCGAAAATCGAAAAAGCTTTGTTAAAATTAAAAACTTTTAATCGTGATGAACAACTTAAAATTCGTAATGATTTTAACGATTGTTATTATGCCATTTTAGTGCATGTTAATAAAATGAAAGAATCAGATCAGGAATGTAGACGTTTGAGCCGTGCCATTCTGCAGTCCTATCCTTGTGAAAATAATAATTCTAAAAATTTAACTAATTTACCTTTTCCAACTTTTAATGGAAATGCATCCGATTGGCCTACTTATTACGATCTTTATTGCGGGCAAATCCACAACAATAATGCCTACACACCGGCCGAGAAGTTTCGTTATCTTTTGCTTACGTTAAAAGACGAACCATTTAATTTAATTAAATCGATACCTATTCGCGATGAGAATTACTCTATCGCCTTAGATATTCTTATTTCTAGATATGAAAACCGTAGAATTATTGCATCAAATCATTAAGATCGTATTTTGGATTTCGAACCATTTACTAAGGAAAATCATTTTAGTATTCGTAACTTGGTAAACATTTATACGGAAAATATCAAAGCCCTTGAAATGATGCATTTTCCAGTTCAAGAATGGAACTTTATTTTGTTAAATATTATGTTGCGTAAAATTCCCCAATCACTTCGTAGACGTTTTGAATTATCTTTAGCCAAACCTTCGGAAATACCCAACATAGATATTTTCATTACATTTTTACAGCAGGAAATCTCTGCATTCGAAATTATGTCGAGTCAAGATAAATCTCTCGTACCTAATAGCAATCATAATTTAGTAAATCAAAATAATAAACAAAGCAAAACGTCAAATAATTTTCAATCGATTCCGCGTCGTTCATTTGCTGTCAGTACACCTCATTCTCAAGAATTTTCTAATCAAAATCAACCTAATTGCAGTAGTAATAAAAGTCATAATAATTGTATTTGTTGTAACAACGCACTACATTCGTTATCAAAATGTCCTGTGTTTTTAAGTAAATCTCCTAAAGATAGATATAATTTTGTTAAATCGCAAAACATCTGTTTGAATTGTTTGTCACTTGGACACAACGTTAAACAATGTAAAAGTAATTATTCTTGTCGTTCTTGTAATTCGAAATCGCATCACACGTTTCTTCATTTTGATTATAATATGCAATCGGATGTCGTCCCTCCCGCCGCGGAGAATCGTACTGTCGCCGCCGCCGTTGCACCTGACGGTGTCACTATGCAACCACCGAGCGTGAATCATGCGATGAACGGTAGTAATTGTCTCGCATCCAATGCGCCGTTTCCTCGTAGCCCGCGCGCTATGACGGTTATGTTATGTACCGCACTCGTCGATGTATGCGTAGCTGACGCGAAGTTTACGGTGCGCTGTTTGATTGATACAGGAAGTCAAGCTAGTTTCATGACGGCTACCTGTGCGCAAAGATTAGGATTGGCGCGCAGGCACATAAATCTACCAGTGTTTGGTATTGGTGAATCGCAACCAATACAACCTAAAGGAATTGTATCGTGCAATATAACTCCGCGAAACCAATCAACTCCTATTATTTCGGTAGATGCTTTGATTTTGCCAAAGATAGTTTCGCACACACCTTGTGTGCCAGTACCTGTTCAGACTTGGCCGCATATCGTTAACTTGGACTTAGCCGATCCGACCTTTAATGCGGTTAACCCCCAACCTGTCGAACTGCTCCTAGGAGCCGATGTTTTGTCGCAAGTCTTTTTGGGACAAATTGTTAAGGGCCCACCAGACTCGCCGGTCGCGATCAATAGTATTTTCGGTTTTTTGTTGATGGGGAAAATTTCGTACTTTGTTCCGTCTCCACTCCAAGTATGTCATAGCTCCTTCTTCGAGGACACCGACTTACAAAGATTTTGGGAGCTGGAGACAATCCCCGAAGAACGTACTCTTACACCTGATGAACAGTTATGTGAAGAGATCTATCAAACCACTTATGCACGTGACAAGGATGGTAGATATGTCGTATCTTTGCCGTTCAAACCCAATGCACCTACACTAGGTCAATCACGTGACATTGCTCTTGCTCGTTTTCGACAATTAGAATTTCGTCTTGATAAAAATCCTAAACTAAAACTAGAATATAATGCATGTTTACAAGAATATCTCGACCTGAATCATATGGAGCAGTGTTCTCCACCCCTTGATAATAAACAACATTATTATATACCTTATTTCGCTATAATTAAACCGTCTAGTGAGACCACTAAAACTCGAGTCGTTTTTGATGCTGGTTGTAAAACCACAAATAATCATTCGTTAAATGATATTTTGCTACCCGGTCCTAAATTACAATCGGATATTGTCGATATTTTGCTTAATTTTCGTATTCACTTAGTAGTATTTACAAGTGACATAAAACAAATGTATAGAAACATATTACTCAGAGAAGAGGACCGAGACTATCAACGTATCGTGTGGCGGTCATCTCCCGACCAACCGACACGCGATTATCGTTTGCGTACTGTCACATTCGGTGTCAGCTCGTCGCCTTACCTTGCTCTTCGAACAATTCGCCAACTAGCACTCGATGAGGCTTCGCGCTATCCGCACGCATCTAAAGTTCTTTTACAACAAACCTTCGTTGATGACATTAGCGGGGGCGCAGACTCGATCGAGCAAGCTTTGAACTTGCAACAAGAACTTATAGCCATTTGTAAAACGGCTGGTTTCGAACTACGTAAGTGGCATAGTAACGCCCACGAAGTACTTGATGCGGTAAGCCCGCCAGATTCTCATGGTGAGCGGGTGCCCGATCGTATGTCATTTTCATCTTTGGAAAATGATAAACAAACAAAGGTTTTAGGGCTTCAATGGGACCCAAAATCTGATGTTTTTACATTCAGTGTACAAATATCAAATTTTAATAATTGTACTAAACGAAGTATCCTTTCGGAAATAGCCAAGATTTACGACCCATTAGGTCTTTTATCGCCAGTCACATTGTATGCAAAACATTTGATCCAGTTATTGTGGATAGCAGGGACCAAGTGGGATGAACCACCCCCTATCGATATAGTTAACTCGTGGAACGCGTTTGTGCGGGAACTTCCACTTTTAGCTGAAATCTCGTTTCCACGTCATGTGTTTCTTCCCTCGGCAACCTTCGAATTGCACGGTTTCTCGGACGCCTCGGAGAAAGCATATGCCGCTTGTGTTTTTATTCGTTGTATTCAGGATAACAAACCTGTTAAAGTTTATCTTGTCTTAGCCAAAACTCGTGTTGCTCCGTTAAAGAAATTGTCAATACCACGTTTGGAATTAATGGCTTCCGTGATATTGTCGAAACTCATTAGTAAAACATTGCGCGCTTACGGCGACAAAATCGTTATAAATAATGTCTACGCATGGACTGATTCGTCCATTGTGTTAGCCTGGCTACGTTCATCACCTCATGAGTGGAAAACTTTCGTCTCGAATCGCACCAGTGAAATCTTGTCTCATGTGCCGGCCAGTTGTTGGCGGCACGTTCGTTCCCAGGATAACCCAAGTGACGCGGCATCTCGCGGAATGCTAGTTAGTTCGTTCGTTAATCATTCACTATGGTTTCAAGGTCCTCCTTGGCTCCAACTAGATGAGTCGCTTTGGCCAGAGTCGACGGGCGTCGTTAGTACTTGCGAGGAAAAACGTAATCTGGCGCTATCAGTAAACACATCGACTTCTAAACCTAGTGAAGATTTAGATTCAATCATAACTCGTTTCTCGTCATTAGGAAAACTTATTCGTGTAGTATCAATAATATTTCGTTTTTATTACAAGTGTAAAAAGGTGCAATCGTCCTTTCCTAATTATATTACCGTGTCCGAATATAATTTCACTTTAAATCGATTAATTTATTTAGTACAACATAACGTGTTTATCGATGATATAAACAATATTAGTAAAGGAAATCGTCCTTCAAATCAATTAAAACGTTTGACTCCATTTATTGATAAATCTTATTATTTACGTGTCGGTGGGCGGTTACATAATTCGCATATTTCATTTGAATCGAAACATCAACTTATTTTACCAAAAAAGCATAATTTAACAACATTGATTATTGTAGACACGCATGTCACACATATGCATGCCGGCGCGCAAACTATTCAATATATTTTAATGCAAAAATATTGGATCTTGTCAGCGCGCGACGTCATTAGGCAACACATTCACCGTTGTGTTCGTTGTTTTCGTGCTAGACCTACCCACACACAGCCATCGATGGCTAGTTTACCTGGCGTACGTATTCGATCAGCGCGAGCTTTTGTAAAAGTCGCCGTTGATTTTTGTGGATATTTCTATGTGCGTGCTAATAAAGTTCGTAATGCGAAAATAGTTAAATCAAATGTTGCAGTTTTCGTTTGTATGAGCGTCAAAGCCATTCATTTGGAATTGGTCTCCGACCTTTCAACTGAAGCTTTTCTCGCTGCGTTGCGACGCTTCACGTCCCGCAGAGGATTATGTACAGATATTTATTCCGATAACGGAAGTAATTTTGTCGGTTGCAATAATTATCTTAAAGAATTGTTTGCATTCTTACGTAGCGACTCGGTTCAAAATGATTTGAATAATAAATTGCTTAATCAAAGCATTTCCACCCCCCGACCGGTAGTCACTTTTCTGGTTTAGTTGAGGCGGGTGTGAAAAGTTTCAAATCACATTTGTATCGCGTTATCGGTGCACGCACACAAACATACGATGAAATGCATACATTATTGTGCCAAATCGAGGCAGTGCTAAACTCGCGCCCTTTGTGCGTTTTGAGCGCGGACCCCATCGATCCCACACCTTTGACTCCGTCTCATTTTTTGATAGGAGAACCATTGACCGCGCTACCAGACACCTCGTTAATAGATTCAAATCCTAATCGCTTAACTCGTTGGCGTTGGATTCAGCAATCCATCCAGCACTTTTGGAAAAGATGGAGCCGTGAATATTTGCATGAGATCCAACAAACTAGTAAATGGTTTCACGAACGCGGTTCTCCAATTCGTGAAGGTATGATTGTTGTGGTTTGTGATGATAACCTTCCTCCGCTTTTGTGGAAACTCGCCCGCGTTCATGCGTTGCATCCCGGCTCTGATAACCAAACTCGCGTTGTTACGGTGCAAATTGGTAACCATTTTGCTAAGCGTCCGGTTGTCAAACTTTGCCCTCTTCCTTTAAATTAAATTATTGCATAAAACTATTATTTACTTAGTTTTTAGTTTGTTGTTTCGTACCAATTAGTTAAGCTTTTTTTGTAGTTATGCGTTAAAAGAAAATTGTTCTTTTAAGGTGAGCGGAATGTTCCGTACCGGAATATCTTAACTCATTTTACTGTAGATATTTTGTAATTATTTGTTAGTTTTGAGAAAACACAACTTGGAGGGTACTCCGAAATCTTTTAATGTAATTTTGTCATGCCTAATGTGGGTATCGCTTGGCTTTCTGTGAGAGCATCGAACAGTCTCGTTCGAATCGCTGCGCTGTGAACACGTCGCTCGTGAATGTTCTTCAGCCATATCATCAGCATCCTCGTCGTAGTGCTATCGACGTGTGTGATCGTCTTGTGGACTTTATCTATGGTAGAAAATACAACCGTGTGAAAATCAGTGCACATCAAAAACCTCGGAACCAGCGTTACAATCGCCTATGGAAATATTTTGAAGAGGAGCTGAAGGCCTGTCGCGGCTCACCCTGGAAGCTGCATACGAGAAAGAGAAGGTGCGGCAGTAGTCAGGTACGAACCCACAGGCATAACTTCTTCTTCTTCGCAACAAAGCTAAATCGTTAAAATTAACCACAAGGGTAAAAAAAGGCATGTAGCCAGGTGTGCTGGCCTTGCACGTTTACCCAAAGCCTATTTTCAAAAGGGGTATGAATATGTTATGTCAAAGAGTCCGTCTGGAGAAAAGATAACAAAATTTAACAAATATTTCAATAACCAATGGATGGCAAAAACTGACTTCGAAAAAACTTGCTGTTGTTCATCATCTAAAATACGTACTACTAATAATATAGAAGGTTGGCACAGTCGCCTTAACATATATATTGGACGTAAAAGACCGACATTGGCTCAACTCTTAGATATTTTAAGAAAAGAAACCACCGTAATGGATATTACAAGAGAAAATCGAAACTAAGCCGAGAGTTCAAAGAAATTGATGAAGAAATAAATGACGCCATATCTCAGCTAAATGAAAACGAAATTATTGTTGGACATTGTATCGAAATCATTTCGCCATTTTATTCCAATAGGTTGTAGGTGATAAACGATTCACAGTTGAACTATTTCCTTGTTTCCTTGTATGTTTTCAATAAAGCGGGGGTTCTTACAATAATGTTGTTGTTGTTTATGTTTTATAGGCAGAGTTACCAAACTCTGGTATCATACACGGCCGAAGGGGAATGATATATTCCTTACTGGATACTGGTTACCAAACATGATGAAGGGTAGGTATCAGAAAAATAATAAATCCTATCACTTGGATACCAGTATCCTACGACGATCAATTTTTCTTCGTATAATACTGGTTACCAAATTTTGGTATCATACACGGCCGAAGGGTACCGACCGGCAGAAAAAAGTTATTTTACAGCATGTGTGACTATGTGAGTATATGTTTAATGTTATTAAACTTTTGTCAATAATACAGAAGTTTTTACTTTCAGCCTTATGAAAATATGTGCACAATGTACAAGCATAATAAATATTGTATTGTTTTATTCATTTAATTTCATTTATTCATTATTGAAATGTTATGATATAATAATAAAGAAATGTGACATGGGATGCAAGAATGCGACCCACACTACTGAGCACTGAGCATCAGTTTGTGTATGCCGTAGGTCAAACTTCCGAATAAAATGCACAATGATCTTTAGTGTTCTATCAGACAATTTTACTACAAAAGCTCGCTTTTCAGCAACTAAAAAATAAAAAGAAAACAAATAGCAGAAGAAGGATAAATATTTTCTTTCATAAATAAAAGTCTCTTGGTGAAATCTAAGAAAATAATTATTCACCACAAGTTTTACTTACTTGAAGTTTTACTTAACAAAGGACAAGAGAAAACGGATACAATAGTTATATTTTTTGTAACTCTCGAAGCAAAATCTGTTCGTCTTGCAAGAATAACAAATACCGGGGGTCTAAAAAAGCAAGAACGAAGGTGAAACATATTAATTTCTCGTAAGAATAATTCATTTATTTGTAGCAGAGATTCTTTGAAAACCTTTGGTGGCATTCATAATGGAGCTATTGAGTGTCGGCATTTCATTTGATCATATTTGAGACCTTTGATTATTTATAAATGTGTAGCTAGATAGAACGTCGCGCTTTGAACGAAAGTGAATAAGTAAGTAATCTCAGAAAATGTTGTATAAACGCAATATTAGTGTTGTTTTTTAAACAAATAAACAAATAAGTACTAAATCAAAAAGGCCAAAAACATTATAAAGCTTATCCGTTCGATAGCGTATTATGCCGCCAAATTGAAACTGTTGATCATTCATTTTCTGTCACATTTTAGAATGACTTTTATTATATATGGATAATATTTAAACTGACTGTGATCTGTTAACTGAGGATTGAAAAATCAGCCCTTAGTTTGGTACGCGTTATTAGACTCGCCGCGTGCAAAGAGTGAAGTATGATGCTGAACACGGGTAGAGTATACGGTAGTGTAGCATGGTAACTATACCATGCTACACTACCGTATACTCTACCCGTGTACAGCAGGCATAAGATATTTAGTACTAACTATCTTACTAACTATATTAATGTAGACAGCATTGGTAGAGCAGGAGTACTGAAATATAGAAGAGTAGATTAGCTAGCACCGTGGGCAAGCTACTCTACCACTTTCCGACCCCCCAACCCGGCGTCCACTCTACTCTACCGTACACTTTACCGACCCTCGACCCATGTATTCACTTTGTAAAGTATTTTTCACACGATTCTTGACGTTAGACGTTCTAAGAATTACGCAACTGACCACTCGATTATCAAAATGAAAATTACGTGTAGACGGTTACTCTCCTAAAACTGGTAGAGTACTTGAAAATGGTAGAGTAGTATGTTAGTCACTATTTTTACTCTACTATATAGAGTAAAATAGTAGAGCTGTTCAAAGTATGGCCGCGTCACACTACGTAAAATGTTTGTATTGACACAACGGTTGGGTTTATTTCGACAAGTTCGTACTTCGTAGCTTCGACTGTCTATCTAGACAATATAAGTATAGAATAATAATAGATTCGGAAAATGAAACATACTTAGAATAATATAATGTAACATCCAATCATGCCATTCTAGTCTCCTCTAGTAAAATATTTTCAATTCCTACTAGATATTGGAGTTCTGTAGGACATCCTATATTTCCCAAAGGCTTTCTTAACATATCTCATATCGGTTATATACGGCATTACATTACGTGTAGTTTGTATTGGTATGACTAAAATGAAAAGTAATTGTATTTACTTGGAAAAAAATAAATGCTTGTTATTTTTTTTTATCAAAGACTTATTATATTAGTAGCGTATTTTTCGTCTCTTCATTTTTTACCCTTCTCTATCCGAATGACCTTGAAACTGAAACTATAACATAAGAAAAAAAGTAAAATAAGTAATATAAATATAACTTATGTAAAGCTTCAGTCACAGGCACCCACTGTGAATATTCGCGAATATTCGCTGCGAGTGCATCCGCAAACTAATACTCCATACTCGTACCTTCGCAGCGAGTAGCCTGCCACACAGCGAGTTCTGACTGCAAGTGCCTATTCACAGCGAGTAATCGCTCGCTGTGGCCATGTGTGGTGTGACTGAAACTTAAGAGGTCGGCGAACAGTGAACTTCCTATACATACCTAATCCTACTACATAATATTATAAATGTGAAAGTTTGTGGGTTTGGATGTTTGTTCCTCAATCACGCAAAAACTACTGAACGGATTTGGTTGAAATTTGGCACACAGATAGCAGATAGCCTAGATTAAAACATAGAATACTTTTTATCCCGATATTCCCACGGGAACGGGAACTACGCGGTTGAAACCGCGCGCGGCCGCTAGTACCAAAATAATTTGCAATTTAAGCATTATTAACTCTTCTTGTGATGTTATTCAGATTATTGATCTATTAAATAAAAAATCCAAAGTACCAAACCAAATAAAGATTACCTATTATTATTTGATTGTTAGGGGCTATGCAGCTCAGATAAAGCTGTAGTCACTGCGACCTAAAAGATCTATTGTAACTCGCCACCTATTTATAATAACTCTTTAAGCCCTGCGGCTTCCAAGAAGTCTAGTATCTTCCTGGTTTTCAGAGTTTTTATTTCCTCCGGGTCGATTACGTGTCGCCCCAGATGGATACTACGCTTGTGGATTAGGGGTCTACAGTCTTACAAAATCAAGATTACCCAATGCGATTTACAGTTTTGTATAAAAATATGTAATTGTCATTTAAAAAAAAAAAAAACAAAATTCAAATATATTATTCAGTCTAGGCTGTTACAAGCACATGTGAATGTCATGGAAGCTACGCCATCGGTTCGCAAACCCTAAGTGGGAGACCTTGTAATGAAATTTTTTTCCCCCCGGGGTATTGATGGTATTTACCCCACTGAAAATTTTAGTCGGTAGAGCAAAGGGGTCATGTGGATTCGCGTGGCTCAGTCATCTATGGACTAACTATGATTTTGGGCGCCGTTAATATCAATGAAAGTAAAAGATTAAAAAGATTAAAGTGTCCACAGATCGAAACAAAGTGAGTTTAATAAATCAAACCAAGATTTGCGTTCAAACAAACATTTATTTAACGTATCGCATAACTAACACAAAGTTAACAACTAATCGTTAAGAAACGTGTCATAAAAACTACTGGGGTTATAAGGGGCTTAACGAGCAATCCGAAGGGTTAAAGTGAGGTCACACATTATATTTCAATACATATTACCTTGGGAACCCATACTAAAGTTAAAACCGCACGAAGGCAAAATGGCATAACAGGGGCCCTTAACAGGTTAAAGTAAGACCATACATTGATCACAATAATAATGCCCTTGGGACTCACTACAAAATTACAACCACTAAAGAATGAGGGATTTATAATTAGAAACCCTTAAAAGTTAAGGTGAGGACATACTCGCTCGCTTCCAGCCAGTCGGACGGAATGAATTGCCGTCTGTCTAGAAACGAACCTATATGTACCTACTGACAGGACTTATGCTAAAATACAAATCACTTATTATCTTAACACAAGACATTCATAGTAAAATAGAATTATTTATACATTCTGGCTCATGACCAGAGATTACGCTGAACCTAAATTAATTTAAAATATGTCTAAGACATTTATTGGCTGTAGAATTGCACGGGACTAAATTGAACATGACCTCGAGTAACCTTTGCAAGTTTATAGGTACTTAGGGTGAAAAAGGTTCATCCGAACGTGGATTGATTCCCGAGATACATGTTACGGAACACTGCAGCTACGGTAATAATGAAAGGAGTCTTCAGAATACCTCGGTTATCGTCGAAATACTCATTGCAGACGTAATGTATACCACGTGCTGCGACATCGGCGGGCTTTATAGCGAAGCTAAGCCTTAGTCCTGACGCAAATTTTGAGGTAAACTATGGAACGCTAAACCATCGTCTTGACGTAACTTTTGAGGTAAACTATGGGAGCCCTGCAATTAAAAGATAAAATCACCCAATTGTCGTCACATTGAACACAAGGTTTTTCTACAATAAATATTATAACCAAGTTGATTTGCTTACCAAATTGGGCTTGAATTACTACAGGTTTTTATCTCATATGAGACATGTTGAAAGATAAATTAGTGAGCCTCGTGCCCTGGAAAACAAGACACAGAATTACAATTTTGACACCACTTGCAAAAACAGACAAATAATTAAATTCACATTTTTCTCACACTTACCACTTAAAAGGATGCTCAACGCATCATGAAATTAATTACGAAAACCCACAAGGAGTTACAAAAACCTGGGGTTTCACATTACTGAAACACTGCAACTATTCGACAAAGGTGCAGACAAGAGAATGACCGCAGAAAACTTCCGGCGAAACACGTCATTGTTGAAAAACTAGAAGCCTCTCGAACACCGTCGACAAAAAGGCTACGCCATAGACAAACCACCTTCTGTGAACATATTTACCCTTCATAGCAATACAATTATTAAAATCTTTCACTAGCATGCCAAACATTAGCATTTACTTTAATTATTTAAAACAACAAATAAGACACATTTATTTATTTTATTTTATCGACAAAGCATAAATTTATTGGTCTGTGGGACCAGCATAACGAATGAAGCGCCAAACTTCACATCTGACAGTTGTCACCCGTCAAAGTGCCAGTCAACTGGGTGAAATATGTAAACACTACATTTTATTTGATTTAATTATTGAAAAGTATTAAAATTCTTAGTGAGTGAGGTTTTAAAATGAATATAAGTAAATGCCCTGTTGCCGGAATGTGTGGTACAATCGCCGACATTCGCTAAGCCACTAGAAATGGACTCAAACAAAAGGTAGAAATTTGCATGCAATTTACTAACTCAAATCATATCAAAATCCATATGAAAACACTGGGAGTGTTTTGTAATACATATCTAAACCTATACCTAGACCTTATACCTAATGTTGCGGTCCAACCCACATGACTATAGCGAGAATCCCGCTATAGAAAGTACCTGAAAGATCAAGTGTTCGCTACCCCATAGGGAGGTGAAAAAAAAGTGTTACAACCTTGTAACGAGAAGAACCGGCAAGAAACTCGTCAAGGGCTGCTTTTTTCTCCCTGTATATTTATTTATTTATGCTGATACCTGATCACTAAGAGTACACATTTCCTTATATTTCATTTATTTAACATTACAAAGAGATACAAACATCAAAAGACCGAATTAATTACTTTGACAGTACAAAAAGCACTTGAAAAACATATCTCCTTACAAAAAAAACATTACCTACTTCCTTGAGTGAAAAATAACAAAGCTAAACAAAAACGTTACCGACATCTGCCTTTGTGTAAATGGCACTGTGTGATGTCAAACGCATTACATTTTACTTGTTAGCGCACAACAATAAAAGCTGGGTACACACATTCAACACAATTCACTTGTAAAAATATTAAGGATGTAACGTGGCATACAAAATAAAGTTAAAACATATTAATAATTGCAATAATATATTGGAATGTTTTTGCAGTTACCTTTACTATACTCTGCTTACTATATATATAGTAAGCAATTTTGTATGCAATTTGGCACAGTGCCTCTGGCGGAAACTAAACTAAACTAAAAGTTGACATACAAATGCCAGCTATAGTCGACAGCGAGTAAGCGTAAACGCCCCCTGAACACGCCTATAGCTCCTCAGGTGGGGCTAAAACTTAGTATAATTAATTTGATTTCATTTCAAAACATTGAAGATCTATTCAAAACTTACTCTTGCGCCATTGGTCCATAGACTAAATTCAATCGCCAGACTGTCAATTGTTTGCTTCCAAATTCAAACGTCGATAATAAATCGAACCTAGTCGATACTTTGCGACTTCACAAGTGCGGAAAGGCCTTTCATTCAGCCGCCTGTCTGATCGGCCGTCAAGGACGACGCTGACAAATTGTCGGCTTACGTCAGATTAATTGCACAGCCACTTTCAGATGCAGCAAAAGGGGGGGATGATTTGTTATCGGAAGAGGTATCTGGTGTTGTATGAATTGAGTGCATGGAGATCATAAGTTTTGCGTCGGTTAAAGTTAAAGAAACGTGATGTTTTACTAAAATACTCCCTTCATTTTCACAGCACAGTTTAATTTTATGAAGAAATAATGGTTGTGTTGCTACTCTTAGGTTATTCTTAAATAAGACTTTTTCAAAAAATTATAAAGTCGAAGAAAATTAAAATAGTGTAAAAAGTCCAAGTAACATGTGTTCCCAACTTTATATTGGCATTATAGAAAGGGTTAATTAGCTATTTAAATGTCATGCTTTTAAAGCATTGGACGAGTTTAAAAACCCCAAATAAAGAAGATCAGTTCGGTGTGTTAATATTTTTCTATTTACCTTGTCTATTTGAACCTTCATTAGGCGTGAAATACACAGAAGCGACGCGGCGCGGATACGGCGGCGATACGGAGCAGATGTGAGACTTTTGGATGCTTTCGGCCAATCAAATACACGTATCGCCAGCGTCGCCGCCGTATCTGCGCCTTACCTCCTCCGCATCTTTTCTGTGTATTTCACGCCTTATGTAGTTTTGTTGGTTTATTCCCTAGTCTCATATTCATAGTCAAACAGTTATACTCAATTTGATATTTTATGTCATAACCAATCAAACATTTGAACCAAACATTTGCCAAACAGTTGGCCCATACTCGCTCCACATCCTGACAATACAAACGTCATGTTTGACACAAACAACACGAATCCCTCAAGAACTGAACTGAGTCACCTCAAATCGCAGTGGAGCGTCGATAATACGCCAAATGAAATCCCTTGGCATGCAACCATGCCGTTTAATTTGTACCAGCTATTCTATTTGAGTGCAGAACAACAAAACTAATGGATACGGTTTTGTTATAAAATTTTAAAATACTTATAGAAGTTAAACACAGTTAAAAATACCAACCAATATAGGTATTAATAGGTTATAGTAAATTCTACACATCAAATTAGATATTTATTATTAGCACAGAATCAATAATACTAAATGTACAGAAGCCTATCTGGTGAGGACAATCAAATAATAAGCTACTCTTGCTGCACGGCAATCCTTATCCTTACTAATATTATAAATGCGAAAGTCCGTTTGTTTGTTTGTTTGTTACGCCTTCACGTCTTAACTACTGAACCGATCATCGTGAAATTTTGCATACACATTCTTAGGGGTACAGAGAAGGACATAGGGTACCTTTTATCCCGAAAAAAAATTATTCCCGAGGGATAGCAAAAAATCTTTCCACGCAGACGAAGTCGCGGGCGCCAGCTAGTAAATTATAATTTCAAACTGCACAGCGCTGCGTGCTCCAAAGCACTGCTCTTTCTATCGCGTAGCTCTGTCTCAACTGACACATGACATCCCTCGTGCGCTGGCTCGACTGAGTCAGCCGCGAGCAGTAGGCTAAGTTTAAGCGTGGAGTGAGACCTCCTGACATAGATTAGCTTTTGATCTGAAGCTAACGTAATCTAAGTTATTAAAAAAACCTGCAGCATTTTCTTATACAGACTGTAATGTAAAAAAAGTACTAAATTAAAAACAAAATAATTACTATAACGGTTAGATTTGTTAAAAACTGTAAGCAAAGATTGCACACAGTACTTAGAACAAAAACAGCAGAGCTCTTCGTTATAAAATGCACTCAAATTTATATTTCACAATCCTGCTTCTCAACAGTCGCTAAAGATTCAGTCACACACAGCGAATACTCGCTGCGAATACGCACTCGCAGCTTAGAACTTGCTGTAAGTGACAGGCTTTTTGCTGCGAAACTACGACTGCGGTCTGCGTGTATTTATTCGCAGTGAATGCACTTGTAGCGGATATTCGCCGCGTATGACTGAACCTTAAGGTTGGGTATACACTTAGGTTCGCGAACCTCCGGGCTCTGCGAACCTACAACAGTACGCCATAGTGTGTACGTGTGTGAACCTCGGTGCGCGCTCCGCATTTTGCTATCCAATGAAACGAAGGGGAGGAAGTAAAAGCTTATTTGTTGGCACTCAAGGTCTTCCTTTAAATTACTGTACAATACAACATGTTTTGTAAATTGCCGTCGGTTGTCCAAAATAAAAAAATAATAATAATAAATAAGTTCGCAATAGCGTCTACGCAAAGCTCCGTAAACCTGTGGAGGCTGGTTTAAATTGCCACTTTTGCCAGGTCCTTTTTAAGGGCTTTTCCTACTCCTCGGTTTGAAATTGTGTTAGCGTCCGTTATAAATCAATTCGGTTTTCAATTCGCGGCTGCGGCAAACTTGCTTTTAGTTTGTGCGGAATTCGTGGAAGCAAGAAATACCTACATTACGACTTTAGTCCTCTATGTAATAAAATAAAAGATATACTAAGCAACATCATTTTACTTAGATTTCAAATGAAACAGCTCTAACAAATTATCAAGTTTTATGTGTAATTTTCACGAGATTAAGAAATTGTTAAATAATGTCACTGTTAAGCACACTGGTGCGTGCATAGAAATAGAATGTCAAAGAACAACAATGTCAATAAACAGATGATCCGAAAACGAATGCATACATTTTATATGAGATACATAAAATATGTCTTAGATTCATAAAATATAACTATATTATGGCAAAGGAAATTAATAAACTATGTTCCATACTGTTTTCTTCGTCGATAAACGAATAAATGTAGCGAAATTTGGTTTTAAAGAAATGTGTGGCAATATCTTATTTACCTGTGAAAAGTGTGATTACTTGGATTGTTTATTTTTGTCATCATCACAATTATTTAGAGCACAAGACACCATGGCTCCACGATACCTTTATTTTAAATTCTAATTAAGATTAACAAATATTTTAAACAAACTGTGATTGCTCATTTGCTAAGCGGGACGCTAGGGGCTCTTACTGTAAAAAATGTTGGCACATGTCACTTGATCCTTTGTCTTTTTTGTACATAGACCGTGTCCGTATGATGTTAACTTCTCTTTTCCACGCTTTGTTGGTCTTCTTGAGCGCAGCAAAAATTTTTCTATGTCTATGGGTGCGTGCCAAAAAAATATTTATAATCCCTATATACAGGGTTATTTGTAAAACACCAACAACCTCGCAGGAGTAGATTACCAACATCATAAACAACAACATTTGTTCTACGACTTTTGATAATTCGTTAGATTTTACTTTCATACAAAAAAAATATCATTTTAATTTACCGTTCGTATGTTCATAACTCTACGCGCGGCGCGTCGAGCGCCTAGTGCGCGCGACCCGCCTGCCCCGCCGTCATCCATAGACGTAAAAAGTGTCGAACAGTACAATAAAAACTTGAAAATTCATTTTTGGTGAATGTATTGAATTATGATAAAAGTCGTAGAAAAAACGTTGTTGTTTATGATATTGGTAATCTACTCCTGTGAGGTTGTTGGTGTTTTACAAATAACCCTGTATATGCCAAAGATGACTTTCTCTTGTTTTATCAAACCAAATGCATATGAAACAGCCCCTGGATCCTTAACATTCGGCCACGTTTATGACATTATTTAACAATTTCTTAATCTCGTGAAAATTACCCTATTTAAGTAGTGTCACTTGGAAATTGAATTTGTATCCAGTTCAATTTCAAAGTAGTTTCTAGAGTATACCTAGTAGCAACCACAAAATCAACAAGCCACACGCCACGCCACGCCATCAGTCTACAAATCTACGGCAAAACATTTTAAAACGGCTAGGTTAATAACCTAACCTAAACCACCAGAATTAGTAAATTATCACCAAATCACTGGGCGGTTTAGTTTGGTGATCATTTACTACTAATTTTGGAGAACAATTTTTTTATGTAGATATGTTAAAGTATTAATTCTTCTTTAAACAGTTCTTTCGCTCGATTAAGAATCATCCTGCCCGGTTATAGATCGCATAAAAAAAAAACATTTTCGGTAACTAGTCGTTTTCGCTTTTGTAGTCGTTTCCGCTTTTGTGTAGGGCAAGTTTTGATTGACTGTACTATTTCTCGTTGGTATGTAGGTATATTGCCTAAAGAGTTTTTCCTCCATACAGGCGGATGATAATAAAACTATTACTACGGTTTGTCTATAGGAATTAGGTTTGGCAATTTAGTTTGGCCACAAGGAAACGGGGGACATCACAGTTTGGGCTAGTTTTCTATCAAAACATGTGCGAGGGAAATGAACGGTGCGAGAATACACAACAAAGCTGAGAAATAGAGTATTTTCCAGAGACATTATTTAATTTATTTTTATTTACCTGTTAAATCATTCGTCCCAATCTTTCAATATAAGCAGTTTTCAACAATTTGGAAAATACCCTATTGTTCGCAGCCGGACGATGTGAAGGCTCGTATTTTAGTATACAAACTTAAATATCTGCTTGAGTACATTTAGAAAGAGATGGCACTATATGCGATGAATATCACTATCCCTTTCCAACTGTACTACAGCAGAGATTTGAATTTGATTCTAATGCCTCATTTAGATTATCGGCGAATATACTCGCCGAGTAACTTGCCGAGTAATTCGGACACGAATACAGACCCGATTATAATATATTCGTCCATATTCAGTGAACATAAAACTTTCAGAAATGGATGACGTGCTACTTGCTGCTTCGGCTTCACTCATATTAAATGTATATCGACTTATAAAAGTAAAACTTTAACGAAGCGAAAGCGAATCTCTTCTTTCTTTAATTCTGCAATGGATTTAACCTTCATTAAACGGATCCAAGCAACATTAATGATTTTTTAATAAATAAATAAATAAATAAATAAATAATAAATAAATAAAACTTTTATAAACTTTAAGTAGTCTCATTCGTCCAATCTATCGCAAAAAACACACGACCGCTCGTTACAAAGTTCGTGAACAATGACGATTATATAAACACCGCCGCGAATACATACGAATAATCCTTTGATCCGCGTCAAAAAACCGACACCGCACGGAGAACAGACGAATATTCGCGACGAGTATCGAATATACTCGAATATGGTGTTTACATACTCGTCTTCGTGCCTTTTCGTCTGTACTCGGCGAGTAGAGTAGGTATCTAAACTGGGCATAAAATACTAGCCGATGATGCATAGCGGACTTTGTCCTCGTTATGGTGGGATACACAACACAGTCCTCGTACGTCTCCCTTAATAACAACATTCAAAGGACATCATCCATGTTTCATACATTTATGGTCCAAATATGAAAGTGCCGGCCAAAAGACAAAAGTGCTTAATTCTGATATATTGTCCATCTAAGCATTTTTTATTATGGCACCAAAGCTGCAGCACCGCTTCACATTTGTGTCAAAATGTATGCAAAGACAGACTTTTTGAACTCAATTAAAATCAAGTACAGCGGTGCTACAGCTTCGGTGCCATAATAAAAAATGCTTAAGCGGACAAAATCTATCAGAATTTGCTTTTCGGCCGACTTTTTTTTTACATTTGTGTTAAAATGTATGAAAAGACAGACTTTTATTATGGCACCAAAGCTGTAGCACCGCTTCAAATTTGTGTCAAAATGTATGCAAAGACAGACTTTTTGAACTCAATTAAAATCAAGTGAAGCGGTGATACAGCTCCGGTGCCATAACAAGAAATGCTTAGGTGGACAAAATCTATCACAAAAAAGTACTTTTGCTTTTTGGCCGGCACTTTCACATTTGGACCAAAATGGATGATGTCCTTTCGCTGGTTTTGTTTGTTGTTATAACTGCGTTCTACTGTACGCTTTTCCTTTTTTTAGTTGAGCGAGGGTAGAAAAATAAATTTTTTATTTAACTGCTTACAGGTAGTGGTCACATAATTAAAGACACCTAGCCGATTTTCATACAAACGACGTAGTTTTGAAGCTTTGGTTCTCTGCCGAGGATTGACCCAGCTGTGAGCTGATGATGGCTATCCAGGCAGTAAATGAAGGAAATTAAGATCGCCATACAAACTAAACTGATCTGATCAGCATTCTAAGAAAAATAAGGATATGTTTTAAAAAAAATTACAAATCTCGTGCTCTACTCTACACGACTTGAAAGGGCATTAAAAAATGAATCTACCTATTATAGATTATTGAATTTATTGAATTTTATAAAAATATATTCCTTTGTTTGAATTAGTACTTACAATACTTTGAAATCACAGCAAAGCCATGAACAATTTTGGATCTACTATTCTGTGATTCGTGTGTATTTAATTCATATAAAAATATTTCATTTTTATAAACATTACTTACTATTTTATTGAAAGGTAGTACTACTACCTAAAAAATATAAAATTTTCTAAGATTTATATTGAAACTACGTTAAACCAAACCTCCATAGCAACTCAGCGACGCGACGCGCATCTAAGGAGCGCGCTTCCCGAAATTACACGCACATTATCTTGAAACCCTTCGATTACAATTATTATTTTCAGTAAGAACGCGTCATTTTTTCTGTAGAATTTTTTTTTTCAAAACCAACTTTTCCAAAAAAATTTATATCATCTTAAAGCCCTTCGAATTCCGCGTCTTTCAGCTATAAGTTCTCGTGGCTGCACGCGAGCCGCCCGCCGCCGCGTGATATTGCGATATCACGCGGCGACGACGGGCGGCTCGCGCCGCGCAAAACTCGCGGCTAAGGGCACCCTTCAACCGTCACCAATATCGAAACAAAAAACCGGCCAAGTGCGTGTCGGGCCACGCGCCATAGGGTTCCGTGGTGGTAACCACGGTAATTAGTTTTTGAGATATAGCACATTTTCCTTATACCATACCATATTTAATACCACCTATAATTATTCGTCTGTAAAAATAACTTTGTTTTTCACAGTGTTGGTATGAATGACAAAGTTATATTTGCGGTTTTGGAAAATGTGCTATATCTCAAAAACTAATTACTATATCTCGTTCAAATCAATTTTGGTTGAAAGTTTTTATTAAGATCTACAGCATATATTTTTTTTAGATTTTTCACTCTCTTATTTCAAAAGTTAAAGGGGGGGGACACACATTTTACCACTTTGGCGGTGAATATCTTTCAAACGGTTGACTTTGAGAAAAAGTTGTCCTAGTAACCTTAATGTCATTTTTAAAGACCTATCTATAGACACCCAACATGTGTTGGTTTGAAGAAAAAATTTTTTTTCAGTTTCAGTTCCATGTATGGGGAGCCCCCCCTTAATCTTTTATTTTTTTATTTTTATATTAAATTCGTTAAGCGGTTAACATAATACATCTACCTACCAAGTTTCAACTGTGTAGTCTTAATACTTTCGGAATAAAGTGGCTGTGACATACGGACAGACAGACAGACAGACAGACAGACATGACGAATCTATAAGGGTTCCGTTTTTTAAAACTAAAGCACGGGAAAATAGCCTAACGCTTAATATTAATAATGAATTAATAAAATCAGATAAAGAAATTGCTAACATTTTTGATAAGTTCTTTGTAAACATACCAGTAGAAACTACATCAAATTTGGATTCCTCACCAGCGGCTGCTGTATCTATGCTAAAGAGACATGTGGCTGAAAGTGATTCATTGTTTAATTTTAAATGTATTAATGCTTTAGATATAATAAAAGCTTTCAAATCTCTAAAAATGAAAAGCTCCACTGATTTATGGGGCATATCAGTTAAGGTTATTAATAATATTGTGCATACTATTGCCCCTTATCTTGCTGACATTTTTAATCGGTGTATTGATCAAGGAATATTTCCTGATCTTATGAAGTTTAGCAAGGTAATACCATTGTTTAAATCAGGAGATAAAGAAGACCCTAGCAATTACAGACCAATATCGATATTACCTGCCCTAAGCAAGATTTTTGAAAAAATAATACTTGAGCAATTATTAGGTCATTTTAATGTAAATAAACTTCTGCACAATAAACAATTTGGCTTTACTAAAGGTCGTTCCACAACTGATGCTGGGGTTGCGCTTTTGAAGCATGTCTTTGAGGCTTGGGAGGGGTCTCAGAATGCCCTTGGCATTTTCTGCGACCTGTCCAAGGCTTTTGATTGCGTGGACCACTGGACGCTGCTGTTGAAGCTAAATCATTACGGTGTAAAAAATAATGCCCAAAAATTAATACTGTCGTATCTCAGTTCAAGGACTCAAACAGTTAATATCAATGGAGTAAGTTCATCAGGTTCTCATGTAAAAATGGGCGTTCCGCAAGGCTCCATTTTGGGCCCTTTTTTATTTTTAATATATATAAATGATCTACCCTTTTTTGCAGAGAGGTTCTGTGATATTGTTTTGTTCGCAGATGATACTTCTTTAATATTCAAAGTTGACAGGAATAAAACTGATTTTGACGATGTGAACAAGGCACTCTCGCAGGTTCTTACTTGGTTTAATGTAAATAATCTCCAGCTTAATGCTAAGAAAACCAAATGTGTTAAATTCACTTTACCTAATGTACAGGCGTATCCCACTGAAATTGTAATCAATAATGAGAAATTAGATTTGCTCGATTCAACAGTTTTCTTGGGTGTTACTCTTGACAGTAAACTTCAATGGAATATGCATATCGCAGCTCTGGCTGGCAAGCTCAGCTCTGCTGCCTATGCTATTAGAAAAGTTAGACAGTTAACAGATGTAGAAACTGCTAGATTAGTGTATTTCAGCTATTTTCATAGCATCATGTCATACTGTATTCTTTTGTGGGGGATAGCAGCCGATATAAATACTATTTTTGTTTTACAAAAACGAGCAATAAGAGCTATTTATCAACTAAGTTCTAGAACATCTCTTAGGGATAGATTCAAAGAAATTGGTATATTGACAGCAGCATCACAATTTATATTAAACTGCATACTTTTTGTGCGTCGCAATATTAACTTATATACAAAAAATAGTGATTGGCACAATCGGAACACCAGAAATAAAGACAAACTTGTAATGCCTCAGTATAGATTAGAAAAAATCCGTGGTTCTTTCATAGGTCTTGGTATAAAGTTTTATAATAAAATTCCAAGTAATATTTTGGATTTACCATTTGAAAACTTTAAGACTCATGTAAAGAATTGTCTTCTTAAAAAAGGATACTATACCGTTAAAGATTACTTAATTGATAAAACAGCTTGGTCGTAGATTTTTCTATTCTATGTGAAAATTGGGAGAATTGTCCTACCTACTTCAAATGTATTGTAAGCTTTTTGACTCGACGCCTTAATGCGGGTAGCTTTAGTATGTCATGCTCACTTTAAACATTTCTGCGGTGGTGTCGTGTGAGGCGGGTCGTTGCGTTCCCTCAAATATGGTTGAGCGAAACGATGGCTGGTTCATGCGTCATGCTCGTGAACGGGTGCTGCCAGTGGGAATGGGTCTGCTTCTGTCTGCTTGTACTAAGGGCGTCGCATATTTTTTTTTTCCTGTTTAATATTATCAATCAGTATGGCACTTCTTACTCAAAACATAGAATTAATAACTAATCCTTGTTTTGATTTCTCACTTTTTTATTGCTAATGACCAAAATGATTATTTGGCTTTCGTTATCACGATGTTTTCGTATTTTTTTGTCTATAGTTTTGTAAGTAAAGGCCTATGAAAAGCTTTTGGATATTAGTTTTCAATTCGGTGCCTTAGGATGGGTAGCCTAAGTATGTCATGCTCTCTTTAATCATTTCTGCGGTGGTGTCGTGTGGGGCGGGTCGTTACGTTCCCTCAAATATGGTTGAGCGAAGCGATGGCTGGTCCATGCGTCATGCTCGTGAACGGGTGCTGCCAGTGGGAATGGGTCTGCTTCTGAGTACCTATCTTAACGCATATTGAATTGTAAGAATTGCGTTTTATTTTTATGTCTTGTATCAAGTGTTTTTTTTGTTAGAGTAGCAGACAGAGTGATTTCTAAACTAGTTGAAAGTTATTTACTCTCACGATTATCTAACTGAATATAGTAGATATTTAATTTTAACCTAACTACCCATTGTGTGTAACCTTTTGATAACTATTGTGATGGAAAATGACCTCACTTTAAATGTGGAGCTCATTTTTCAATCTTGACGACTCTGTATGAAATATACAGGGAGAAAAAAGCAGCCCTTGACGAGTTTCTTGCCGGTTCTTCTCGTTACAAGGTCTCCCGCTTAGGGTTTGCGAACCGATGGCGTAGCTTCTATGACATTCACAAGTGCTTGTAACAGCCTAGACTGAATAAATTAATTTGAATTTTGAATTTGAATTTTGAATTTTGCCATTTAGGCTACGGAACCCTAAAAAGTTCAATGACCTAAAATATTCCTAGGTTTAATGCCACAGTGTTTTTTTTTTCATATTTTTGAAATTCGGCCCCGTTCTCGAGATATCGGAAATTTTCTGTGAAAATACACTATTTTTCGGTTGAAAAAAAGTCAGTTTTTATCGTTTTCAAAAAAAGTTTTTGACTTTTCCAAAATAATTTTTACATTCTCTTAAAACTCCACGTCTTTTGAGCCCTCATACGTCCTCGTGGCCCTAAACCTCAGGGTATCACGGACGAATGTCACTTTCAGCGAAAATGGGAGCCTACTGGAACGAACATTTTTAAATGTTAAAACACCGTGATGACGCCTCAATTCACCGTTCGTCGAAAGACACCGAAGAAAAAGTCCATTCACATTACCTTCACAATATAATAAAATAATAAAAAAAGTATGAAACCAGTTCCGCGAACCCATAGACACAACTTAACAGTACTTAACACCTGTCTTTCAGCCAATAAGGGTGTCGAATTGACACGACAGGCATCCCATCAGTCGCGGTCGTTCGTAAACTTAGAACATTAATCTCCGAAGTCGATCCGAACTTATCTGTGTTTTAGCAAGTTTCAAAAATAAATTTGGCCTCTCTTTCAAAGCGAGACTCCCCCTCTTATAAACTTAAGTAGACTAACGACTTTATTATCAAAAGACTTACATTAAACTATATTTCAAGTAATGTCATCGAATAACTTTTAGACAGCCACTTGGTGCAACGGTAGCGTTCCTACCTTCTGCGCCAAAGGTTCAAACCCTGGTAGGTTAAGGGATTGATGTGCACAAGAATTGTTGAGACATGGTCGTTTATACAACGTGTTAATTAATGAACTTAAGATTGGAAAACTCAACTCTGAAATCGGGCAAAAAATCAGCCGTTTCATTATAAAAAAAACTAATAACGAAAATATCAATATTAAAAATATTCAGCTTATTTGATTTTTTTCAGACATTCCCTATTATCTTGTTCGAGCTGAAGATAGGAAAAAACTTAGGCGATTCATAAGTTTAGTGCAATCGAGTGTAAGTAGTGTAAATGGCTTGATTCATTGTCAGAAAAATCACAAACGGCAGACAACAATTTTCCAAATTACTTTAAGTAGGGTAAGCTTTACTTGGCACCCACACAGTGATTGGGACTTAACATTTAAATGCAGATATTAAGAATGGTCATGGCAAAATCAAACTACTCTATTATTTTTCTATCTGGCACTACAACACTTCAATTTTTTTATAATAGACCTTTCAACCGAGTTATAATGGCAATACAGTATTAAGAAAAGCGCGAAAAACTTGTTGTTTTTCTTGCAAATTTTAACGGGTTCAACATGGAAGAAGTATGGAAAAAATTATTATATTTTATGATTTTGACTTTTCTAAGGGTGCGACATACTTTGATTATTATACACTTTTTAAACTTTATAATACTTTAATCATTATGTTTTTTTATAAATGCATCCACCCATCCATGCATCCATTATTTTTGGTGAATGTATTGAGTTATGATAAAAGTCGTAGAACAAACGTTGTTGTTTATGATGTTGATAATCTACTCCTGCGAGGTTGTCGGTGTTTTACAAATAACCCTGTATACGTATAGTACTATTTTAATATTCTGTGGCTATACCGATGACAACAGTGCAAAGCATTTTGTTTGCAAAGTGACAGAGCGTCAACCACCCTGTTTGTACCCTATTGTTGCTACATTTGACGACCTGAGTGGTGCAGTGGTTAACATGCCACCTACCACGCAAGGAGTTCCGGGCTGTATCAACGGTGTATCAACACAGCCAGGCAGAAATTTGAATGATGAAATTTTAATTTGTGTGGCTAGTCTTGGTGTTACTAGGTATGTTATCTATACATATAAAACTCGATTGACTGATTCATTCACTCATTCATTAACTGATTCATTTGGGATAGGCGTAGAGCCCTAACGGCTGAAGATAGAGACACCATTTTTGAAGGGTAGATTCCCTTCATGGTGTAGGTGAGCACTCAGGAAGGATTTTGGAAAACTCCCGTTATACAGGGTGCCACAGGCTGTTCCAGTTTGTATGGAGATTTGTAAAGAGCTGAATGTAGAGACACCATGTTTGGAGTGTAGATACCTTGCATGGTGTAGGTGAAAACTATTTTTTTTTTAATTCCTGTTATACAGCCTGCTACAAGGTGTTCCAGTTTGTATGGGAATTTGTATTTAAAAAGGCTGAAGGTAGAAACACCATGTTTGTAGGGTAGATACCTTTGCATGGTGTAGGTGAGCACTAAGAAAGGGTTTTGGAAAATTCCCGTTTTACAGGGTGCTACAGGGTATTCCAGTTAGTACATGAATTTTTATGGGAAAATTTAAATGTGTGAAAGGAATACCCAGGTATATTGGTAATCCCTGACTTTCAAAATAAATGCACAACTATCTAAATCACGCGAACGAAGTCGCGGGTGAAAGCTAGTACCTATATATTTAATTAAAAATCAGTTAGCTAGCACCCATATTACAAGCTTTTCTTAGTTTGGGGCTAGATGGCGATGAGTGAAATTGTCCAAGATATTTTTATTATGAAAGAAGTAAATTTCCCAAACATCAGTAGATTCGGCGCTTTATTATTTTCCCTGCTCGTCATATCGTTCAATTCTTGCAAATTCGAACTTGCTCCGCTTATAAAAAGCGCCATGAAAATTTTATTGGCTTTGATCGACTGCACGAAATGGCGCGTAAATTTTTTATTTAGTTATCACTTATTTGGCTTGACGTAGAATTTACGAGACACATTTGGTGCGAATAAAACTTTACGGTTCACTTCGCCATATTGGGGGTCGTTTCTCATATTATGAAGTTCAAGCGTTTTATTGTCGCCTTTCGTTCCCTTAGGACCTCAGCACATACGATTCTTTTAACATGTCGATTTAGCTGCTTTTTCGTAGCTACTCGTAGATGCAGAGACCGAATGCTTTCATTTCGCATTTCGCACAGTTCTGAATGCAGGTTGCTCCTATTTTTACACGACTACTAAAAAAAGAGTGTGTTATGTGTTCAGTGTTCATGTATGTATGTATATTTCTTTATTCCACCATAACTTCCAAATGCCTGAACAGATTTGAATGTGTTAGTTCAGATTTGGACATCACCCGAGTGACACTGGCTATTTTTGAGTTTTGTAAATGATTATTTTCAAAAAATGTATTGTATGATTTGATAGATTGACTATACTTTTATGTGAAAATGTTAAAATTAATTAAGCGAGTTCTTAATTTAATTCAAAAAATTGTAGTGCCCTAACGGGGTTCATGATGATACTTTTAATTAATATTTACCACCATGTAAAACTCATGAGACAATAAAGATATTTGTATTTGTATTTGTATTTATAGACTAAAAATTGTTCCACAGAACGGTCCCTTGACTGCAATGACCACTGACGTCTATTATACAAGTACGCTGGACAGGCGAACGTCACCAATCGTTTGTTCCGATTTGAAAATCGCCATATTGGCGCTGAGAGCAGTAGATTCTATACTATGGGCGTAGTGAGTGTACTTGAAACTAATTAGTTCCAAGTACACTCACTACTGCCATAGTAGAATCTACTGCTCTCAGCGCCAATATGGCGATTTTCAAATCGGCACAAAAAATTGCTGTCATTTCATGCTTGTCCAGCGTACTTGTATAATGGACGTCAGTGGCAATGACACTTTTTATTTAGCTTTTTAGTTTGTTTTTGGCAGGGCAGTCGTAATTTTAAAAATGATTAATGGTAATAACGGAACCCCTATTACTAAGACTTCGCTGTCTGTCTATCGCTCTGTCAATCTGGCAGACGAAATAATCGCATCGACGCGATCTCCAAAAAACGCTAACTATAGATTCTAAAAGTAGGTAAATACTTTTCGCTGTAATGATGCTACACGAGCGGTTCTCAAACTACGGAAATCCTTTACAATCCGTAATATTAAAGTTATATCACTCTTAAGCCACCGGGCTTCACAACACACTGCGCCATCAAGTATAATTTAAGATGATTGTCACATAGCTCAATTTTTTGTCAACTTGATAGAGCTCGTGTAGCATGGCTCCTATGCATTTCTATGATCCGTAAAGATGGCGCTTGTATGCTCTATACAGGGGTCTCCAAACTACGGCCCGCGGTCCAGATCCGGCCCGCGAGCACCAACAATCCGGCCCGCGAAAGCAGGCCGGATCGTACCAACAATATAGTAATTTACAGTATGTTGGTACGAAGCTAGCTAGATCCTGGCCCTTGGGACGTGGTGGAGGAGTAAATCTGGCCCTTTTGCTAAAAAGTTTGAAGACCCTAAACCCTACGTTAACTCAATATAAATGAACGTATATATTGCTAAGTACATATTATAAAACAAAGTCCTCCGCCAGGTCTGTCAGGCTGTCTGTCTGTCTGTCTGTCTGTTCGCAATAAACTCAGAAACTACTTCACGGATTTTCACGTGGTTTTCACCAGTAAAAATATAAATAAATAGCTTTTGTCATTATGATGGTTGCTTAATTATCAAATTCACTAATGCTAATGTTTAATATTGTAACATCGATTAGCATTCATATATTGTAACAAAACAAGCATTCAAGCCTACTTGCATGCATGCTTGCTTGCATGCATGCTTGCTTGCTTGCATGCATTCTTGCTTGCTTGCTTGCTCGCCAAATGCCTGCCGTGATGACGGAGGGCCTGAAGCCCCCCGTTATAAAGAAAAACTTTTAATACACCAAACCAAGCAAGTAGGTTAGGTTAGTGTTTGACCACTTGCAGCGGAGCGAGCGAAGCGATAGGAGCTCATACCATAACCGACCTATTGTTGGCATTAATTACTAATTAAACAGTATTTTTTTACTGTAATAATTAGGCACGCTTAAGTACTTTTATAGTTATTTTTATGTTTTTGGTTAATCGAAGAACTTTATAATTGTGAGATTGATTTTATAACTTATTGTGATAATCAACAACACAGTAACACATGTGAAGTTTTAATGTCAGCAGGTGTTTATATTTTTAAATATGAAAATATTATGTTTGGTTCTTACATTATCAGGTAACTTAAATTCTTGAAAATGAAAAAATTAATAAGTTTTGTAAATATTGAAGTATACATGACGGCAGATTGTAAATACACAAGTTGATCTTAAGATGCCCTACGTCAGGGGTGGCCAACTTGTCTAGGGCTGCGATCGACTTTAAAATTTCCTGGCCCATTGAGATTGGCTTGATTAATTTTTGGGGTATTTTTCACTATAAAAACACCACACCCGCCTCCCGTACCGTTCTGTTGTTACTTGCTTTGCTACCACAAGCAGAGCACTTTTTGTAATGTCTCTCGCGATCGACCGCGCTGTCTCCAGAGATCGACTGGTCGATCGCGATTGACTTGTTGGCCACCCCTGCCCTACATGATATAAACTGTTTTCGCACTTCAACTTGACGTGCTGTTGTGTGTACAACAATTATTTAATAATAAGTATTTACAATGAATTAATTTCAGTGCTACTGACTAACGCCTTTCACATAAACGGTGATATGAAACCGACTAAACCCAATAACCAGCCAAATGAAACGGAACAAAAGAGTTTTGGTATTAAACCTAATTCCAATGGAAGTCGGATCGTTCTAAGAAACCACATTAAAATGAATAAAAGTACAACTGATAAATTCAGGAAGAATTACGATTATTATGGAAACTATGGAGCCGCTAATAATTTTGCAATTAATTCAGAATACAATATACCAAATTATAATCTAAATCCCAATCAACCTGGTGATTTCATCGATTTGAACCGTAATTATTAACTACCTTGTAATCATTGACGTACCCTGTCATTTTACAAGGTACGTCAATGATTACCTTTTTTCGCTAAATGGCAGATTCTGGAAATGGCAGATTCTATAAATGGCAGATTCTGGAAATGGCAGATTCTATAAATGGCAGATTCTGTGAACAGCAGATTCTGTAAATGGCAGAAGTACAGTCCCAAACAACATTCTAAATCTAAAGATTTTTTTCATGCTCTATCAAGAAAGATTATATAGAAATGATGATAGATCAACCACACCAGTGTGACTGCGGGAATTTTTTAAGCTGAATTCACACCGATTCATTATGCCCTTGACCTTCAAACATTTTTTTCTTAAATACGTCGCCAAAGTACTAGGATCTCATAAATATGGAAGAGATTCACTAACTCTATATTATTAAAAGCTTATTTTTTCTTATTTTTCGTAAAACAATACGTCATCAAAGTACCGGGATCTCATAATTATGGAAAAGGTTAACCACTATCAATATAAATGTCAAATCGTTATTTATCGATGCACCAGTGGAGCTTCGTCGGTGGATCGTAGAGGAATCAGGGGAAATAAATTCTGGTCAAAACCAATGTTTAAAAAAACTCATGTTAAAAAACTTTTTGTTTTTGCTGACTGACTGTACAATATCTGTCGTTTAAAGAATCTGCCATTTACAGAATCTGCCGTTTACAGAATCTGCCGTTTCCAGAATCTGCCATTTAGCGAAAAAAGAAATTATTACAGGGAAGTTAATAATTACAGTTCAAATATAGACAAATATTTTGGAAATAATGCTGCCGTCCTTATGAAAAACGCAATATACTACATCCTGACATATCCCGAGAAAAAAGCGGTCAAAGTTTTTATTTCTCTTTTGCTTATATCTCTGAAAGTACTTGGAATACTAACATGAAATTTGTATCAATAAATAAAGAATAATTTGTCAAAAATACAAATAACGACACAATAATTAAATTATATTAAGGTGTAGTATTTAATTTCAAAAAAGGTAGTTATGGCTAGCTTTTTAGGGTTCCATACCAAAATGGTAAAAAAGGAACCCTTATGGTGTGACTCAGTCTGTCTGTCTGTCTGTCTGTTACAGCTGGATATCTACTAATGGTATCAACTTGAAATTTAGAATAGTTTTGAATGTTCTTTGGTATTTAGTTGGTATTTGGTTTGATTTTTGATTTTCCCGACGTTTCGGCACCTTTGCAGCTGCCGTGGTCACGGGGGACTGACCCCGTCCTACTTTGATCCCAAGTCCCCCGTGACCACGGCAGCTGCAAAGGTGCCGAAACGTCAGGAAAATCAAACCAAATACCAACTAAATATCAAAGTTCTTTCAATAAAACAAAACCTCCTTCAAAAAACTTGAAAATAATCTAACAAAAAACAGTTTCAAAAATAAATTAATGGCTCTAAAAACTCGAAAGTGTATGCATATCTTATATTAAACAACGCCTTTTGAAGTCGGGTGGGGGGGGGGGATATTTTTTATCTTAACTAATATATCTAAACTTTAATCATGGGTTTAAACCCCACCCGACTTCATAAGACGTTGTTTAATATAAGATATGCATACACTTTCGAGTTAATTATTATGCAGATTTCAATATTTTATTTCTTGCTTTTTAGAGCCATTAATTTATTTTTGAAACTGTTTTTTGTTAGATTATTTTCAAGTTTTTTGAAGGAGGTTTTGTTTTTATTAAAAACTTTTTTATTTTAAACTTTTTTGTGGTAAGTATATTTGGTGATGATATTATCTAAGTTACAATAGCCTTATGTCAACGGCTCATCACCTTTTACATAGTACTGCTTTTTATTGTTGAGGGGCGTTTATTGTTGAGGAGTTCTCCTGGTACTTCACTATCAGCTCCACTTCACCATATGAATTATGATGAGCATAAATAGCCTAGCAACCATATTAAAGTAATCGTATCGTACCAGTGAACCACTTAGTATTGAATAGTTTCGATGATCATCTATGCTGGTTTTCATCATCAGTTCTACTTCACCAAAATGGTACTTTTCGAAAGCAAATGCACAAGTTACTTAAGAAAATACTAAAATCGTTATAGATGTGCCTTTAATATCTGAAGAGTTCCCTCGATTTCTCCAGGATCCCATCATCAGATCCTGATTTCATGACAATGGGACCAACTTGGAAGTATATACTTTCAAACAAAGAAAGAATTTTTCAAATCGGTCCAGCCGTCTTCGAGTAATCGAGTAACATACATAAAAAAAAAAAAAAAGATTCCGATGAATTGAGAACCTCCTCCTTTTTTTGAAGTCGGTTAAAAAGTTTTTAATAAAAACAAAACCTCCTTCAAAAACCTTGAAAATAATCTAACAAAAAACAGCTTCAAAAATAAATTAAAGGCTCTAAAAAGCAAGAAATAAAATATTGAAATCTGCATAATAACTAACTCGAAAGTTTGTTTGCATTTTCGGGGGGGGACACGATCACATCTAAACTTCATAAGACATTGTTTAATATAAGATATGCATACAAACTTTCGAGTTTGTTATTATGCAGATTTCAATATTTTATTTCTTGCTTTTTAGAGCCATTAATTTATTTTTGTAGCTGTTTTTTGTTAGATTATTTTCAAGGTTTTTGAAGGAGGTTTGTTTTTATTAAAAACTTTTTTATTTTAACCTTTTTTGCGGTAAGTATATTTGGTGATGATATTATCAAAGTTACAATAGCCTTATGTCAACGGCTCATTACCTTTTAGTACTGCTTTTCCCAACGCAGGGGCGTTTATTGTTGAGGAGTTTTCCTGGTACTTCACCATCAGCTCCACTTCACCATATGAATTATGATGAGCATAAATAGCCTAGCAACCATATTAGAGTAATCGTATCGTACCAGTGAACTACTTAGTATTGAATAGTTCCGATGATCATCTATGCTGGTCTTCATCATCAGATCCACTTCACCGAAATGGTACTTTTCAAAAGCAAATGCACAAGTTACTTAAGAAAATACTAAAATCGCTATAGATGTGCCTATAATATTTGAAGAGTTCCCTCGATTTCTCCAGGATCCCATCATCAGATCCTGATTTCATGACAATGGGACCAATTTGAAAGTATATACTTTCAAACAAAGAAAGAATTTTTCAAATCGGTCCAGCCGTCTTCGAGTAATCGAGTAACATACATAAAAAAAAAGATTCCGACGACCTGAGAACCTCCTCCTTTTCTTGAAGTCGGTTAAAAACCGCGCTAGTATCCATTAGAAAGTGTTTTATTCCAATTTGGCACAAGTTTAAAATAACTATAATTCACAGTATATTATAGTTTGACTAACTTGTTTGCCGTAAAAACGTTGTGGAACCATCATTCTTTATGGTAAACTAGCGGCCGCCCGCGACTTCATGTGCGTGTAAAGATTTTTTGCTATCCCTCGGGAACAATACTGTTTTTCGAAATAAAAATACCCTATGTCCTTCTCTGTACCCCTGACAACGTGTATGCAAAATTTCATGATGATCGGTTTAGTAGTTAAGACGTGAAGGCGTAACAAACAAACAAACGGACTTTCGCATTTATAATATTAGTAAGGATCAATATTTTTTTAAAGAAGCGGGAGAAAGACGAAAAAAAAGACACTTTGAAACACTGCTTATTATTACTGACACTTTCTCAAATTTTCGTCGACATCTGACTTGACAGTCGTTTTTAGTTCCTTAGTGTCGTCGTAGCAGAGTCACTTGCATGTTTTTGGGTGGGCTACACTCTTGGACGAATCAACCACGCTACACTCCTTAGAGACAAATTAAATTCGAAACAAAATAAAAAAAGATGTAAGATGTGATATAGAACACATAAATGTAAGTGTTCCAAATTTGACACGGCATGAGGTAAAGGGTTAACTCATTTTGCACCAAAAAACCAAGATGATGCGTTTTTCATAAGCACAACAGAATGTACCAGTGAATAATTATAACCAACAAGGACCAGGGCTTACAGCTACTCCAGAAATCAAAGGATTAAGAGAAAACTTAGGAAAATTAACGAACCAATATTACGACTACTATGGTACAGCTAATGGTCCAGCTCAAAAAATGCCAAATCAAGACGAAGAATATAATAATTATGCAAAAGACAGTAGTTTTAATGAACAATTTTATCCATATGAAAATAACTATGGACGCCAAGGAGAAACAACAATGGATCCTACAATAACGGATTTCACAACAATGGATACGTCTGCAACAGACCCTAAATCAACGGATCCTACAATAACGGATTTTACAACAACGGATACGTCTGCAACAGACCCAGAATCAACAGACCCAGAATCAATAACTACTTCTTATTCGTCGAGTCAAAACACAACGAAGAGAACAAGTAAGACAAGACCACCAACGACACCAAGACCACCAAGGACACCAAGACCACGTATGACGACGTCCACAAGAACGACGCCCGGGACTACACCTGATTACACAGTAGATCCGAGGGAAGGTTATTACGTTGAATTAAGAAACTTGATGAACTTATATGATCCTTTCCAATTAATAAATAGAGATAAATTTGTAGACTTGGAAGAACAACCCCTTTGCGATTGCCCTCGAGTTTATTGGCCTGCTTGTGGTACTGATGGCATTACATACTTAAACGTTTGCATTATGAATTGCATCGGTAAAACTTTTAAACGATACGGTACATGTATGAACTATTAAAAGGCCATCATATTTTATTGTACATCCACTACCTCTTTATTTCACGATTTAAAAAAGCTTATTTAAATAAAGAATATTTCACTCTCACTTTCACTTTCACTTCACTTTCACTTTCACTTCACTTTCACTTTCAATTTGCAATAAAGTGGTAGTGGATGTACAATAAAAATATGTTGGAATAAATAAGTGTAATCGATTCAAAGTCTTATTTTATTCCTGGTAATAAAAGAGGATTTTCAGGATAGAACACGAAAGTTGCTTATCACTTTATAACAACTTTTTTGGTTAATGTTTAAAATTGTGAGGCATCTGTCAAAAAAATTGCTATGACAAACAAATTACTAAAGGTAAGCTACTTTAGTTGCTGACTGTACCAGGAATATACACGCATTACTATCACTATCACTACATATTATAAAACAAAATTCACCGCGTCTGTCTGTCTGTCTGTCTGTTCACGATAAACTCAAAAACAACTGAACGGATTTTCAGGCGGTTTTCATTAAATGTTGAGTGACTCCTGAGGAAAGTTTTGACGTATAATAAGTGTACAGGCTGTTCCAAAACTTTGCCACACGAAGGGAAGGTACCTTAAATATTAAAGACAGGAAATTTTAGTAAAAAAAGACTTGTATTCGAAGATTTTTGAAAAATCTTCTGCCTTAAGCAGAATCGAACCACCAAAAAAAGCAAAAAATATTTTTTTTATTCTTATGATACCAATGAAAAGGATTACTTTTGATTAAGTGACATAGCATCTTAAACAAAAAGAAGACCATATAATTTAACATTTAAATTTAAGTTATTATGGATTGTTTCAATTTGAATCGAATCCTATGCGATTGAAAAAAAAACTTTGAATGTAGCTCCATTTATTTTTAAAAACAAAAGGAATTCTTCTTTCATTAAAATTTTCTATCTTCAATATGTAAGGTACTTTCCCTTCGTGTGGCAAAGTTTTGGGATACCTGCATATGTTAAGCTCAAAGTCCGAAATCGGTCTTTGAGTGAAATAAACGCTCACAACGCATTTTGGTCACTGCCAAAATGCTAAAACGCGAAATTTATGTCATGGCTCTTATAAAAACGCCCATAACTCGTGGCAATCATAGAAACACCACAAAGCGAAATTCGCGTCGTGGCCAACATACCAAACGACCACAACGCGTTGTGGAACTGAAGAAAAGCCATGACGCGTAAGGACCATAATAAAATTCAAAATAAAATTCAAAATTCAAATTAATTTATTCAGTCTAGGCTGTTACAAGCACTTGTGAATGTCATAGAAGCTACGCCATCGGTTCGCAAACCCTAAGCGGGAGACCTTGTAACGAGAAGAACCGGCAAGAAACTCGTCAAGGGCTGCTTTTTTCTCCCTGTATATTTCATACAGAGTCGTCAAGATTGAAAAATGAGCTCCACATTTAAAGTGAGGTCATTTTCCATCACAATAGTTATCAAAAGGTTACACACAATGGGTAGTTAGGTTAAAATTAAATATCTACTATATTCAGTTAGATAATCGTGAGAGTAAATAACTTTCAACTAGTTTAGAAATCACTCTGTCTGCTACTCTAACAAAAAAAACACTTGATACAAGACATAAAAATAAAACGCAATTCTTACAATTCAATATGCGTTAAGATAGGTACTCAGAAGCAGACCCATTCCCACTGGCAGCACCCGTTCACGAGCATGACGCATGGACCAGCCATCGCTTCGCTCAACCATATTTGAGGGAACGTAACGACCCGCCCCACACGACACCACCGCAGAAATGATTAAAGAGAGCATGACATACTTAGGCTTCCCATCCTAAGGCACCGAATTGAAAACTAATATCCAAAAGCTTTTCATAGGCCTTTACTTACAAAACTATAGACAAAAAAATACGAAAACATCGTGAAAAGTAGAATACAACGCACACTGATTTGCAATACCTGTGCGTGGATCCTACAAGTCACAAAAATTCAAAACTTAATGTACTTGAAATAATACACAATAGATTTAATTGAAAGCATTTATAAAAATGTTACCACCTTTGATGAAAAAAAAATATTCCGTGGACCCTGTTTCTGGTATTATTTGCAAAATTTCTCAGAAACAGACCATTCGTTTATGTTAAAACCAACCATAAAAATCGGCGATGTTAATACCTTCAATCTTAATTGAACAGATTTTTTTTAACTAACTTGGAAGCGAAGAAAAGTAATAAAAACATTTAAAAAATGATAATTCAGTGCTAGTTCTCAACGCAACCACCGCGTTGGAACGCGCACTGATTTGAACCCAAAGTGAGTAGAGTTACGTTTGATTTCACTCCATCGCGAATCGACCCGCTCGGATTGACCCACCTTAAGGCCTTAAGTACTAAGTCGGTAGATGAAAAATTTCAATAAATCATTTAAATAATGTCATTTAAACAAAAGGACATAATTTGTTGTATAAAGTAATTACTTTATTAAAAAACAAATCGTTGACTAGAAATTATCAGTCATTAATAAGAAATTTTAGTTTGTGGTTATTTTTAATTTTATTTTAAAAAATCTACTTATAAATGTAATAAATTTTAGAAGACATTGGAAATTTAAATTTTATTATAATATTTTTTTTTTCAAATCAACATAATAAGACTACTAATTCGTGAACACAAAATATTAGTCAGTGAAAACTACATTTTATTTAAATAATGTGGAAATTTATGATTTTATTACAATAGATTTTCTTTTTCAAATTAACTTAATAAGGCTACTAATTGCAGAACACAAAGTATTAGTCAGAAACTACAACTTAAAATAATAAAGACCTTAAAGAATTTTTTATAATATCTCTTCGAAATTGACATAAAATGAATAAACCAGTTTACCGAGATGTTTTAATGCATCGTTGTACGTGTTCCGACAATTACGACCTGTCCGTCGTGTTATAGTGGCAACAACTAGTGCTCAGAACGCGTTATGGCTTTTCTTCATTTCCACAACGCGTTGTTGTAGGTAGTCGTTTCTTATGTTGACCACGACGCAAATTTCGCATTGTGGTATTTTTATGATTACCACAACGCGTTCTGGTCGTTTTTATAAAAGTCCATGACACGAATTTCGCGTTGTGGCATTTTGACAGTGACCAGAATGCGTTGCGAGCCTTTTTTTTCGCTCAAAGACCGAAATCGGTCTTTGAGTCTAACGTATATAAATAAATTGGAAGAAGTATGATGATAATTGTTGAAGATGTCGGCAAAAATAAAGCCGACTGCGAGCTTGCATCGAAAACGCTGCATAAACCTTTTGAGCTATAACAAAATAATGTATGATGGAATTGTTTCTTTTTATAGATCTACAAAGCAGTCTGCGGTGGCATATATTTATTAGAGTGGAGCGTTATTTTCTTCTTTTTGATTTCGCTAAAGGCGGATTGAGGAAAAGTTGCGAATAATTGTCAGTATTAAATCTTACTATGGGCGTAATAAAATTAAATGTATGGAAGTACTGCCCCCAGGGCATCAAAGTTTTGAATTTTAGGGAAAAACTTAGGTTCTTTAAAATTTAAAAAAAAATACACAATACTTTATTTAAATAAAACCATTTTCTGGTTAGCCACAAGTGGGAAAATTAAATAAAATATGAAAAAACGCCAAGTATGTACCAATTTCTTATCCAAAAAATCTGTAAATAAAGTTACATTTATTCAATTTTGAAATATATTTTTTGTATTGAATGAGGGCATAATACGACACGATTCTATCTTGTTTCTGTTCCAGCCTTTTCGTCTCAATAGTCCACTAACTGTTGAACAAGATTCAATCACTAATTTAATGCATTGTTTGGTGCCTTGAGTGTGACAGGGGAAACATTTTGGAAGTAACTTTTTCGGTATTTGGCAAGGCCGCTGAAATCATTTCGGTCGGAATAACTCTGGTGAGAGGTGGTTCCGAAGATATTTTAGATTTTACAGAGCTCATAGACTGGGAAAATTTTTTTGGAACCACCTCACACCAGAGTTATTCCGACCAAAATGATTACAGCGGCCTTGCCAAATATCGAAAAAGTTACTTCCAAAATGTTTCAAAGTCAAAGTCAAATAAGCTTTATTCAAATAAACTTAATTATTAAGTACTTTTGAATCGTCTATATTTTCCTACCACCCGTTCCAGACTTTTTTAGCTGACAAGAAGAACGGGCGCAAGAAACTTATCAGCTGTAACAGCCATAAGTAACGATATTTACAAACTTTAATATATCGTTACCAGATAATTACAACAGGGTGACAGGATTATTGGCAACAAATAGACTTATTGTTATATTACTTCAACAAAGTACTTATAGTAGCAATTATGTGTTACATCATTTCCACGCATTTTGATCTTTAAGATAATCGTCTACTTTATAATAACCTTTACCCATGACCGTTTTTTTAACATGGTTTTTAAATTCATGCAAAGGAAGATCAATCACATGCTGTGGAACTTTATTAATAAAGGCTATGCCTTTCCCCATAAATGAACCTCTAGTTTTTGCAAGCCTAAATCTTGGAACGGCAAGTTTATCTTTATTTCTTGTATTAAACTGGTGAATATTGCTGTTCTTAGCAAATGAATCATAGTGTTTCCTTACATAAACTAAATTTTCATAAATGTATTGGCCTGCCAAAGTTAAAATATGTATTTCTTTAAACAATCCTCTCAAGGTATTTCTTCGCCGTAGATTGTATATGGCGCGAACAGCTCTGTTTTGGAGTACAAAAATATTTTCAATACTGGCAGCTGAACCCCACAATAGCAGTCTATACGACATTACACTATGAAAATAACTAAAGTATACTAACCTTGCCGTTTCAATATCAGTTAAAAGCCTTATTTTCTTAACAGCGAATGCCGCTGAACTAAGTCTACTTGACAAGGCCTCAATATGTGGATCCCATTGCAGTCGAGAATCTAGTGTGATACCTAGAAATTTTGTACTCTCAATAAACTCGACTTCATCGTCATTCAAATTAATATTTAATTTTGTCTGCTCAACATTAGGTAATGAGAATTTAACACATTTAGTTTTTTGGGGTTAAGTGCTAAATTATTACTATTAAACCAGTATGAAACTTTAGAGAGGGCACTATTTACTTCGTCCGAACACTTATTACCACCTGTTTCCCCTGTCACACTCAAGGCACCGAAAAATGCATTAAATAAGTGTCTGAATCTTGTTCAGCAGTTAGTGGACCATTGAGACAAGAAGACTGGAACAGAAACAAGATAGAATCATGTCGTATTGTGCCCTCATTCAATACAAAAAATACATTGAATAAATTTAACTTTACTTACAGATTTTTTGGATAAGAAATTGGTACCTACTTGGCGTTTTTTCATATTTGTTTTAATTTTCCTACTTGTGGCTAACCAGAAAATGGTTTTATTTAAATAAAATAAAGTAGTGTGTATTTATTTTTTTTATTTTAAAGAACCTAAGTTTTTCCCTGAAATTCAAAACCTTGATGGCCTGGGGGCAGTCCTTCCATACATTTAATTTTGTTACGCCCATAGTGAGATTTAATACTGACAATAATAATTCGCAACTTTTCCGCAATCCGCCTTAAGCGAAATCAAAAAGAAGAAAAAAACGCTCCGCCCTAATATTTATCTTTTAAGAATTTAATAGCTTACTCCATTATATCTTTTAAAGAATTGGTCACGTACAATGCAGTAATTTGGAAAGCTATTTAGAAGGATATAGTATTAATCCTTATCATTTTAAATACATTAGCTATCTTAATCATTTCATGCATATTATTTTAGCCATTTAAACCATACCATTTAAATAAATATCTTAGAAGATTAGATATAAAACACTTTTTACGGATTATAGCGCGTATATTGGTTAATTCAGATGTTATTTTAGAATTATTTAGTTTTGATTTGTTGGTTTTTTGGGCTTCCCGACGTTTCAACACCTTTCCAGGGGCTGGGTTCACAAATTGTGAACTGGTGGTAGATTCAGTAGCTAGATCGTGTTTTCTAATAATCAATTTAATTCAATTATTATTATTCAAATCAGAACGCAGCTATAAAATAATTTAATAAACTTGAATGCATTTTTATAAAGTTCCGAGGGGGTAATTTAATAAAGATATGAGCAGCTTCTTACTTCAGTCGGTCCCGTGACCACGGCCCTTGGAAAGGTGTCGAAACGTCGGGAAACCCAAAAAACCAACAAATCAAAACTAAATAATTCTAAAATAACATCTGAATTAACCAATATACGCGCTGTAATCCGTAAAAAGTTTTAATTCTAATACCATGTCCTATTGGAGCACTCGTCAAACGAGCCCAAACTCGATGAAGTTGCAAAAGAAAATGTTAGCATGGTTTTATTACAGAGTTCCAGTGGCCTTCTTCCGGCTCCATCATCAGATCCTGTAAACTATTTCTCAACAAAGTACTCGTCAGTAAAAAAAAGGAAGAAATAACGTTACATTTAAATAAAAATAACGTTATCATTCCCTGCATAAAAGTTTTAAAACATAAGCGTTCATAGTTATTAAATAAATAAAGAAAATGTTAGTATGGAAAATGCGAATCCTTTAAAATTCTTCATGCAAAACTGCCGTTTCGTACTTTAACCCCTTTATATAATAAAACTGTAAATCCTAAATATTTGTGCACAAATCACACAAAAACCGCTGAACGTATTTTGATACGCTTTTCACAGTTTGGTAGCTTGGGGTCCAATGTCCAAACCATGTTTCACCTTCATTCGAAATCAGCTTGAACTCTCCGTATTACAAGCTTACATACTAAGGAGGTCATAAATTAAACTGGTCAACATATTTTTCTTCTGTCCACGCGGACGAAGTCGCGAGCGTAAGCTATTCCTTACTAATAAAATAAATGCGAGAGTAAGTTTGTTTGTTTGTTAATCTGTTTGTAACGCCTTCACATCTTTACTACTAAAGAGATCAATAAAACCCGGTCAAGAGCGAGTCGGACTCGCGCACCGAGGGTTCCGTACCATCATAATAAATACACTGCAGAGTGGAATGATAAAATTATTATTACGGTTTTAGGTCAGCGCGATCTCTTGACCGATAGTGGAACTAATGTTAACTTTCTCGAAATTTAATAATTTCTAAAAAAGTGTGCTATATTGAGACATCGTTTTATTTTTCCTGTAATTTTTATATAAACTGCTATTACATAGAATTATTTCAGATTTTTCTCTTTGCAAACTTTGACGATGAGGGGGAGGAACAGTTTTTTTTTCCATTTTTAGGGTTCCGTACCAAAATGGTAAAAAAGGAACCCTTATGGTGTGACTCAGTCTGTCTGTCTGTCTGTCTGTCACAGCTGGATATCTCGAGAACTACTAATGGTATCAACTTGAAATTTGGAATAGTTTAAGATGACATTAGCCCAACTATTTTGCAAGTAAGAAAGAAATAATAAAATTAATATTTTTTTTACAACAGGGACTGAAAAGGGGTCTTAAAAATTTTAAGTGGGGTGACTAGGGCATGTGGGGTATCATATGAAAGAGCGCTGTTTGCACATTTTAAAACAATTTTTCCTTTTTTCTTAGGCCGCATAGTTTTCGACTTATGATGAAAAATGTAAAAAAAAATACCGGTCCCCCCCCTTATCTCCGAAGTTTGCAAAGAGAAAAATCTGAAATAATTCTATGTGATAGTAGTTTATGTAAAGATTACAGGAAAAATAAAACGATGTCTCAATATAACATTTTTTTTTAGAAATTCTAAAAATATTTTTTTTTTAGTTTCACTACCAGTCAACAGATGGCGCTGTCCTAAGCATGCTAACCTAAGGGAAAAGAATAGTTCCACTATCGGTCAAGAGATGGCGCAACCTAACACTACAATAATAAATTGGTGGCTGGTTCTAATATAATTACCTACTGTTTGCCGTACGAATAAACGAAGAATAAGTTCCTACTTAGTAATAAAGTAATATAATAATAACGAGGAGCTCGGTGGCGCAGTGGTTTAGCGCCAGGACCAGCGATTTTGGAGGTTAAGCAACGTTCGCAAGGTTCGGTCATGGGATGGGTGACCAAAAATGTATTATCTCGAGCTCCTCCGTGCTTCGGAAGGCACGTTAAGCCGTTGGTCCCGGCTGCATTTGCAGTCGTTAACACCCACCAATCCGCATTGGGCCCGCGTGGTGGGTTATGGCCCGTCCTCCTTATCCACCTATAAGGAAGGCCTGTGCCCCAGCAGTGTGGACATTAAAATGGCTGATGGACTAGTAATATAAACATTTTGCAATGTGGAGTGGCTGAAACGTTTTTCAGTCACCATAAGCAGCATTTGTAAATTAACTGTCCGCCTGTTCGCCCTTCCACCTGTCTGCCGTTTATCCTACTTTTTTAAAGACTGTCCTAAAATAACATATCCAAATATATTTATGATTGTACGGAACCCTCGGTGCGCGAGTCCGACTCGCTCTTGACCGGTTTTTCATCATAAGTCGAAAACTATGCGTAACACTATAAGGGTTCCTTTTTTACCATTTTGGTATGGAATCCTAAAAAGTAGTGTGCTGGCTGTAATATGAAGTTTAAAGAAAAACTTTCTGTTAAATAAGAAGTTAATTTCGAAAGGAAAAAATCCAAACTTAGCAAATTATAATTACTTGTGAGTAATGTTACATCGCATAAAATCAGAATTACTGAGAAACGTGACTTTTCGAAAACGCATTCAGCTTAATTAACCAATACATGTACTAATTATTCTTGAGGTATCGTAAATGTTTGAATTTTGGTATAAATTACGTCAATTTCTTGTAATTCTCGTTAATTGACAACACAAGTGGAACTCAGATGTCGCTCCCTTTTAGAGGTACGGTGATTTTTACACGACTGCCCAAAGCAAAAAGAGTGTATATGTGTTCAGGATTCATGTATGTTTGTGGGTATGTGAGTTTCTTTATTCCACCATAACTTCCAAATGGCTTAACGGATTTGGATGTATGGGGTATTGTTAGAATCCTTACATCATTCCGAGTGACACTGGCTATATTTTTTTTTGAAAAAAGTTAATATGGCGACTGTATGACGCCATTTTCAATGTGAAAAATAAATTTTATTATTACAATATGGGCATCAAATGAAAGGCCTTAATGAGCACATTTCAAAAATATATAATTTGTCACTAAAATGTGTAAAATAAAAATAAATAAATTTAAAAAAATTAAACAAACAAAAAAGTTAAATAACAAGTGTCATTGCAGTCGGGGGACCTCTTCGATTAAAAATTGTTCCATAAAACGGTCCCCCGACTGCAATGACACTTGTTATTTAACTTTTTAGTTTGTTTTTAGCAGGGCAGTCGTGTTTTTATTGTTTTTTTAATTATTTATTTTTCTTATCGAATGAGGATTAACTCCCAATTGAACCCTAATGTTACATGTGGAAGGCTCAATTTGATGCGAGCGGAGAAGCGATGCGACACTGCTGCGCAACACTGCTGCGCGGCACTGCTGCCGCTACACCACTGGTCCCCATACATTCTCTATAGGTTTATATGAGACTACATTCCGAGCTCGGCAGCAGTGCTGCGCAGCACTGTCGCGCAGCAGTGTCGCGCAGCAGTGCTGCTGACATCGGAATCATACCTTTAGTGGCCACCTCTGGTGTTAGAATTTATCTAGTCGCCTGTAAGGCCTCTAACTTGGCTTAACGACAACAGCCAGGACCGACCGACGGTTTAACGTGCCTTCCGAAGCACGGAAGCGCTCAGTTGTAATGCCACTTTAACGGTCACCCTCCGATACCTGACCGGACCGAGCGTTGCTTAACAAACGTGATCGAGGACAATCAGTCTAGGTTCCGCCATGAGCGCTTCATGGGAGGTACGTTGATTTTTTTATACCTACCACATAGAGCTCCTATAGCCCTAAAGTGGTGCCCTCATAGAATTTTTCAGTCGAGTTAGTTATTAGAATTTTTCAGTCGAGCCAAATTATAGAATTTTTCAATTATTTTTTTTAGTCGAGCCAGTTTATTAGAATTTTTCAGTCGAGCCAGTTTTTAAAATTTTTCAGTCAAGCCAATTTTTCGAAATTTTTCGAAATGGCGATAATTGGCAGTTTTTCGAAAGTTTTCGAAATGACGATTGCTCGTTAATTCTCGCCAAGTACATAATTATAAAATAATAAAAATAAGGTCATTTTATATTCACCATCCAAATTTTAAAGATTACTTTAGTCTTTGAAACTAAACAACTTTCTCCAAGAAAGATACGTCGAATTTCGCCTCATTAATTAATTTCTAAACTGATCACGTGATCTCTTTGATATGTATGAATAGTCGATTTTTTAACATATCTATGACTATGACCCTACATACTTTTTTTACGTAGCTTTGCTTGTCACAGGCCACGGCACGGATCTTGAGCGGTGACAGTTAATGCGCAGAAATCATTTTACGTCTCATTGGCGGGGGACGTGGTGCGGGGCTACATTTACGCATGTAGCCCTATTCTCTAAAAATATCTCTAGGTTGCGGCAAGGCTGTCATATAGACGCTAGCGCTCGGTGATGGTCGGAACTATTTTAACACGTTTTTATTAGGTTGCTTTCTCGTTTGTTTGTTTGTTTGTTTCTCCGCAAAGTTTGTGAACGATTTTGTACTAGCTTCCCAATGTGCTAGAAACTTGAAACTTTGAACATAGGTCAGAACTGGAAGGCAATGCAATATTATGTCAATATTATGGTGTCATTGAGCTGATCTGATGATGGATCCGAAAGAAGGCAATAGGATCTCTATGATGAAACCATACAACCCCATCGTGTTTGGGCTCGTTACAATTGTCTTGACGAGTACTCTAATGGGAGATAAGATCCAGGGTCTGATGATGAAGCTGAAAGGCCATGCCATAGGAACTCAATATTGAAACCGTGCAACCCCATCAAATTTGAGCTTGTTTGAATCGTCTTGACGAGTTCTTTGTTGGGAAATAGATTCCAGGGTCTGATGATGGAGCCGGAAGAAGGACACAGGAACTCTTTAATAAAACCACGCCACCCCATCGAGATGGGCTCGTTTGAATCGTCTTGACGAGTACTTTAATGGGAAATAGTGTCCGAGGATCTGATGGTGGAGCCGGAGGAAGGCCATAGGAACTCTGTAATGAAACCATGCAACCCCATCGAGTTTGGGCTCGTTTGAATCATCTTGACGAGTACTTTGTTGGGAAATAGTTTCTAGGATCTGATGATGGAGCCGGAAGAAGGACACAGGAACTCTTTAATAAAACCATGTTACCCCATCGAGTTTGGACTCAGTACTTTGTTGGGAAATAGTTTCCAGAGTCTGATGATGGAGCCGGAAGAAGGCCACTGGGACTCTGTAATAAAACCATGCAACCCGATCGAGTTTGGACTCGTTTGAATCGTCTTAACGAGTGCGAGTGCGAGAGTAGGCGATGGTATATTTTTTAGTCTAAACTCAAAAAAAAAAAATCCTAATCGTATGAAAAGGAGGAGGTTATCAATTTGTCGCGTTTATTTTTTTTTATATGTATGTACACCGATTACTCAAAGACGGCTTAACCGATTGAAATGATTCAAACGCTATAACATCAGGTTTCTTCCCAAATTGGTCCCGTTTTTTTGAAATTTTGAAATCGGATTAGTAGTTTTCAAGTAATATTGAAAATACTGTCGTTTTCGTTACCATTTTATACGAATTCAGACAAATGCTCAACCATTACTTTTTAGTTTATGAACAGATTTAGATGAATCTTTTTTTGTTTGAAAGAAGACTCATTAAACATGATACCATATCTTCTTCTTCTTCTTCTTATCAGTGCAGGCGGTTTCCACAACTCGACGTCTATTGCGCCTATTTTGCGTCAGAGGATGTTCGGCCGGATCACTCCAGCCAGCCCAGCTCAGCCAGGAACGCTCCAAGGGCTTTCACATTCGTGATCGCTTCCTGGACGCTGCCCGGCGAGCCGAGGTACCTCGCCCGGTAGGGGGCCACCCTTCTGCATTCCAGCAGAACGTGGGCGGCTGTTTCTTCTTCCTCCATGCATCCTCTGCATAGGGGACTGTCCGTGACACCTAAGTCAAAAAGATGTTTGTTAAATTGTCCATGACCAGTAATAGCACCTGTTACCAGGCGAAGTTGCGGTCTGCACAGTTGTATCAGGGCCCTAGATAGACGAGCGTCCACGCGCGGCAGTGCGAGTTTCGCTTGTCTGCACGAGTCCAGCGAGCTCCAGTTCCGTTGGTGTAATTCTATGGTGCATTCACGGATCTTACTTGCAAACCAGCTTGTTGGGATAGGTGCGATTGGCTCTGGGCCAACAGGCGTCGAGCCAGATGCGCGTCTAGCCAGTTCGTCGGCTGCGACGTTTCCCCGTGATCCACTGTGACCTTTGATCTATTGGATAGTGATAGTATTAAGTGCACCTACTGTATTTAAGGCGTGGTGACACTCAAGTACAAGGCTCGATGTGATGCGACTGCCCTGGAGAGCCTGTAGAACGGATTTGCTGTCAGAGAGAATTAAGATGTCGCGGTCTTTTACCTCCCTTGTTTCGATTGCTCGAGCCGCCATTGCTATGCCCACGCACTCGGCCTGAAAGACCGTGTTGTATGAGCTTAAGGGGGATGCAATTTGTATGTTGAAGTCCTCTGAGAAAACGCCCGACCCTGTGCCTGATGAGGTCTTAGAGCCGTCAGTGTAAATCAGGAGAGCCTTGTGTCTTTTCTTGGAGCTGATGTCGTCTGTCAGGTGTATTCTGTATTTTTTGTCAAAAATGAAGGTTGGCTTAACTTTGTCGCATACTGCTTCGATAAGAGGGGTGTTCAGCCAATCCTCCAGTAGTCCACTGAAAAGTCTTACCCTCTCGAATTTTAGAGATCCCAGTTGTTTTAATCTTAACGCTGTTTTGGCTGCCTCCTGTTGAATGTGGAGATGCAGTACATGTTCAGCATTACCTCTAGAGCAGCTGTAGGAGCTGTGCTCATGCATCCAGTGAGGGCGCAGCAGGCCTGACGTTGTAGTCCCTGTAGTTTTTTGGCTCCAGTGGTTTGGGCGGCTTTTGGCCACCATACTACAGATCCATAGCTTACCAGGGGTTTTATGATCGTGTTGTATAGCCAGAGGAATAGTTTGGGTGCTAGGCCCCAACGCTTACCAATCATCTTTCGGCACTGCCATAAAATGACGCTGGCGGACTGCGTTTTGTACTCCAAGTGGCTGTTCCAAGTAAGTTTGCTGTCTAGGATTATGCCTAGGTACTTTACCTCGTTAGAGCTGTAGTGTAGTTCCAAACAGTTTCGGCAGTCGAAAATCTCCTACCAGGTGTTTGTTTGTAAACATTACCATTTCCGTCTTCGCGTGGTTGACAGATACGATATTAATTTCATTGGTAATGAAAATAAACTTTGGATTTTCAAAATACACGAGGGAACTCCTCAAAATCAAATAGGAACAGTGATTGAAATATTGGTAAGTTTATGACAAACAAAAACAAGTTAAGGCTGTATATTTTCAACGAAATTGGTGTTTTTCCAAGTGAAGTTTTCTAAAGAATGAAAGCATTATTATTGATGTAAACTTTAGTTTTAGCAAGCAAAATTCTTAAATTAGTGCTGTATAGAGAGAAAAACATAATAAATTGTCAGGTATTTTAAAACGAAGATTCATAAAGTTCAAGTGGAATTTCAAATTTTCTTGTCAGAGGTATTTTTCAAAAACGTTTCAGCTGTAACAAATAAGAATACGACTCATTATTTTTTTTTTACTTATTGTTTGTATTATCAAGGAGTTTTCTATAGAGAGAAAATTTTAAAAATGCTTTTAATCACAATGAAATAAAATATAAAAAATGCTCAAATTGGTATACTTTGACATGTTTTTTTACTGGTATTTACAGAATGTAAAGTAATTTTCAATTTTTCTTAGGAATAATAAGGTATTTGTCTAATGTATTGCGTGTTTTGTATATACTTATATCTATTTAATAATTTAATAGGAATTTTCAAAGTTCGCCTTGATTACGGCTCGCGCAGAGTTGTTTGATCATTTCTATTGAAAATTTAAAAATGGAACGTAATGCGACTCTACAGCCTTAAGTACCTATCTATTGTCAAGGACGTTCTAGACTAGAATTGAACTGCGAAGGTCCAACGGAACTCCTGTGAAAATAAAGTTACGAGTTCCTAGTTTCATACCATTGAAAAATGTGAAACATTAAAACACTTTATTTTATAAAATCATCGTTTACATATACAGTACTACAAAAAAGTTTAAAATAAAAAAGCTTTTTAAAAAAAGCAAGACCTCCTGCAAAAACCTTAAAAAAAAGCTCTATAAAAAGCAAGAAATAAATTTCAAATTGATTAATTAAAACACGTCTATTGAAGTCGGGTGGGGCTTTTAGAATATAAACAAGTAAAAAAAATACTTCCAGCTCCACCCGACTGCAATGGACGTGTTTTAATTAATCGATTTGGAATTTATTTCTTGCTTTTTATAAGAGCTGTTTTTTTACTCTATCGATTGATGCAATAATATGAAAATCGAGATTTTGCAGATTCGATACTGTTCGTTGCGGCAGTCGAACTGTTAATGTGTCCTCGCGCGACTGCGCCCCCGCCACCCCTCACGTCTCCTTGGAGCTTAATGGCCACTAACGAACGACCGGCTGTTTTACTTGCTTTCCCGCCTATTTCATCATATCAGCCGCACGACACCCACTGCTGGGTATAAGCCTCCCCCAAGGATCTCTACGACGCTCGGTCCTGCGCTGCCCGCATCCAGCGGCGCACCGCAACCTTCACCCTCACGTCGGTCCACCTTGTCGGGGGCCTACCAACGAAGCATCGTCCGGCGCGCGGTCGCCATACCAGAACCTTTCCGCTCCAACGGCCATCGGTTCTTCTTGCTGTGTCTAGCCCACTGCCACTTCAGCTGAACCCGCCTACTTAACATCAACTAAAATCACCCCGTGAGATGATGCTGCATAAGCTGCATCAAAATAGAATGTTACAAATCTTCTATTCATAAAAAAAAAAAAAATACTTTGTCCTTCAATACCTTCGTAGTTATTGGTTTCCCAGGTATAGTCCAAAAGACGAAAAATTATCCTCATGATAAGCGGAATGCGTGGACTTCAGCTTCGTTGAGTGTCTTGTTATACCCCTTATAAATAAAAAAAACCGGTCAAGAGCGAGTCGGACTCGGAGGGTTCCGTACAATCATAAATATATTTGGATATGTTACTTTAGTACAGTCTTTAAGAAAGTAGGATAAACGGCAGACAGGTGGAAGGGCGAACAGGCGGACAGTTAATTTACAAATCTTAAATTAGAATTTAGAATTTAGAATCTAAGTCTTAGTCTTAGTCTGTGAATCTAAGTTAATCTCTTTAATTTAGAATTTAGAATTTAAAACACGGTCTTACGACACGAGCTACAAGGAAAGATGTGTAAGACATCACTTGCTCCCTCTAAAAGTCCGCAGAGATATTACAGATCTGGTTTATCTATCTAAACTGTTAAAAGGCAAAATAGACTCGACTGAATTACTTGATCGTATAAAGCTTACTGTGCCTTGTAGCTCTAATACCCGTAGGAAGTTGAGACTGCATGTTCCATGGGTGCGAACCAACTACCGACGTAACAGTTACCTGATTCGCTCGTGTCGCTTGTTCAATTCTATTAGCGATGATACAGATATTGACTTATTCTTTGACGGCATTGTTTTACTGAAGCGAGCACTCGCTACTAAATTCCTCACACATTATTGAGATGATGGGTAGTACTGGGGTATATTGCTGTTTTGTTTTTTCTTTTATATTTTTATCTGTGTGTTGTATAACTTGTTTACAAATACTGAAAATAGCGTCACGTTTATTCTTCTCGAATTATGATTGAGTTACATTTTTAACTATCTGTGGAAACTTGTTATTAGCTCGTGATTATTCGTGTATGTTTCTGTGTAATATGTATTAGCAGTAAGTTTTCCTAATGAATAAAAAAAAAAAAAAAAAAAAAATTAACCACAGCTGCTTATGGTGACTGAAAAATGTTTCAGCCACTCCACATTGTAAACTGTTTATATTACAAAGTAGGAACTTATTCTTCGTTTATTCGTACGGCAAATAGTAGGTAATTATATTAGAACCAGCCACCAATTATTATTGTAGTATTAGGTTGCGCCATCTCTTGACCGATAGTGGAACTATTTTTATTTCTTAGTATTATTTCTTAGTATTATTAGGACAGCGCCATCTGTTGACTGGTAGTGAAACTAAAGAATTTTTGTTTGTTTTTTGAATTTCTTAGAAAAGTGTGTTATATTAAGACATCGTTTTATTTTTCCTGTAATCTTTACATAAATTACTATCACATAGAATTATTTCAGATTTTTCTCTTTGCAAACTTCGGAGATAAGGGGGGGGGGGACGGTATTTTTTTACATTTTTCATCATAGGTCGAAAACTATGCGGCCTAAGAAAAAAGAAAAAAAAAAAAAAATGTGCAAACAGCGCTCTTTCATATGATACCCCACATGCCCTAGTCTCCTCACTTCAAATATTTAAGACCCCTTTTCAGTCCCTGTTGTAAAAAAAAATATTTTTTATTTCTTTCTTATTTGCAAAATAGTTGGGCAAATGTCATCTTAAAGAATTCCAAATTTCAAGTTGATACCATTAGTAGTTCTCGAAATATCCAGCTGTGACAGACAAACAGACTGAGTTGTGAATCAGTAAACTCAGTGACGGTAAAAAAGGAACCCTTATGGTGTGCCATAAGGGTTCCTTTTTTACCATTTTGGTACGGAACCCTAAAAATGAATCGCTGAAGTGTATGTAACGACTGCACCAAGTTAGATAGAGAATAGTGTTTGTTATTACTAGGACAAGGATTGTATAAAAGAAAAAAAATACGGAGACATTTTTTTTTCTAATTACCATCATTTTAAATCGCAATATAACTATTAGATAGCGCCACCTGTGCAAAGCCGGGGCAAGTAGCTAGTTATAAATAAAGAAGAACTTTAACCAAAAGGTCTGTCTCCATATGTCCGGGTCTGTGACTAGGCCGGGACGTGTCAGAGGCCCAAGTTACATTGGTGCTGCTAAGATTCTGTATGTAAAACAAATATACATTGAGCTCTGGCCCGGCCACGGCCCGGATATAAAGGGATAGACCGGAGCAATAATGACTCACGGTATTGCCGTTGGAGTAAAATACACTACGTATATTTGAACCGCAGTCACAATTTTTTTTTTGTTTTCAGGGTATATTTTCCTGATTTTCTTCATCTGTTACATCTATGGAGACAGCGTCTGGAGGCACGTAAAAGAAGATGGCTATGGTTGGGTCAAGTTCACATATTACTTCAACAATAAGACCGTAGATGTTAAAAATTTCAAGGACTTTAACGTAACGTATTATGAGGGTTTCAAATGTGATGAAGCATGTCCAAAAGTCTACTTACCCGTATGTGCAAGCAACAACCTAACGTATACAAATGAGTGTTACATAAAGTGCGCTGACGAACATGCAAAGTGGAAGGAAGAGCATCTCAATATAAGTTACACACCGGTGAAGAAAACTCGGCTAGGAAGGTGCTATGTATTCCCTACATAATACAGGTTAAAAAACACTGTCTCCGAGTGAGGTAAAGTACAGAAATAAATTCATTATTCTGTTGTAATCTAGCCTTTTTATTTCATTACTACCGACCAGCCATCGCTTCGCTTCGGTTATTTTCTTTTTTTGCCAAATGCGACCTTCCAACAACACCCAAAAAGAAAACAAATACCCTAAAGTCGGGGGTCTACTACGAAAAGTTTAATGCGATACACGCAGCTGTGCGTCCGTGCTTCGTTTTGATTGTTTCCTATTACAAATCACTTTCGTGTGCGATATTGCGAGTGATTGCGTGAGTTTGACAGTTTCTCTGTAGCGTATCCGACATCGTTCGTTAAGTAGTCTATGGACTACGATAGCCAAATTCAAAATGTTTGTTATAACTACAACCAACGAACTGCGGACGACTATCGTGGCCAAGTGACTGCGTTACGCAATTGCGTACGTTATTTTCGTAATATACCCCCTGTTTCTGTCCCATTCAAGTCCCGTTCCCGTCCCGTATTAGTTGTAAGAATAGCGCTTGAATTTTTTTTCGCGTGCGTAATACCATTACCATAACTCTTAAGGTATGATTCCGATCTCGGCAGCAGCTGCAGTGCAGCCGCAGCAGTGCGCTCCAAATTGAACCGTAATGTTATGAAAAGCGGCTCAATTTGAAGTGAGCGGAGATGTGTCGCGACTGTCGCGACACTTCTCCGCTCACTTCAAATTATGCCTTTTAATCATAACAATACGGTTCAATTTGGAGCGCACTGCTGCGGCTGCACTGCAGCTGCTGCCGAGATCGGAATCATACCTTTAAGATGTTCATTTAAATAGTATGCTGTAAGTAAAGGGTTAAAAAGATGTGCACAAAATTATTAATAAAGTATTTAATTTTATAAGGATTATACATCTAAATAGCTTTCCAAATTACCTCATTGTACTTGACCAATTTTTAGACGATATAATGGGTATAGTAAGTTATTCTTAATAGCCAGATATATGCCATCAAGGACTTTTTTGTAAATTTATAAAAGAGGAACAATTCTATCATATATTATTTTGTTACAGCCCAAAAGGTTTATGCAGTGTTTTCAATGCAAGCCAGACGGTTTAATTTTTGCCGACTTCTTCAACAATCTCTTCTTCTCTTCTCTGCCTTTGGTCTTCAACTAGCGATAATTTAAAAGCGTGAAATACACCTAATTTTATTGATAAAAACAGCCACATGTTGGGGTCTATCCCCACTCCTGTTGGAATGGCCGCCATTTTAAATTTGACTTTTTATTTTAGATGACGCTGTGGAAAAATATTAATTTCTCCGGATTTAGAAGTTCTACAGTTATAACAAAAATATTGTTCGAAACCTTATAATACCTATCAATTTTAAAAAAAATATGTGTAATATTTTTACTTAAATACGTCATAAAAAATACTGAAGTAAAATTTTATACGAAATTTGTATGCTTTTTTCGAGATTTTATTACATTTCTCAAAAACTAGGACTTTAACCCGCCGTCGGTCGCATGGGGTCTTTAAAAGCCCGGAGTCTAGAAAAACTGACATAACTTTTTAAATATTTTATTCACAAGCTTGTGCTTCTCAGTAGCTGCTTAAAAAGGATGTAGGTACCATGTAATACAAGTTTTGTAGATTTATTATACTTCATCTGATTAGAATACACATTTATTTTGCGCAAGGGCTTTCAAAGACCCCACGCGACTGATTTCGTATATTTTTTTACTTGACTATCGTAAATTTAAAATCATATTTAACTGCAATCTGGATAAGAAGATACAATGATTGGATGGCTAGAAGCAGGGTATGATGATTATGACACAGTAGATGATGCGGTATCTGCAATTACTCTTATTTCGTTGCAAATACCTGACACAGTTGGTCCTCAAAAATATTTTTTACTCTACTGGATATCGCTGGTCCTCAAATAATACTTAGTTACATTTTTATCTTCAAAATATAATTCTAAAATGCTAACGTTATTTTCATTATTATTAATATCTGAAACATAGAAGTACTCTACGGACTCTCCCCACGTTGAAGAATATATAGAGTTTGTCATTATATTGTGTTAAAATTAAGCACTTGAACGGATTTATGCGCAACTTAATGAATTTAATTAGGCGATTTAAATTAATATTACGTTTTATTTTAAAGTTTTCGACAATTTGGCACCTTTTCAGGGCCTTGGGAAAGAGATTTCTACCACAGGAGTACACGTGGTAATCTATGAAGTGGTTGTAGCATATTAGGCCCTGTACTGGCAACATGTTTTAATAATAACGATATCGAAACCAACCAAATTCAATCAAAAATATGCATTCCTTTCCCATTAAACATACACATGAAAATATTTGACCCTATGGCTTTCATTTGGCCAAACTAAACACGCGGCGTCCATTAGTAAGCTGTTCACAAGACCAAAATCTAAAGTACTTTTTCTATATTATGTTTCTTCATTTGTGCTATAAGTTTATTAGTATGTTAAATTTAAATCCTCAAATTTATAATTTTATTAATTCCTCTCAGTAAAGTTTACTTTTGTTACATTTTTGTCAATGTCAAGTAAGCATTGTCAAATAGTGGGGAAAAATATTTTACTTTGGCTAGTGATTAATTTTCAAGCCAAAATTAATTATTTTATGTGTGTTTTTGATTTATTATTATTATTTACTTTCCCATGTAACAAATAAAATAAAAGAGGATACTCATCCATAAATCAATCTACAAAATTTTGATGATTGAAGTAATGGGCTTTCAAAGACCCCATGCGACCGATGATGTAACAAAAGTTAGCGCGACCGACGGCGGGTTAATGTCCATCTTTTTTTAATTGTTCAATTACACAAAGATATTACCTACAAAACGACTTCTAAATTTATTGCTCTATGTTGCATATTTTGAGAGTAATTTTTCAATTCAATTCAATATTTATTTGCAAGTCACAAGTTGAAATAGGTGTTACAAGATTGGTAGGTACAAATGACGCCCTGCTAGGGCACAGCAAACATGAGGGGCAACTATCGCCTCTTACTTATAAATTTAAATTAAATAATTAACACATATAACTAACAGTGGCAACTATTGTAAAAACTACTTTGATATTGTATTATAATAGTATTATATTATCTGTGATTATACTTACTTTAATATAATATGTATCTAATTAACATTCTTCGTTATATTATTATATTGTTGTTTGAATTATAACCCTTACGTAACCAAAAAATGATTATTTTCTAAAATGGACATAATTACAAGCATTTTGAACATAATTTAAATAAGGTTGATAATTTTATCTGAATACAAATTTCATCAAATGATAAAATTTCCTTTTTTTGAGTTTTGATTTTTTTCTTTTTCGAAAATAACCATTTAGTGCTTGTAAGGGTCATATTCAAACAGCAATAGCTCTCGAAATATGCAACATAGAGCAATAAATTTTGAAGTCGTTTTGAAGATAATATACCTGTGTATTCGAATAATGCAAAAAAACTGCATTAATGTCCTAATTTTTGAGGTATGTTAGAAAAACTAAAAAAAAGCACACAAATTTTGTGTAAAATTTAAATTCAGTAATTTTTTTATGATGGATTTAAGTTAAAAGTTTACACATATATTTTTTTTGAGCTCCATAGTATCGTGCCGGTTTTTGTACGTAAGCGCGGGGCCGTCGTATGACGCCGACCGGCGCGGAGACGCGTCGAAAACCGCCCGAAAAGGCGGTACACTGCGCCGTCGCCGCGTCCGTGAAACGCCAAACCGCTCCCCGCGACGGCGCGCGGCGGCAGTGTGAGAATTGCCTTAGTCTTAAATAATGGGCCTGTTTCACAAAGTCTGATTAGTTTTAAATTTATTGTTCTTGGCGTGTAATTTCAAATCAATTCTGGTTCCATTTTTTATATTAAAGTTAGTGCCAAATTAAAAGTGTAACCTTTGTAATGCCAACTAAGTATTAATTGATGAACATTCTTCTTCTTTTTCTCACTTTAACAATACATAATTATTATAAACAAAATTTACGCACAATTAGTTTTAAATTTGTTTTTGCTATTTAAAAAATAATAATACGTTTATTATAATCGCATCTTTGTTACTCAACAGAAATTGTATTTGTGTTACCTACTAGTGGAAACTGTTAGGCTAATGTGCTAACATATATTATATTATTAAGTTTGTATAAGTGCTATATGCTGTTGTTTCCTAAATAAATAAAATTAAAAAATTAAAAATAAATTTATATGAATACGGTTTTTTTGCGCCCGTAAATGGAAACCCGCCATATGTTGTGTCAAATTTTACAACCCTAAATACCAAACCAGCACAGTGTTTATTCCGATAAAGAATAATATTACTTTGACTATAAAAAAGGTAGAGAGGAACAAAACAACATAACAACAAATCTCCTTAAACAGTGCTATCGTTCCTGAACGGGTCAAATAAATGGAATGTTTGCGTCGTTACCTATTTTTGTCCCTAACGGTCCCTTGAAGTGTAGAGCAACTACTGAGTATTGGCACATATAAAAAGGACATCATCCATTTTGGTCCAAATGTGAAAGTGCCGGCCAATAAGCAAAAGTGCTTTATTGTGATAGATTTTGTCCACCTAAGCATTTCTTATTATAGCACCGAAGCTATAGCCCCGCTATACATGATTTTAAATAAGTTCAAAAAGTCTGTCTTTTTAAACATTTTGACACAAATGTCAAAAAGTCGGCCATAAAGCAAATTCTGATAGATTTTGTACGACTAAACTTAATATCTTTGTATGGCACCGAAGCTGTATAGCACCACTGTACTTGATTTTAATTGAGTTCAAAAAGTCTGTCTTTTTATACATTTTGACACAAATGTGAAGCGGTGCTACAGCTTTGGTGCCATAATAAAAAATGCTTACATGGACAAAATCTATCAGAATAAAGCACTTTTGTCTTTTGGCCGGCACTTTCATATTTGGACCAAAAATGTATGAAACATGGATGATGTCCTTTATAACCCTTTAAGAAAAAAAGGAAACAAACCGTTTTATTTCATAACTAAAACATGTTTTTCGTTTATTTCTCCAAAAAATACTACTGCCAACAATACTTATAGTCAAACAAGTTTAATATTATGATTGATGACCACTTGCAAATTCCAATACTCAGGTTATTTTTGTATTCTTTTTCGTAATCATAATATTCATATCTTTGGATAGCAGGGATATCTGAGACCCATTTACGATTCTATTACAAACGAACTTTTAATTGTTATGATAACTTTATATTCTAATTTTAATGTAAATACATGTTTTTTTTTATTTTGATTCTAGCTGCTCCATACTTTTAGACAATTTTACAGCCACGCAAATCACAATGCAAAACAATACCTAAACTCTATTCGCCACTATACATACTTCCTGACCGAAAGTGGCACTGCGGTAAATTTTATTTAATATTGTAAATTCCAAAACACAATTTTAATAAAACTTCTCATAGAATTTTTGGGGCAGATAGTCTAGTATTTTTAGACGGTATCATTACATTCCCTTGTTAGAAGTAGATAGGTACACCGTTTTTGGCACATTTGCTATCTACTTCTACGAATGACAACGAGGGAATGTAGTTGGGAATGTACCTTCTAAAAATTAGTATTTTTAGAAGGCATAAAAATTTCACGAAATTTCTTTTAACAACTTCTTAAATAAAAACCTCTGAGGGCGCCACTTCGAATAAGGAAATCCCCTTAAAATAAATAAGTATCGTACTGCCCCGCACCCTCAAGTAAAGTCCATTCGTTTAGATAGTGTCGGTACACCCGCAAGCACTTGTGGTCAGAGACAGGAATACCGGTAACAAACACAACCTTCCACTACGGCACTTCTATGTAAACTGCCAAAATCCAAATTGACTTGCGGGTGTACGCCGCACGCGGTATCCTTTGTTTATGCGGCGGCATCCTTTGACAAGAAGCGGCACGTGCAAAGGCGGCGAGATAAGAGGGCGATACTATCTGAGCGAACGGACTTTACACTGCATCATTCGTGACTGCAAATCTACAGCGTGTTAATGAATTAACGCAAAATGAGAAAACTGTTTCTTTGAACCATCAAACTGAACAACTTTTACTATGGGACCAACTCTGAAATCGTGGAAAAAAAATCAGCTGCTTCATACATTTTAATATTTTCGTTATTAATTTTTGTATGAAATATCTGATTTCTTTTCGCGATTTCAGAGTTGGTCCCATAGTAAAAATTTTTCAGTTTGATGGTCCGAAGAAACGGTTTTCTCATTTTGCGAGTGAAATTCACAAGCTGGCTTACAGCGAAAACGTAAAAAGTACTAGAATATTTCGCCACTCCTACTAGAGACTCGGTAGCACAACTGGTCAGTGCATTTGGCTGGAATCCCAAGGGTGCGGGTTCGAGTCCCGTCTAAGGTGCTACGGGTGAGTCGATTTTTTCTAGTATTTTTCTAATATTAATTATCTTAACATCATAATGGAATATTTTTAATTGGTTGACTAGAAATAGTAAAGGCGACTGTTGATGGGATAGGTACTTAAATACTAAACCCGGCACCAGCGGTTTATTTTGTTTGCAACAAAATAACTTAACGGGCGACAAGCTGTGGATTACCCAAAATACGTAAAACGAGCAACTACATGTAGTGGCGTCAATAGGGTGAAAAATACGGCGTTTTGTGAACCAGAGATTTCCTTTGGTAGGATTGGTCCTTAGGACCCTAGGATGGATATAAGAAGTGGAGCCACCTCGATTTTTGTAGTAAATTTTTTGAAGTTTTGGCTTTTAGCCCAATCTCGATAGATGTATTTGTTTAGCTGCTATGCCCAGTTTGATATCATATTTGTATGAATTTAGGGTGTCGGATTCATTTTTGGATTCATATTTGTACGATTCAATTCTTAAACTATTTTAAAAAAATAAAAACAAAAATAAAATACGCGCTTGATTAAAGAAAAAAAATTCCATTAATACAAAAATTGGAATCTCTGAAAAAGAAAAATACCTCGTAGGAGCTCTATTATCTTTTTATTTTTAAAATAATAATAATAATAAAAGAAAATATTCTTGTTTGGTTAATTAAAAAAAATACTTCGTTACCGTTGTAAGGAAGTTATTTTTTTTATTAAATATTAAAGTTTTAAAAATCTTATCGAAACTTGTTTGTGATAGGCTCAAGTTGTAGCAAATTTAGTAAGCTTTATAAAAGTATAAAGAGATACCTGAAAAACGCTTCCTTAAGGTAGTTTTTTCGAAAATACTAAAACAAGTGCCAAGTTTTTCCAGCAGTACAGAGTTTCCAAAGGTTAAAACTTGGGTAAAAATACTCTCAAGGTACCTAACAGCATCTGGAAAAATCGTAGTCACATGTACGCTTGTGATATTTGCCTTTTTTTGTGGATTGACTGGCATTTTTTGTTTTTCTAATAATTTACTAATATTTTTTTACTTCTGCGTTATACTTTTTAAGTTTCTTTCAAAACATAAAAGTGTTATTATGTATATATATATTTGGAATCGGCTATTTATTGTTAGTAAATAAATTTGTAAGTTATATTTTTTCAAGTCTTCATTCTATAAGCTTTGTTAACATATTTTTTGTTTGCAAATAAGAACATCAATTTAATATTTATGGTGTATGATCCTGTAGGAACACACACACCTTTGCTTTATATGTTGCTGGATGCTGATAGAAACTCCTTGTTGAGATAAAACGTATATTTCACAATGAACTGTTTATGACGCGAGCGGCGGCGGTACTTAGTAAATGCAGACGGGGCTAAAATACAATATTTAATTTATAAAGAAATAATTATGCGATTTATGTTATAATGCTTACGCGGGAGAATGTGCGGTTGAACGACCGTACATGCTCCGGGCCGCGAGATGAAGGGGAGATGAACTACTTGATGATAAATGATACATTATTGAGAAAAATTGCTAAAATTGCTAATGCTATGATAAAGTGATAAAAGAAACTTAAATATTTCATTACACAGAACTTAAGTATTTCATTGTAAATATAAAACTTAAAAATGCCATTGTATAAAACTTAAATATTTAATTGCTTAGAGTCTACACGGAGTTATCTCTAAATACAATTTTTCTGAGAATAGGGGTTGTCCCTTTGTCTAATTTCCGTGATGCGACGTGCTTCGATGACGATACTTGTGGTTCTGCGTCGGACTGCCGCGTTGATGCTGGCTCGACGCAGGGCTCGGGGGCGGCAGGCTCGAGAGTCCCCTCCTCCGTGGCTCCTGGTTGCTGGCGGCGGCGGGCTCGACGGCGGCGGCGCCACAACACTCCGACTCCTATTGCTATTGCGACTATCACTATGGCGTATGTTACTGCGTAGTGATGAATGTCTGACTTTTAATAGATGATAAATGCTTTGTAATTCTGCTTGTAGATTATTTATAGGTAGAGTTAAATCATTTCTCAGCTGTCCAGATATGGTGTTCAGCTCGTTTTGTAGTTGTTGTGGGGTGATCAGATGGACGTTGAATTTTCCGTTATATACGTTGGTTATAATGTCAAGTAGAGTGTCTTGAATACTCTTCAGACTATACAGCATGTTGTTCGCCGAAATAGTGGACATTATAAATTCACTTGCGTAGTCGAGATTTTTGACTTCTTTTTGCAGAGTATCATATGCTTTTTCGAGCGAAAGTATATGTTGATTGAACATTTTATATTGCTTTTGAATATTCAGCTCGGTTCTCTTCAAAAGATTGTACTCCGCTTCCACAACTGATGTTTGATTTTGCCAGAGACGGGCTAAGTGGTTTTCATTTTGCTTGATAAGGTTGATGTCATGTGAGTACTGTTCTGCGAATTGTTCGTCGAGTACTCCGAACAAGCTACGTGCTATGCTGCCCACTCCGTTGATAAGGCCGCGCCTCTGACTGGTGCGTCTTTGCTTTTTCATCATTAAAAGGCTGTTGTAAAATTGCAGCTCAGAAAAAACTTGCTTCAACTGTAGCATAATGATGTCACAGTGTGTATTTTCTTTAATTTTTTGACATGTCGCTTCTAAGTGATCTTGATACTGGATATATGCATTGGTCCCATCCCAATAGGGATCCATGTCGTAGTATACGATGATCTTCCATTCGTCTTTTATCAATTGCATGTTGGCCACTTTGTCAAAATAGATACCTGGATTTTCATTAACTTGAACTATGTTTTGACAAAAACATGACGAAAACATCATCATAATATAAAATATAGCCATCGTTATAGTTGTAAGTGCAGATCGCTTGCTTGCAGGTTTCTGATTACGTGAACTCCGTCGATGCGCGCGAGCCGCGTCACTCGCTGACGTCATGCGTGATTCTTGCTCGGAGTAAAATGTCGCTTGCGTCTTTAGGTTACCAGACGACGATATTGTTTCATGCTCAATTTGATGTGGCGTTTGCGTTGTTTGATTTCTAACTGGTAGTATTGATAATTTTACTATGGGGCGTTTCAGGTATCCGTTCTTGGTTTTTAATGTGACGACACGTACGTGTCCATCGGATCCAGGGTGAAGTTTCACGACGCGACCCATAGCCCACCTTCCTGCTGGCAGGTTATCTTCATGTATGATCACGACGTCATCTAATGCTATATCTTGCTGATCTTTTTTCCACTTGCTACGGATCGATAATTGGCTAAGGTACTCTTGGCGCCACCTCTTCCAAATATCATTGAAAATCTTCTGACATAGGTACCATCTTGTTCTCAAATCGTGTTCAGTATCGAAAATTGATAGAACCGGTCCACTTGCTAGGAAGTGCGAGGGAGTTAAGTAGTCAAGGTCATCGGCGTCTTCTGTGAGAGGGCACAACGGTCTTGCATTTAAGCACGCTTCCAGTTGCGATAGGACAGTGACGAATTCTTCGTATGTCAGCCTCTGCTCACCAACTACCCTTTTAAGGTGGTACTTTAAACTTTTCACAGCCGCCTCCCACAGTCCTCCTGCTGACGGCCATGAAGGTGCATTGAAATGCCATTGGATGTTCAAATTGACTACTTCTCTCATCAGTGGCTCGTTGTTGGTGTTTATGACGGTTTTCAGCTCTTCGTACTCTTGCTGGAGAGCTCTACTTGCGCCGACGAAATTAGTTCCATTATCACTGTATATGTGATGAGGCGTCCCTCTTCTAGCGGCCATTCTTTTTAAGGCGGCTAGAAATGCAGATGTTGTCAAATCTGATACCAATTCTAAGTGAATGGCCTTAGTCGCCATGCACACAAACACGGCGACATAACCTTTTGTGCACTTTTTTCCTCGTCCTTTGCTGCTTTTTATCATATAATACCCAGTGTAGTCGAGGCCGCAGTGCCAAAATGGACGAGATGGGTTACTTCTTGCATGAGGTAAGTCACCCATGACTTGATTCTGCGTGTTAATGTCATGACGCCTGCATTTTGTGCATAAACGCAGTCGTTTCTTCACAGCCCTGTTGCCGCCCATGATCCAGTAGCCTTGGCGAATATAGGATGTTGTCAACCGTGCTCCTCCGTGGAAGGTAAGTATGTGAGCTTCATCAATTATTAGGTTCGTTAGATGGTTGTTATGCGGTAAGATGACAGGATGCTTCATCTCGTAGCTTATTTCCGCGTTCCTTAGCCTTCCACCCACCCTTATTATTCCATCTTGATCTAGGTAAGGGTGTAGATTTGATAAGGTGCTTTTTGAGCTGACAGTGTTGTTTTTCCTCAAATCTTCTATTTCTTGTAAAAATTCTTCGTTTTGGACTTGTTTCAAAATTATAATCTTGGCATTTCTTATTTCTTCTAATGTTAGGTAAGATGGCAGATTCACTGATTTTCTTCTTATAATAAAGCGGCGTATCCATGCGACGATACGAATTGACTTGTTGAATGAACTATTCTTGTTTATAATTTGCTTAATTACATCGTCAGGATCTTGGTAGCTTGAAACTAATACTTGTTTTTTGATTTTCAGTTCTGCATCTGTTTTAAAGATTGTTTGCGGGGGTTGATCTTGATAAGCTAATAACCAGCTCGGTCCTTGCCACCAAAGCTGATAATCTGCCAGTTGGGTAGCGGTTAACCCTCTGCTCGCGCAATCGGCAGGGTTGTCCCGCGACTTTACGTAACGCCAGTCGGTTCCGGGTATGACGTCAGTCACTTGTTTGACTCTATTGGTTACAAAAGTCTTCCACTTGTCTGGATCTCCTTGTAACCATCCCAACACGGCTGTTGAATCCGTCCATCCATAACTTTTGATGTGGTAACTGCTTAAACATTCTTTTACTTTTTTCATTAATTGTGCAAGCAAAACCGCGCCAAATAGCTCCTTTCTTGGTAAACTTATATTTTTGCTAGTAGGCATTAACCTTGTTTTGCCGCCGACCAGTACCAGTGTAGTTTGACCCTCGCGTGTAATTTTACAATATATGACGCATGCGCATGCCCTGATTGATGCATCGCAAAAGCCATGTAATTCAATGGTATCGTTTGCTTGAGTCCCGATCCATCTTGGAATTTTGAATTTATCTATGTTTTGAATATCATTCTTGATTTTTAGCCACTCTTTGATGATGTTATCTGGAAGGGTGTCATCCCAATTAAGGTTGGTCAGCCATGTCGCTTGGAATAATAGTTTCAGTTTTGTTGTTAGGGGTGACAGCCAGCCAAGAGGGTCAAACATTTTGGAAATATCCGATAACAGCGCCCGTTTCTTGAGTCTTGTATTCGATGCTTCGATCTTGGATTGGAATGTCATGACATCTTCCTGGGGTACCCATCTCAACCCCAGTGTTTTTGTTGATTCGACTTGCCGAAAATCAAATGTTTCATTTAGACTAGCTTGTTCTAGTAACTCTGGAACGTTTGAAGACCATTTTCTTAAGTTGAAACCGCCAGATTTCAACAATTTCATGAGATTTGTTTGTAAAGATTGCGCTGCGGATGCTGTGTGATTCCCATGTACCGAGTCGTCCATGTAAAAGCTCTCTTGTAATGTTGGACCTCAATCTAATAAATTGTAAAAAATCCATCAAAATTCATTAAGCGGTTTTTGCGTAATTCGCGCACAAATATTTAGAATTTACTGTTTTATTATATGTATAGATTATAATTTCAGTAGCTCGGGCTTATAAAACGTCAACTCGTTTTAAAAACCTCCTTACCAACCTTGTATCATAAACTACTATTACGTCATTGATTTATCCGAAAATGATACCAAACTTGGCTTAGTATCTAAACTTAGGCAGTTATTAATCTCGGACTTCGTTAAGGCAGAATTCCCCCCTCCCCTCCATCTGCTTGAAAAATCCAGGTGGCTCCACTTCGTAAACCCATTTTAGGAATACAAGGATCAATCCTACCGAAGGAAATCTTTGGTTCACGTATAGCCGTATTCTTCATTTTTTTTGGGTTGTACGAATGGGGCTAATGTGAGAGATATATAATTTAAGTTATCAATAAAAATTCTAAATGAGTGACAAAATACTGATTGGGAAACTAGTACCATAGATAAGTAGGTAACTATATAACTGATTTAAGCTATCCTACATGGTATTTTAGTCATCTCGATTAGGTTAATAGTCGCCTTTTATAAATAAAATATTGTTTGGTGTGCCCTAAAACGTTGTCACCCAAATAAAAATTTGGTGGCTTTTTAATTAAAATACTGCCCGTTCTGAATAATGGCCATAAACAGGATCATATACATGGCCATGTTATGAAAGTGTAGTATTCAATCGGGTAACAATAAATTCCCATTTTGGAAATAAAAAATACTGAATATATCGTACTGAAATACTAAGTGGACGACAGACTGAGGGCGACTACAAATAATTGTAAATGGGTGAATTTAAAATACAAATTGAGTCACTAGTTATTCAGAAGGGGCAGTAAGTACTTTAATTAAAAAGCCACCAAATTTTTATATGGTAGGTAATAATTATTGCACCAATACCTTGTACTATTAGTTATTCTGTGCCAATACACACAGTCTCCGCTATAAATGGCGATAGGACTGTTTCGAAATTGTGTTTTCAACCATTGAGCCAAGATGTAAGGCTGTTACATTTGACACTTTGTCGTCACCATCAGAACAAAGTATTCATTACTGTTTTACTAAAGAGCCTTTTATTTCTTTAAAAAATAATTAATTATTATATCCTTTGAATATTTCATACTAGCGGCCCCCCGCGATTTCGTCAGCGTAGAAATTTTTTGCTATCCCTCGGGAATAATACTTTTTTTTCGGGATGAAAGGTACCCCTTACAATGTGTATGTAAAATTTCATGATGACCGGTTTAGTAGTTAAAACGTGAAGGCGTAACAAACAAACAAATGGACTTTCGCATTTGTAATATTAATAAGGAAGTAAGGATTTTCTTCGTTATGTCGAAAGTAGGTTACGCAGCAAATTATGTACTTAACTTTTTTTTGGATTTAACATTGTTGTCACTTGTCACATTAATGTAAAAAATACAGTCAAACATCGCATTTCGATATTATGTATTGTTGTGATAAATAAAAATAAATACGTGGAGTGCGTCACACTTCAACTGTCTATTACTTACTCCCATAAAATCTTGTTACTTATTGTACAAAATAACTAAAACAATGCAAAACTTCCGTCCTGTTTGTGCTACTAAAATATCTCAGAGCAAAATTGCATTCTATAATGACAAAAGGACGGACAGTCGTAGATTCACAGCTAAAACCAAATTAAATGCCTTTGGCAAATAAAAACAGTCCAGTGCAAGAGGACATTTCGTAATGTTCGTAGTTTAGAATTAAGTTTACATTTTGGTATTTTTAATATTTGTCGTGGAACAACACGTAATCTGGCATATGGCGACTTGTCGGCTGCCTCGCCGTGATGGGTACAGAATACGAGTCGTAAGCGTATCTTTTTTAACTGTTGCGTGTATATTTCGCAACCATGGTATTTCACCCCTATGACTGGGCGGCGTTGTGTTTTGTGGTCTCTTCGCAGAACTCGGCGTAGGCCGTGTGTTGTATTCCATGAATGAATGAATGAATGAATGAATGAATGAATGAATGAATGAAATGAATGAATGAAAGTTTATTCGCAAAAGACATGGTTTTACATGTTGATAAATTAAAGTTAAGTTGCTTAACATATTTTGCTTTTCAGCATGCAAAAAATCACATAAAGTATATAAAATCAAATTACAATTAATTTATTAAAATAAATTAGTTATTGAATTAGTTATAATTAGGTATTAACTTATAAGGCTAAGCATGTAGGTAGGTAATTATTTTGAACGAAGCACCGAATTTATGTCGCTGTCCTTGAGATAGTCATTGACAGAATAATAGCATTTATCGATCAACCATGTCATCAGTTTAAATTCTAAACTATTAAATGGATATCGTTTGAATTCATTAGGCAATTTATTGAATATTTTTATAATCATTGGAAAGCAATTTCTAGAATATAATGCTGTTTTCGTCCTAGGATAGACCAGTCTATCTTTATTCTTTGTGTTTTTACAGTGTTCGGACCACTTAGTAAATAAGTTCGGGTGTTTTTTGACGAACAAGCAACATTCAAGTGCAGTATATGGTTAAAATATGGAATTTGCGAAAGTAAGGTCTACATGAAGTCCTCGAGTCAACATCGGCTAGTCCGCGTACGCATTGTTTTTGTGAGACAAATAATCTGTTGATTTCGGTAGAGTTTCCCCAAATAATAATGCTGTATCTCAAATTTGATGCCACGTAACCATGGTAAGCTTGGAGAGCTGTATTAATGACTTACTTTTGTTAGATGCCAAAGTGCATAAGCGAATCTATTGATCTTCTTACAGATTTTATCTACGTGAAGTTTTCAGGAGCACTGATTGTCAGAGCAGTGATGCCTAAGAAATTTGCTACATTACATTCCTTATTTGTTACGCCTTTGCATTTAATAGTTATGTCCAGACCCCGGATTTGCCGTAGCACGAATAAAATGACGTTTAATAGTGCGTGGATAACTTGATTATCAATTTGTGTAATTTATCGATAAAAAAAAAATATTATTATGTAACGTGATATAGATATATAGACTTACTGTCGGAAATAGTAGAAATTACCTGCCTACATTAAGAAAAGTGAAAATCGTGAAATGTATAAATAATGAAATTCACTGCAGTTTTTCTTGATACAAAGATAGCAAAGTCAAAGTGAGTGAAGTAGAATGTCAAATTTTTAAGAAATACATCCTCCTTGGTAAAATACAAAAAATAAATACAGACGCGATCAAAGAAGTTCCACTTCAAAAATATTTTCAAAACATCGATATATAAAAACATTTACGCTAATTTGGTAATCACTAGCAAGTTTGTATTCCTGCCACCGCAAATCCGGCCTTTAGTTATGTCATATCAACGACGCCAAGAAAAGGGCACGAAACACAACCTCACTCAGCCAAAGATTTCTATGTGTATAGTCTTTGCACTCAGCATGTTGGTTTCATGCAACTTTCGGCATCTTTTTGGAGTATTTTACTTACGTCTCTTTCCACACATACATATCGGTTTGCTTTGCCTTTTACTGTTGTATTCTACGGCATTTCAGCGTGTTTTTCAGGTTTTATTTTGTTTTCAATACTTGATAATTCATCCTGAAAGAAAAGTGATTTTGACAGGTGACAAATGACATTGACGTTTCAATGACACATTCCAGCAAACTAATCGCTCTGTTTCGTTGTCTCCATTTTTCTATATTCTTTGAAATTATAATAATATTAAATTTAATAATTCAGTTTTTATATGTGTGTATATGACAGAATTTAATAATAGAATATGTTCAGTGTTTCGTAAAAACCTAAATCAGTCAGAAAATTTATTTTATTAAATCAGAAGTGACCCATTTATTTCGAGACGTTTCAGAATGTGGTAGTATTGTCTTTGATCTGGGGGCTAATTGTCTAATTTTAAAATCTATCGCAATCGCTTTCAGGATGTGATACATTGATGCTTCTTTTTGGCACAAATAAAAACTTACCAAAGAAATACAGCAATGTGTCACATCCATCTGTCAAATGAAAGCGATTGCGATAGATTTTGAAAATTCGACAATAAGTATGCTGGTTCTCGTTGGTCGATGGATGACGTCTCGATCACTTTCACTTTTTCTCTTTGCAAAAGCGACTGCGCAGGCAGATTTTTCGTGCTAAACTAAAATCAATATTTCAGAACCAAAAGGTGTAAATTATTGTCATCGTGGTTAAGCCCCAAAGCGTTAAAAATGTTTTCATAGTAATAAGAAATTCCAAGGAGCGGCTGGAGGAGTCGCTATTTTACTTCATCATTTTGTTTAATATACCCAAGTTTTTTTTATATTCACAAGAAATACTTAGTTGCCCAACGATGCACACGACCTGACATGAGTGCCTAGAGACCAGGTGGCGTCTCTTCATCTTTTGCCACATAATTGAGGACCTTTCATGATGCATGTGAGGGAAGCAAACACCTAGGAGGCTGGCTGAGTAAGCTAAGGAACTCACTCCGTATTTTTTTTTGTATTTTCTCACCTCAACATGTCGGCGCATTTGTGAGTCAAGAATATTTTCTGAATTAACTTAATTTAAGTTAAAATGGATGTATTTTAATATTATATTTATTATTATATTAATCATATAGTGTGAATTATATGTCATATTATATTATTATATTTATTGCAGTCTATGCAATCTACGTTTAAAATCAAAATAAAGGCTTTTTAATAAAATTTCCTACCTTAAACATTTCAGTTCATATACAGAGTGGGTATTTTTACCTAAGTTCATATACAGAGACTCGAAGCGACTCGACGCAACTCTACGCGACTCAACGCGTCTTGAAGCGACTCTTTACCTTAGTTCATATACAGAGACTCGAAGCGACTCGACGCAACTCTACGCGACTCGACGCGTCTCGACGTGACTCGACGCAACTCTGCATGCCTCGACGTGACTCGAAATGACCTTTGGCGACTTGACGTGACTTGATACGACTCGGTTTTGTACAAAAACTCGGTAAATTTGGTATACCGTGTTTATACACAAAAATCTTTGAATGCAGTTGATATTAGGTTTTAAATCAAAGTCTAGGCTTTCTCATTAAAATTTCCTATCTTTAACATTTCAGTTCATATACAGAGTGGGTATTTTTACCTGAGTTCATATACAGAGACTCAAAGCGATTTGACGAAACTATACACGACTCGAAGCGTCTCGACGTGACTCGACGCGACTCTGCGTGCCTTAAAGTGACTCAAAATGACTCTACGCGACTCAACGTAACTTGATGCGACTTGATTTTGTACAAAAACTTGGTATATTTGGTATACCGTGTTTATACACAAAAATCTTTGAATGCAGTATAGTTGATATTATTTTTAAAATCATAAATAAGTTTTTGTTAGTATAGTTTCCTATCTTTAACATTTCAGTATATATATAGAGTGGATACCTTTACCTGAGTTCATATACAGAGACTCGAAGCGACTCGACGCTACTCTATGTGACTTAACGCGTCTCGACGTGACTTGACGCGACTCTATGTGACTCGAATTGACTCTACACGACTCAACGTGACTTGATGCGACTCGATTTTGTACAAAATCTTGGTATATTTGGTATACCGTATTAATATATAAAAATCTTTTAATGCAGTTGCTATTGTGTTCAAATTAAATAATGTTCTTTCTTCTGTTGATATTATATTTAAAATCATATTAAAGGCTTTCTCAGTTAAATTTTCTATCTTTAACATTTCAGTTCATATACAGAGTGGGTACCTTTACCTAAGTTCATACACAGAGAGTCGAAGCGACTCGACACAACTCTTAGCGACTCGACCCGTCTCGACGCGACTCGACGCGACTCGACGCGACTCTGTGTGCCTCAAAGTGACTTGAAATGACTCTACGCGAATCGACGTGACTTGATGCGACTCGATTTTCTACAAAAACTCGATATATTTGGTACTAGCGGCCGCCCGCGACTTCGTCTGCGTGGACAGTTTTTTTGCTATCCCTCGCAAACTATAAGTTTTTTCTGGATGAAAGGTATCCTATGTCCTTTTCTGCACCCCTGACAACGTGTATGCAAAATTTCATGACGATCGGTTCAGTAGTTGAGACGTGAAGACGTAACAAACAAATAAACAAACAAACAAACGGACTTTCGCATTTATAATATTAGTAAGGATAAGAATACCGTGTTTATATACATAAATCTTTGAATGCAGTTAACATTATTTTTATAATCATAAAAAAGGCTTTCTCAGTAAAATTTCCTATCTTTATCATTTCAGTCCATACAGAGTGGGTACTTTTACCTGAGTTCATATACAGAGACTCTAAACGATTTGACGCAACTCTACGCGACTCGACGCGTCTCGACGCGACTCGACGCAACTCTGCGTGCCTCTACGTGGCTCAAAATGATTCTACGCGACTCGACGTGACTTGATGCGACTCGATTTTGCACAAAAACTCAGTATATTTCTTATACCATGTGTTGGCGACTGGCTGGTGGATGGGTTTTATAATACCATGATTGTATATTTTAGTTTATTCTTTTTTACCTTCAATGTCACATGTCAGGGACCCTATTTTTGAATCACTCGAATGGCGTCGAGCGCTCTTTTATACTGATTTTCGTTCGAATCTCATTGTTTTGAGTCAAATGTCGAAATCAGTCGAAGTCAGCGATTCAAAAATAGGTCGTCAGGTGAGAAAATATAGTTGTTGTCAGAAAATGGTCTTTCATTGTGTTTCAGTCCACTTATCGATTATTTATATTTGGTCCTTCTTCCATGGTATTTACACGTACAATGGCTCAGAAAGCAAACCAGGCTTGCAACAATGCAGGTACAGCCGGGATTGATTCCACCTTCGTTGTCGCTCCCGAGGGCAGTGTGGCATCAGTGCCGGCACCTGCAGCCGAAAACATCGGCATGATAGAGACCACCACTAACATAAATTCCCGCAGCTCATGTCGCTCGACGTCAACCGTAGCTGCACAGAGACTGTCTGCAGTGGCGGAGCTACGTCGCCGGCAATTACAGCGAGACACTGAACTCGAGCTGAAGCGTCGCGAGGTTGAGGAGTTAGAGCTACTAGCTACCCTCGCCGTAATAGACGCCAGTTCCTCACATCACGGAAGTGTATCTCATTCGTTGAAACGCACACGTTTGTGGGCAGAAGACGTCAGTAATCATCCTGTCGACTTCATCGAGCCAATCGCCACTCAGAACGTCCCCCCGCTGCAGTCAGCAGCACTCCCGAGTAGCAACATGGCCACTGCCCCGTTACCGTTAGACGTTCATCCACGTTCACTTACCGCCCATCTCGTACCACCAGTGGCTCAAGCCGCTATTCCACCGCAGACAGCGGAACTGCTAGGTCTCAACGCGGCCGGGAATATCCCTGTATCGGGTGAACCTCCCTGCTCAAGCGACATTGCCCAGCTTGCAAAAGCCATCTGCTCGCTGACCGGCATGAAACCCGACGCGTTGTCAATTTTCAATGGTTGTTACAAAGATTGGCTCACTTTTAAATCCGCATTTTTCAGGACACAGACTAAGTTTTCACCGACATAAAACTTAGCTCGTCTATCTGAAGCCTTGTGCGGCCCAGCACGCGAGACTGTGGCGTGCTTATTAAACGCCACCGAAGACCCCAGCCAGATCATGCACATGCTGGAGCAAAGCTACGCGCGCCCCGAGATCTTTGTAGCCCAGGAGGTAGCAGCCTTACGTGCGCTTCACAGAGTGACAACACCGGAGCAGCTGAACAGTTTTGCAATCAAGGTGCGTAACTGTGTTGCACTTATGAAAGCGCTCAACCAGGAGCAATATCTCCACTCTCCTGAAATTTTACGTTGCGTATTGACGAAACTTAATGACCTGATCAAATCAAGGTTTACCGACTACGCTGCCAACACACACGTAGACAACACGCGCTCGAAGCTTGAAACGCTTTCAATGTTTTTAGTTAGAGAAGCGGATAGGCAGATAAAGTTCTCTTATGTACCCGATTTTACTATCGCTTCTATTAGTAGTCACAATATGCCGAGAGCACCGGTAGCCGCAGCACATAGACGAGAAATTATCCACCTCGCTACTACCAACAAGCAGACCGCTCCCAGTAATTGCTGCTATTGTGGTAGTACTCATAATATAAAACTTTGTAAAGGATTCGCAGCACTCCCTGTCGAAGACAGATGGCGTTGGGTACGTGAAAATAGAGTGTGTTTCAGGTGCTTAAAGGGCGAGGCACACCGATGGAACTCGTGTAAGGCGATACGCTGTGGTATTAATGGCTGTGCCAGGCGACACCACGCTTTACTCCATGGCTGCGCACCGACATCTACGGAAATACAAGCTGACGTACCAAGCACGACTTTGAGTGCGAATTGCGAACACTTGCTTAAGTGTTCCATCACCGTTGCCGTCAACTACGAATAGTTCTAATAGTTTGACCCCACAAACCACAGTCCTACCAGCTCCCAAAGCGAATTGCGACAGCCCTAAAATCGGTTTGGTAAATAATACAGTGTAACATTACAGATCACCTGCCAGCGCAACCGCGATCGCGCGCCGTTCTCAAAGTGTTGCCAGTGGTCGTAAGAGGTGCGGTTGGTAAATTTGCGACCTACGCGTTACTCGATGACGGTAGCACCGCAACACTCATCGACGCTGACGTCGCTAGGGTGATTGGCGCTCAGGAAACTCACAGTTAGCCCTCAGTCATTGAAGGAATTGGAGGTATGGCGAAACAAGTGACCGTAGGTTTCACTTCGTTTCACATTAGAGGGTGTGACCTCACCGATGAATATTTAGTTACAAATGCTCGTAGCATCGAATATTTGGGCATCTGTTCACAAACAGTCGATAGGGCTGACTTAGATAAGTACGCCCACCTGAGCAAAGATTTGATTGAGCTCCTAACTTACGAAGATGCCAAACCCACCATCCTTGTAGGCGCGGGCGATTGGCATCTGTCGTTAGCCAGTGTCGTTACGTTGTGGCAAGTCTACACAGCCCGCTGCTACGCGTACTCTCTTAGGCTGGACGTTACACGGTTGCATTTCAAGTAAAACAAAACCTGTGGACTTTGTGAATTATGCATGCGACTTTACCCCTGATACGGATTTCGATTCCATAGAGGCTTTACTAAGGGAACAATATAGACTAGACTGCCTAGGCATTTGTAAGCTCCCACCGAAAAACAGCGATGAGGATCAGCGGGCAATAGACATTGTGGACGCTACAGCGCGACGTCTTCCGTCTGGTCGTTTTGAGGTAGGTTTGGCTAGTCGCCATAGTCAATCTGTTGTCACCCCGGACAGCTATCCGCAAGCGCTCTCAAGGTTCAAGTCCCTTGAAAGGCAGTTTGCGAAAGACGCAGCTTTCGCCACAGCCTACAAAGAGAAGCCCCGACGGAAGACCAGCGCTGGTCGCAGACCATACATTATGCTGAGTCGGGACCGTTTGTAACAGAGACCTCAGTAGCCAAGTACTTTAGCTATCCATTGGTCTGTCATCCTCAAACACCTTCGATCATCTACAGAGGTAAGTAGTCTGTAAATTCATGAAGACGTTTAAAGTATCGGCCAAATTTGATCATCTAAATTTAATGGACCCACGTTGTGTTATTAGTAACCCAAATACTTTTCTGGTATGCCTAGCTCAAGCCTGGATGCTTTCCTATCAAATGCACTACTACTAGACCTATCTTCTGACTAAAAGAGCCTTATCACTAACATCTTATTATTTATTATCAACTAATAATTTGGATAAAATAATTATAAATAAACTAAATAATATAACATAACAAGTACTTTAGCAGGTATGAAGTAAGGATAAAGTAATAAGATAGTGTTTCTTTGGAAAACCTAGAACCAAACTCAAAGGCGCATGCCTTTGGCTTTGGCGGGATCGCTTCCTCCATAGACCATATCGATCAACTTTGACAAGTCTATCGATAGGATCAGCCCCAGATCCCCACCGAATCCTCTCCGACGCAACTTGGCGCTGTTCCCGAGGGATAAGTACTGCACGACAGTGGTGCTTCATCGAAAATGCGAACAGGGTAATAGGGAGGTGAAAACCTAATTTCACAACTCTTTAGTAGGATAAGGTACAACCAATCCCACAGAGCGCCCACTCCATATCGCTGCATTCATGCTATCATGCATAGACAAAGGTATGTAGTTCATCGGAATGTCCAAATAATGCATAACCAATGAACTACTCAAGTGTTTGTGAGATTGCCAAGCGGCTAGCACGCAAGGCAATAATTCTCTTAGGCAAGAGGAGATTGGATCTAACAGATTCATTTTACAAGCCCTACTTCCTTACAAAGCCATGTATCAACAGCCGAAGAAATTCTTCTACTTACTCATGGTTCGCATATCAACAGCCGGGTATAGCTACTCTGAAGGTGTTATACACAATCAACAACTCTTGCTCAAGATAAAAGTATGTAGGTATGTATAGGATGTATTCTAAGCTGAACAGGACTCTCAGTCTCATCATTGCGTTATTTGCTCTACTTCCTTACTTAGTGTCCAAGTCACTCCCCGAGACACGGCTGTGATTATATAGATAGATATCTTCACAATCATGTTCCCAGAGGAAAAACTGTATCACTATGTAAGTCAACAGCCGAGACAGGTACAGCACTAACAAGATCCAAGTCCATGCTCAAATGGAATAGCAAGTACAATAAAAGTGATAAATATATTGCCGACTTGTGGAGTTTGTGTTTGTATACATATCTCTGCATGACACAATCCCGCAGCAACATAAAGGAGCACGCCGTCGAACAGGTTGCAACGTTCAAATTAATATTGAACATACAAGCAGGTTAGTAATTAATTTAATATCAATTGTAATTAGGTATTCACTATGGAAGTGATAGGGTGATGGATGAAGAAGGAATTGTCATAGTAAAACATAACATGATGCAAATATAAATCAGAGACCCAAACTGGATTACGGATCCAGAAAGATCTCTAAAATATATGATAAATTGAGTAATATTATAAGTCTCACTCAAAAGATAAATATTAAAGTCGTTGCATGAAAGGCACCGCCTTCTCACTATAACACTTTACTAGTTTACTGAGGTACATGCCTAAATTAACAGAGTTAGTCATGGCAGTGAAGGCAACAGCATACCAATCATACAACAACCAAACACATTAAATATTTGTGCTCAAAATAGTAATCATTATGTGAAAAGTATTGTCTCGGATGGTCAACGTTGTTAGTTCAAACAAATGTTCTAGAAGCTATACAGATTCCAGAATTTAGCCATCTTAAAACGATGATATTTTGTTCACATAAAATTTTATAGCAAGTTTCATAAGTTAAGCAAGTTCCAAATCTTAAAACTTTAAAATATGGAATAAGGTGGCTGGACTTTGTCCAATGCAAATTATACTTTTGGATCTTAGTACTTAAGTAACTATGTAGGTATTTTAGACCAACAATTAGGACTAGTGTCAGGAGATGTGAACAAAACATTTCTCACCACAGAAAACCTAGTAACCAGACCCAATAATTTATAAAACAGTACAGGCAAGAAACCAGAGTTTTAAGTAGTTATTTGAATTAGATTTAAGACCTTGATCGTTAGTAATACTGATGCCAGGGTGATACCTAGTTAGTTAGTATACACACAGAACACACTAACAGCGTTATAAATGGGAACACAGATTTTCCTTTAATTAACCGGAGATAAATTTTAGAAAACATGCCCTACTTACGTGGACTCCACTTACTTAGTAAGTGGATTTTCTTCATACCTCCCTCATTTTAGCAGGACTTTCTCGCACAGGAAACGACTGCCACACAAACCATATCACAACCACAAAACCTCATAAGCAGCGGCTTTTCATAAAGCCTGCCAGATCTCAGATCATTTGGCCATCTATTATGACTTTAGTACACTAACCTGAGGTTTTGCATCTTTTACAAAATACCTAACCACATAGATGTAGAGATTCAATTTGGGGCAAATGATCAGACCTTCTGACAGCCTTCTGGCCGCTTATTTCACTGCATTGAACACAACCACCACTGTACACACAGAAACTAACGCCGCGACGCGAAGCTTCGCTAGGCTCCAGGAAAGCCGACGAGTGCCTTCCAAGCCTTTCCGGGGCGAAGCAGCTTACGGAAGCAGGTTGAGCGGTAAGCAATTCCCATTGAATTTAACCATAGCTGACGCTTAGCATCGTGCTAGCTGTCCTGGAACCTTCTGGCAATCTCAACAAACTATATTTTGACACTTGTGGCCATCAGGATCGAATAGCGTGGCGCCTCGCTGACCCAGCCCCGATATCCACAAGGATCGAGCAAAATCAATTCACAGGAAAATTACGTCTACGACCCTCGAAAGCAAGGTGACATGCTTACCGCACACCCTCACGCCTGCCTAACGCAAAATATTCGCTGAAATTTGCTTTAAACTAAATCTGCACTTTAAAACTAAACTTTGTAATCTTTATAAACAACTAAGTAAACTTCCTACAAACTTTCTGAACTACCCGGCTGACCCTTTTTCAGCTAACGCACGCGACGGAATTATCAACCAGACTCCCCGAGGCACCCCGAATCAGCCTTTTTATACTTATTTTTGGTCCCCTTTCATTACCAAAAAAGGCCATGAATTGTCGAACATTCCCGTGTCCTATATACTTTACCATATTTGGTCAAAGTAAATAAGCTTTCATAAGTCCAGAATTTTTCCTTTACTCAAGTTTCGGGTGGCTAGCCTTCGCTCCCCGAATCGCCATAAAATCCTATATTTGTCTACCTAGAGTTCACTTATTGTTCTTTTTATTCACTAGTTCATTTGCACAAAATATAACAATATAGCTCTTCCATTCATTCTCCAACCAGACTTCCTAATTTCCAATTATTCTCATTGATCGGCCGATAGAATTCAGTACCAACACTTATGTAAAATTACCTAATAAGTACATACATATATAATACATAAATATATAACTAATAAAATGAACTGATATAAATATTTTAGTAAGATAATAGCTTGTCATCTTTTAAATGATCCATACGAGTCTTTGTAATATAACATCCCTAATCAATTTCCACACTAATCTTAATTTACTCCTTCTCATACGCTATCTAACTTCTATTGCTTGCTCCCTTCGCACGCAGTCATCATTTTAGTCAAATTAATAAGATTTTCTAATAAGACATTTTTTTAATAACCAGGACTAAAAGTTAATAAATTGGCCTAAAATAGGGCAAAATCACGATTTACACGCTAAACGTCCTAAACTCCTATTGGTCGATGACTCAAGTTAGGCAACATGCAAATATGAACGACAAGCCCATAGACAACATAATTACTTTTTTATGTCCCTTTTACACTAGTCAAACACATTTCGATCGTCTGGGGCGATGCTAGACAAGTACCACAGAATAGATAAATTACCGCGTTCAACCAAAAGTAGCCCGCCCCGCATCTTCAAATAGTAATTTTAATGTAAATGATCGACAAAATTGCCTAATAACGTTAGTCCTAAAGCACAGCGGTGACCTAAAATGCATCGGAGACCAGTTCCGTTCATCTGCATTTCACGGCTTTATGTTCAGCACACGCAACTCCTCAGTGCTAATCCTTCGCCCCGATGGCCTCTCGTTCACTGCGCCACCTATATTTAGCCACGAACACACATACGCAAGAGTCGGCTCCCTTCGCGTGTAATCTATTGTCTTTGCCGAAAGCACATTCGATTACTTTATCAATGTAAATGCTTACAGGCCGAACTGAGCTATTTTATTTATTAGACCTAGTTATTAATCGGCGTTGCTGACATAAACTATCCCTACAGGAACCTAATTAACGAGAATGTTATATGTTTCTACTTTTCTACATTTGTACTGAAGTAGTATTATTTTACTGGTATTTAAACCAGGTATTTAGACTTATCATTTACTTGTCCCTATATTTGGCAGAAGTATCCCTTGTTGAGGGATATCACTCTGACATGACATGAAGAAGTACGCATTCTAATCTGTGTAACAAGTAAATGATTTAAAGAAAAACGTTCACTTGACCCGTGCTTGACCTCTTATCAATTACGATTTTCCCTATGATAACAGAAATTTTCTTTCAGTGATATGAATTAAATTAATGTACACTACGGCAATTCGCTAGGTAAGTATTCTATATCTGTCCTATTGATGCAATTCTTTATAATTGAACTACCGTTATCTATATTAAAGAAAAATATTTAGTTTCAGATACGCCTAAGAAATATTAACTACTCAAGGCTTTCAGAGATATGAAAATATTCTATGATCTCTTCAAATTGATTAACTTTGCAAGTTTACCAGGTAATCACATTTTTCAATTTACTTAATTTTGTTGTATATTTGCCTATGAAACTATAATTTTGGTGATTGTTTAAGAACTATAGAAGTTAGGAGACTATTTCTTGTATTGATATAGTATATTAATTCAGAACAAATAAACAGTATAAAGATTATAACAATAAATGCCTAATCTTTATTGTTTTTATAGAGGGCAAGTTTCTAGAGTCCGGGAAATATTCTCAAAAGATGATTTCGTTATTATTTTATTATTTTAACAAACAAATATAGCTTAAGTTAGTTTATTCCTTATCTGTTAAACCTAAGCAAAAATACAATGGATTCAAAGGACTTAATTTATTTGTAAGTTACAGTAGTAATAATGGTAATATTAGTTTATTAGTTACTAATGCATGTGATTCAAGAGAAAATAAATTTATTTCATATACCCTGATTATTATTTTAAATACCACAGCGCCATCTAGTGTAATCTAGTGGTATCATCTGGTTCTAGTAATTGCAATCGTTTTTCAAAGTTCTCAGCATGTTTTGTCAGTTCTACGTCAGATGTCGTTTTTTTTTCTATCAATACTTCATTTTTTATTACATAATTTAAAAGAAAAAAAAAATACCTATAGTTACTACGCGAAGCGTGAAAGAATATGGTGGTACGGGTTGGACCGGCACACGTTTTGGGGCAATGTGCTATAGTTTGTTTTTTTTTATTTTGTGTGTTGTCTCAAATAAATATTATTTCTTTCTTTCTTATTTCTATTTTATCAACGGAATAATTAAAAAAGGTTACGCAGAGGAGTGCTCTCCGAACACTTATTATAAAGAGCATAAGTAGTAATAACTAGCAACATTCGTTGGTATTTGCCTCACTTTGGCGTGTATCACCCACAGAAAAAGAAGATTCGAGTTGTGCACGATGCTGCCGCCACAATAAAGGGAGTAAGTTTAAACTCTATGCTGTTAGTTGGACCCGATTTACTCCAGTCTTTATTAGGCATTTTGTTTCGTTTTAGGGAGAGAAAAATCGCCGTGACCGGTGACATTAGGGAAATGTTTCCACGGATATCTATCCGAGAACAGGATCGAGATGCACAAAGGTTCTTATGGCGCGACACAGTTAACCCCTCACCTGTTATACCAGTTAACCCTGCAGTGGGCACGAGTCTGGCCTTGCCCCCAATTAAAGAATTTCGCATGTGTGCGATGATTTTCGGCGCTTCATGCAGTCCTTTCATAGCCTATTACACATTAAAAATAAAAATGCCTTGGAAATGCACACGCCGTATCCCAAAGCCACCCAAGAGATCATTACTAACCATTACATGGGCGATTACGTTTGCAGCTTCGATGACGAAGAAGTTGCGTCAAAAGTGATACGAGACGTCTTTATGGTGCACAAAGCATGTTGCTTTGAAATGAGAGCGTGGTTATCAAACGACAAAAAGGTACTGAGTTCCATCCCTCGCGAGCTATGGGCCCACCCAGATACCGATACGGACTTACCTTCGGACGCTGGTGCGCTAGGAATAAAGTGGAACCCAAACACCGATTCTCTGGCTATTCGTTCAGGGAGCTTTAATCTATTGACCGAAAAGAAAGAAACAAAACGAATTGTTTTGTCCGCCGTTATGAAGGTATACGATCCACTAGGATTTTTCACGCCGATTACGATTAAAGGCCGTATCATGATCCAAAATTTATGGCATGAAGGGTTCGGGTGGGACGATCAGCTACCTGCTAAGCATGAAAGTGTCTGGACTGACTTTCAAAAGGACAAAGAGGCTGCGGCCTCCATTAGACTTCCCAGACACTACGGTTTCGACGAGACCTCTTTCGGGCAATCTACTAACGTACAGCTGCATATGTTTGCAGACGCCAGTGAGCAAGCCTACACATGTGTTGGGTATTGGCGCTTCAACTACGGTGGTGATCGGTTTAAGCTAGCACTTATATATATTGCTGGCTAGCAAGGCTCGCGTGACACCTCTTAAACCAGTCACCACCCCTCGGTTGGAACTCCAAGCAGCTCTCAATGCTCTCCGCTTGGCGTCTACAATCATATGCAGTCACCGAAGGAAGTCATCCTCAACAATGTTCTGGACACACGTGGTGATGCCAGACCGTACAAGCCGTTTGTCGCTCACCGTGTAGGGCAGTCGTACTGCTGCACGAAACCTGATGATATTGGGGAGTCAGCGTGAAGACCGAATTCTATCTGAGGGTTGACCGATTAGAGTCCCGTCTAGAAGAATAAACTAGGAGAATAAACGTTTACATATCAACTGCATTCAAGATTTTTGCATATAACCACGGTATACCAAATATACCGAATTTTTGTACAAAATTGAGTCGCATCAAGTCACGTCGAGTCGCGTTTATACCAAGTTTTTGTACTAAATAGAATCGCATTAAGTCACGACTAGTCGCGTAGAGTCATTTCGAGTCACGTCGAGGCATGTAGAGTCGCGTCAAGACGCGTCAAGTCGCGCAAGGTAGCGTCGAGTCGCTTCGAGTCTCTGTATATGAACTCAGGTAAAGGTACCCACTCTGTATATGAACTGAAATGTTAAAGATAGGAATATTAACTGAGAAAACCTTTATTTTGATTTTAAAAATAATATGAACTGCATTCAAACATTTTTGCATATAACCACGGTATACCAAATATACCGAGTTTTTGTACAAAATCGAGTCGCATTAAGTAACGTCGAATCGCATAGAGTCATTTCGAGTCACGTCGAGGCGCGCAGAGTCGCGTCGAGTCGCGTTGAGTTGCGTCGAGTCGCTTCGAGTCTCTGTATATGAACTCAGGTAAAAATACCCACTCTGTGTATGAAGTGAAATGTTTAAGGAAGAAAATTTTACTGAGACAGCCTTTATTTTGATTTTAAAAATAATATTAACTGCATTCAAAGATTTTTGCATATAACCATGGTATAAATAATCGATAAGTGGACCGAAACACAAAGAAAGACCATTTGCTGACAACAACTATATTTTCTCACCTGACATGTGACATTGAAGGTAAAAAATAATAAACTAAAATATACAATCATGGTATTATAAAACCAAACTCTCGACTGAGAGCATTGACCTGCATATATAAAAAAAAATTTTTCATGTCAGTGACTGAAAGTCATATACACAAAAGTTGTCGGGATAGCCGGACGTAGCAGGTGGTTGTAACCGCGGGGCGGTGCCACAAAAGTTACGGTGGGTGGGCTTCAGCTTCCTTTCCACCTTTTTGAAGTCGTCCTTGTCACACTCCTCATCCAGTCTCCGTGGATGCACAGGCTTAGACTTTATTCTCACGAGCACTCTTTCAACGGGCGTTAAAAAATCCTTTATGTGATACAAATGACCGACCAACGACCATAGAACAAACAAAAATAATTGTTTTACATACCTATGACGTTTTGTCTACCCGTGAAATTTTCACTTATGTGAATGTTAATGGGATTTCATGTCAAAAAGCGAATTTAATCAGTAACTAGATAGCTAGTATTTCATCACCCGAATCGCAGCAGTAAATGATTAATTTCTTCGCTAAATTCTTTCAGGGAAACAAGATATTTCAAATATGTGGCTTTGTCGTGAGTAACTAGACTGAAAAACCGTAAATGAAATACTTTAAACGTACGTGCTTTCGACCATACTTCTTGATTTGAGTGAGATATAGTAATTGGTTTTCGAGTTAGAGCACATTTTCCATAACCGCAATTATAACTTTGTCATTCATACCAACGCTGTGAAAAACAAAGTTATATTTGCAGACGAAAAATGATAGTGGTAATAAATATGGTATGGTATAAGGTAACTACGGAACCTTACGGCGCGTGGCTTTATTAAAGTACTTAAGTACCTTTATTCTAACAAAAAATGATTGAATGAAATCAGACGACGCGTTAATGAATTACAACTAAGTACATATATTGTTCGACCGAGGAGCTCGGTGACGCAGTGGTTTAGCGCCTGGCCCAGCGATTGCGTAAGTTAAGCAACGTTCGCAAGGGTCGGTCATGGGATGGGTGACCAAAAATTTACTACCGCGAACTCCTCCGTGCTTCGGAAGGCACGTTAAGCCGTTGGTCCCGGCTGCATTTGCAGTCGTTAATACCCACCAATCCACATTGGGCCCGCGTGGTGGGTTATGGCCCGTCCTCCTTATCCACCCATAAGGAAGGCCTGTGCCTCAGCAGTGGGGACATCAAAAATGGCTGATAGACAGACATATATTGACTTTCATCCCCTCTCCCGTGCTGAATATCGGGATAATTGACCTTAAATAGTTGTAATTTTTATGGAATCATTAGTAGACATGAATATAACTTTCCTCTGAGTTTGCACCATTCCTGTTATGTACGGAACATCGTTTAATGTTAGGTATTAACATTAAAGTCCCAATATTTTTTTTTAAATATAATACCAAAAACAACAGTTTTTTCGTGTTTTATTACAATTTTAATTACCTATCATTGCATACCTAGCTTGCTTAAATCAGATAAAAAGTTACCGAGATAATTGACAAAACCTAAACCTAGGAGGCGCTAACTTCGTGACGTCATAGGTAGTATAAAATATCTAAAAATGAAAAGGGGTGTTCAGACCACGTTAATGAACAACTTTTACTATGGGGCCAACCACAAAATCGAGAAAAAAAAAACAGCTGTTCTATAGAAAAGTACAACATCGACTCGACTACAATGTATGTACTCGACTAACAGCTGATTTTTTTTTTCGCGATTTCGTGGTTGGCCCCATAGTAAAAGTTGTTCATTAACGTGGTCTGAACACCCCTTTTCATTTTTAGATATTTTATACTTTCAAAATAACGGTGTATACAGATGCCGGCATATAAATTAGCAAGAGAAAGATGAGACAAAAGATGCGCAGTAGCTACGAACACTAAACTCCGCGCATCTTCTGTCTCATCTTTGTCTTGCCAAGTTGTATGCCGGTATCTGTACTCACTTATAATAAAACCGTAACAGGTCCAACTCTGTGCATTATAGTGTAGTCAAATTAGCAATATAGTTGGAAGTAATTCGTGTAGTTGTAATTTTTAATGGAATCATAAGAAGACATGCATGACGGAGTGCCGAGCTGACCATTTAGTTCAGCCATATCCATGGGCGTTGGAGAAAGCGAAGAGGTATGCAGAATTGCGAGCGTACGTACAGCGCCACGGCTCACGATCGAATGTGTCCCAATACGAGCGCCGCCTGCTTATAAAGGCCGGTCGCCCCACTACTACCCCACTCACGCCACGGCGCTACAACAAGCAAAACAAGTTCGGGCGCTGACGTCACTCGCAAGCCCGCACGGACGTTAGTCCCCTCTTTGATAATTTAACTTGATTTTATGACTTAAAAATGTTTTACCATTGTTATTTTGTTTTAAATTGTTATTATTATTGATTAGCAAATAAAAACAACATGAAATTACAAAAAATGCGTAAAACAACATAAACGCGCCGTCATGCATATAAGTTTCCTCTGAGTTTGAACCATTCCTGTTATATACGGAACATAGTTTAATGTTAAGTATTAACATTCAAGTCGATTTTTTTTAATATAATCTGTACAATAACAGTTTATTTCCATGTTCTGTTACAATTTTAATTACCTATCATTACATACCTAGCTTGCTTAAATCAGATCAATGGTTACCGAAATAATTGACAAAATCTAAACCTAAGAGGCACCACCTTTTTGACGTCGTGGGTACTTGTTCCACTACTTTCGTGTTTCACGCGCGTTACTGAACATCAAATCACTTTGTCACTCGCTAAAGTAGTGGAATAAGTACCTATGACGACACAAAGGTAGCGCCTCCTAGGTTTAGGTTTTGTCAATTATCTCGGTAACTTTTTATCTGATTTAAGCAAGCTAGGTATGCAATGATAGGTAATTAAAATTGTAATAAAACACAGAAAAAACTGTTGTTTTTGGTATCATATTAAAAAAAATATTGGGACTTTAATGTTATTACCTAACATTAAACGATGTTCCGTACTTAACAGGAATGGTGCAAACTCAGAGGAAAGTTATATTCATGTCTACTAATGATTCCATAAAAACTACAACTACACGAATTACTTCCGATCTTTTTGCAAATTCGACCTAATTTGACTACACTACTAAAGATATTTTGAAAAAATTTTTGGAAGTCACTATATAATCGATACTGAAGCCAAAACTGTTTTTTTTTTCTGTATGCCTGCCTTTCTGTCTGTCTGTATCATGAGCTTTATGCACTCTGAAACTACTGAATGAATTCAAATGACACTTGGCATGATTTGAGTACATATTACGAGGAACACCCCTTTTCATTTTTAGATATACTTTCAAAATAACGGTGTATACATAGATTAAAAAATATATACATATTTTTTTCCAGATTATGTACCTATCGCCGTCCTTCTAACACTTCTTTTGGATACACACGCAAGATATGCCACGCACGAAGAATTGAGAGATTGGTACATTAGTAACATAACTGACCCCTTGGCACCACTGGAAAAAATTATAAATTGCGACTGCCCAAGAATATATATACCTGTATGTGGAACGGATAACAGAACATACACTAATGTATGTTATATGAATTGCTACAACTTGGAATTGAGAAAGGAAAATAAAACGAGAATTCAATTATATTATATGGGATATTGCCTGCAGTTCTTAGATAATTTTGAATATTAAAATGTTACCAAAGAAAAGTTTTATTATATATTTAATATATACTTGCTTCTGCCCGTGACTTCGTCCGCGTGGATATTTGAGAAAATCCCTATACAACCTTTAACGAGGATAATTAGTATTCGGGGAGAAGTGTAAATGCATCTTTTCTCGATATGAAAAAAAGGATAAATAGGTAGTATTTATATTTTGATTTCATTAAAATCAGATCAACCGTTTTTACATGACTAATCATGACTAATCATGTAAAAACGGTTGATCTGATTTTAATGAAATCAAAATATAAATACTACCTATTTATCCTTTTTTTCATAGCGAGAAAAAATGCGGGTCCCCACCGTACCTAGTGCGCTTCCCCCCTTTTTCACTCCCCCTCCCCCTTCTCACTCCCCCTTCTTATTACTATGGAAATTCATTACCAAACGTAAAGAAAGTATTTTCTACGTTTGGTTTTTTACGCCAGTACGCTACAACTACCTATCGTAATGGCAATAAAAATCTCGTACAATACGCTGCAATACCTTTTTCTTTGAACATTTATGGTCAGCAATGAAAGAAGCATAACACTTTAGTACTTTGTCATATTTACTCTCTGTCTAATGTTTTAAAATGTGGGGCATCTGTGAACTTTGTTATGACAAAGTACCAAAGTGTTAAGCGACTTTCGTTGCGACGCGCGTATTACGAATTACGATACGCTTACGTTACGCTACGACTTGCTACGACGCCGCCGCGTGTGGAGGGGATAATGATAGGTATCATCTAAAAATACTAGACTATGGGCCCTACCTAAGAATATCACATAAAGTTTTTTTTAAATTATATATTAGAATTACAATATAAAATAAAATTCACCGTGGCGCCACTTTCGGTCACCTTAAGGTTTTTCAACTATTCGTACAAACAGATTAAAAAATAACCACATGCATGGAGTTTCAGAACGTGAATATGGGTCGCATGCATATGAAAGCTAACGCAACAGAGTGGAGCATCCAACGGTTCACATAGAAAATTTGTTGCACAAAACTGAATATTCTAAACCATGAATAATGAATCGTGTGCAGGTTTTTAAAATTCACCTTAGATATTCCATTGATTTTTTAATGCTAAATTAAAAAAGGTTATCTATCAAATAAGTTTGAAAAAAAACGTAGTCAATAAAATAGTGTAGGTTGAGATTAGATTAGATGGGTTGTAACAGGGTAAATTGCCTACCTGTTACAACTGTTCCTGTTACACTAAAATAACAGTTCCAACACCCTGTTACAAAAATAACAGCCATGTCGTAACAATTTACTTCCATTGCTCTTCCTGTTCCGGGTGTGGAACAAGCGCTTCTTTAAGCACGTTCCAGACGGATTTAATCACGCCTCCCAACCAAGGTCACCTTGGTGGAAGCTTGATGGGGGTGTGGTTTCCATCCGTGGATTGTGTTGCGGCTACACGAGTTTACATCCAAGCGCCGAAACTAGGGCTGCCAACCATACTATAATAATATGTAGTATTATACTATGTTTCGGGTCTGCGTGCTATATACTGTTGAAGAAATATATAGTACGCAAAAATACTATATTTTCAACATCGATCGCTAAGAAACAAATGTTTCTTTTTTTTAAATTTGTGATCGTGCATTTTGACTGATTCGATAGCGTGTAGTGTATAGTCACACCATATAACAAATACTATGTGTATAGTGTATTGTATCTGAATTCTGAACGTATCTATCTGTCTTATTGCGTTCCAAACTTGTCAATATAAAATTGACAACTTAATTAAATCTTATAATCCATGGACGAAATATATCTTAATATATACCATGGACGAATTTCTTTCATGTCTTAACTTAATCAGTAATACTGATACAATCGTAAGTAAGTTAAAAACGAGTTTTTAATTTACTTATATTTAATTAATATTGATTGTAGAAAATAATATGAGACTTTTATTTTGTTTCATGATTGTTTTATTTATGGTTTATGATTTTGACCAAAACATTGTTCAAAAATGCAAAAAGTACAAAAAATATAGTTTTTGTAAAAATTTAAAAAGTAAAATATAATAACATATTTGCCTAATTTTTGCCTTTTCCATAAAACACTATATTATTTTAAAGTGTACTAATTTTTTTAGCCTTATTTGAAAAATACTATATTTCGCCTTAGACATGTTGGCAACCCTAGCGCCGACACTCTTTCCCATTCCACGGTAAAATGATATCTATCAGTACTGTAACTCGGGCCTGTCCTTAAATAATTACCTAAATAAACCCGCGCTGGTTCAATCAATTAGTAACAAGGCAATAAAATAACTAGATTAACAAAACGAATGGTAAAATAAAAATAAAAAAAAATCATTACTGATGGGAGAAACAAATTATTTAATAATCCTTAGTACAATACCTACGTATTATATAATATTTTAAGTATACTTAATCTTAGTTTTCGGACTTTCCAGGTATTTAAAAATGTTATCTCTGGATTATTCGTTAATTATATTTATAATAAAAACAGCACCATGTGCACTTTGCAATAGTAAGAACTTGTATTTCAATCAATAGTACTTATTGAATTTTTAAACTTTTGGCATTCAGAATGTTATTTCTATATTAAGGTAATAAATATAATAGAAAAAACCCGGCAAGTGCGTTTTGGGCAACGCGCCGTACGGTTCCGTAGATACCTTACACCACACCATATTTAATACCAGTATAATTTTTCGTCTGCAAAAATAACTTTGTTTTTCACAGTGTTGGTATGAATGACAAAGTTATATTTTCGGTTATGGAAAATGTGCTATATCTCAAAAACTAATTACTATATCTCGTTCAAACCAATTTTCATTGAAAATAATTATTAAGATCTACATGCAGCATATATGTTTTTTAGATTTTTCACTTTCTTATTTCAAAAGTTAAAGGGGGGCGGAAAGGATAAACATTTTACCACTTTGGCGGAGTATATCTTTCAAACGGTAGACTTTGAGAAAAAATTGTCTTAAAAACCTCAATGTCAATTTTAAAGACCTATCTATTGACACCCCACACGTTCGCAGTTTCAGTTCCATGTATGAAGAGCCCCCCCTTAATCTTTATTTTTGTTATTTTTGTGTTAAAGAACAGAATACATCTACTAACCAAGTTTCAATTGTGTAATATTAATACTTTTGGAATAAAATGGCTGTGACATACGGACGGACAGACAGACGGACAGACAGACAGACAGACATGACGAATCTATAAGGGTTCCGTTTTTTGCCATTTAGGCTACGGAACCCTAAAAATACTTGAAAAAATCGACTCACCCGTAACCTGTAGCAGCCGAGCCATTTGAGCCCGTCTAAACTGCGACGGCTGAGTCGATATTTTATAGTATTTTTTCTATTATATTTATTACCTCAATAGTACCTGACCTACGTACATCTTTCGTTCATCACTGCGGCGCATTCGCGACACATCTTTTGTCTCGTTTTTATCTTGCCAATATAAATGCCGGGCAGTATATGAAGTTGGAGTAATGATAATATCATTACCGTGCCTGTGTTGGAACTCGCGCCCTTCCTCCAAGGACGTTGAAGGTCATTTGGATTGGATGGAGAAATTTGGATTAAATCTGCCGTCTAGATGGATTAAATCAAGCAAGGTCACCTCTGTTGGGAGGCGTGATTTAATCCGTCTGGAACATGCTCTAACCTTAGGACTACTTACATAAAGAAAAGAGACGAAGCTTGTTATTTTTATCTATTAATTTGTGATCATTAAATGTTCTGTTATTTTTTTCTGTTAAGCAAGGCTAAACTTTATTGCAATTAAGTAAAATGTAATATTATAAAATACGTTTTCCATTTCGGCAGTTACGGCACACATGCGACATCTTGTTTGTATTGGGTGAACCACCATGTCACCTAATAAAGTTGCTTGCAGTACTACTTTCATTAAGCATTTTTCTTAAATTGCGATAGATGGCAGTAATTATCATAAATTTACTTAATAAGTCAGTAAGGTCTAAAATCGCTTGCACCCGTTTTTTAACTAATGATCACTAGTCAAATGTTTTCCTATATTCTCTACATTATTTTGTTATTCCGGCCATTGCCTGTACCCCAGCAGTAGATACATAAATGGTGATTATGATGATGATGATGATGAAATACCAGGTGAATTAAGTCTACTGAAGAAAAAAAATTTCAAGGATTTTTTACTGAAAATACCCCCAATCTGGGAACCATGATCTTTTCCTTAAATCCCTGGCAGCACTAGATGTCCCATTTCCTACCCGCATATCCTAATTTGCTTATGAATGCATCCATTCCACGTAAATAATAAAGCGCTTAAACATCCTTTAGAATCTCAATAATATTAAAATATTTTTATTTAATTTAGTGTTTGTGTTTACCTACCTTTTAACATAAAATTGCATAAACAGCTAAAACTCTATTGCCACAAAATACAAAAAAGGTCATAAACAAACACAGGAACAGATAACACGACTAATTTACAAAGTCGAATGTATTTTTGATATGGTCGGTTTATATAACAGGTAAAAATAACAAGCTTTGTCTCTTTTCTTTTCATATGTTAGAGTAAGAAAGCGCTTGTTCCACGTAACAGGCGGAACAATGGCAACAGGTTGTTACTCTGATAACAGCTCGGTACAGGGAACAGTCTAGACGGCGAGAACAGTCTGTTTCGCCTGTTCCTTTGAACAACAGTTATTTCATAGCCCTCGTGACAGGGCGAATTAGTTACATTTAATCTTTTATAATTATCTGTTATTTTTAACTGTTACAATAAATACGCCTCACGTCTAGTTGAGATTAAACGAGCGAAAATAAATTCAAATTCGATGTATCCAAAAGTGGGCGACGCGCCTTTAAAATAAAAATCAGATTAAGGTACTAGTTATTCAGAACGATATCAAATTTCTATTTTAGTGACACTTTTACGGCACACATTATATTCAGTTTTAGTATATATCATATTTTATTTGAAAAGTCCTATTTGTATTAACTCAAATCCGTTATACAATATTTTTTTTAAAACCTGACTACAAACTTAAAATGACTTAACTTTAAATACAAATTGAGTAACTAGTTATTCAGAACGAGCGACCAAATTTATATTTAGGCGACAACCTTAAAACACACAAAACGTTTAAAATTTTGCACCATTTTATTTAAAAAAGGCGATTATTAACATAATCGAGATGTAAAAATACAATGTTGGGCAGTTACCTATAACTCGGTATAATCTTCATCATTATCATCATCATATCAGCCGCACGACACCCACTGCTGGGTATAGGCCTCCCCTAAGGATCTCCACGACGATCGGTCCTGCGCTGCCCGCATCCAGTGGCTTCCCGCGACCTTCACCAGATCGTCGGTCCACCTTGTCGGGGGTCTACCCACGGAGCGTCGTCCGGTGCGCGGTGGCCATTCCAGAACCTTTCCGCCCCAACGGCCATCAGTTCTTCTCGCTATGTGTCCTGCCCATTGCCACTTCAGCTGAGCAATCCTTCGAGCGATGTCGGTTACTTTAGTTCTCCTGCGGATCTCCTCGTTTCTGATTCGATCACGCAGGGAAACGCCGAGCATGGCTCTCTCCATTGCACGCTGGCTGACCTTGAGCCTCCTTATGAGACCCATAGTTAGCGACCACGTTTCACTGCCATAAGTCATCACTGGCAACACACACTGTTCATAGACTTTCGTCTTGAGACACTGAGGTAGGTCGGACGCGAAGATTTTTCGAAGCTTTCCGAATGCTGCCCACCCGAGTTGGATTCGACGAGAGATCTCTTTCTCAAAGTTGGACTTAAAGAAGAAAAAAGACGGTATGTATTACATGCCCACTCAGTATTTTTGTCACTCATTTATAACTTTCACTGTTAACTTAAATTATTTATCTCCCATTCCTGTTCGTATTACGTGTTTTTTTGTTATCCACAGTTTGTCGCTCGTTAAGGTTTTTTTTCGCCAACAAAATAAACCGCTGCAGGGTTTAGTATTAAAGTATCCCATTAACAGTCGCCTTTATTTTTTCCAGTCATCCAATTAAAAAAAACCGGTCAAGAGCGAGTTGAACTCGCGCACCGAAGGTTCAGTAGCGCAGTTTTAGGTCAGCGCCATCTCTTGACCAATAGTGGAACTAATTTTAACCTTTTTAGAAATTTGATAATTTCTAAAAAAGTGTGCTATATTGAGACATCGTTTTTTTTTACTGTAATCTTTATATAAACTGCTATCACGTAGAATTATTTCAGATTTTTCTCTATGCAAACATCGAAGGGGGAACGGATTTTTTTTTACATTTTTCAACATAAGGCAAAAACTATGCGGCCTAAAAAAAAACAATTATTGAAAACGTGCAAACGGCGCTCTTTCATATGATACCCCACATGCCCTAGTAGCGCCACTTAAAATTTTTAAGACCCTATTTCAGTCCCTGTTGTAAAAAAGATATTTATTTTTTTATTTCTTTCTTATTTGCAAAATAGTTGGGCAAATGTCAACCTAAACTATTCCAAATTTGAAGTTGATATCATTAGTAGTTCTCGAGATATCCAGCTGTGACAGACAGACAGACTGAGTCACACCATAAGGGTTCCTTTTTTACCATTTTGGTACGGAAGCCTAATGGGTGTGTAATGTATGACCTAAATTTACATGCACTAACGATCAGAGGATATAATAACATTTCATATAATTTCATTTGACATACCGATCAAATAATATAACATACGGTTAATATAATTTCACTTGACTTAAATACATGTGATATAAAAACTATTTGACACAATAATCATTTGATCTAATTAACAGATGATATAAAGCACATTTCATATAATATTCATTTACTCTATTCAATATTACAAATAATTTTATTTGACCTATGATTTAAATGCTATAAAAACAAGCATAGCTCAAAAATATGATTTCATTAATTATATATTTTTATCCACACCCATGCTTTAAATCCCCCATAAAGGGTTCTAAAACAGTTAGCTTACTGCCAAAATTACAGTATCGCTCCGCTGTGAGTGGTCAAAACACTAACCTAACCTACCTGGTGTATTAAGTTTTTATTTACAGCGGGGGGCCTGAGGCCAGCTGCCCTGCACCCCCCAGCAAGCATTTTGCAAGCAAGCACCCAACATGCAACCATGCAAGCAAGCATGCAGCAAGCAAGCATGCATGCAGCAAGCAATCATGTATGCAGCAAGCAAGCATGCATGCAGCAAGCAAACAAGCATGCATGCAGCAAGCAAGCAAGCATGCAGCATGCAAACAGCCATGCAGTAAGCAAGCATGCAAGCAAGCAAGCATGCAGCATGCAAGCAAGCATGCAGCGTGCAGACAAGTATGCAGCATGCAGCATGCAAGCAAGCATGCAACATGCATGCATGCATTGTGGAGCTCCGCTCGCTTCGCTCGCTCCGCTGCGAGTGCTGAAAACACTAACCTAACCTAACCTGCTGGTAGGTGCATTAAAAGTGTTTCTTTATAGCGAGGGGCCTCAGGCCCCCGACCCCCCCGAGCAGGGGGGCCAGCCCCCCTGCACCCCCCGGCAAGCATTTTGCAAGCAAGCAAGCATGCAACATGCATGCAAGCGTTGTGGAACTCCGCTGCGAGTGGTCAAAACACTTACCTAACCTAACCTACTGGCAAGCTACATGCATGCTTGTATGCTTGCTTGCATGTCTAGTCATTGTTATGTTATAATATATGTATGCTAATAGATGTAAGTACCTTAAACATTAGTGGATTTGAATAATTAAGCAGCATTATAATAACAAAAGCTAGTTATTTCTATTTTATAGTAAAAGTTGATTATAACATGTAAAATTGGATCAAATTATATGTATATGAAATGTAAGTTAGATAAAAAAGCGATATATCAAACGATACTTATGGGATATAAACGTTAGAGCAAATGTAAATATGGCAAATAATAATGATGACAAATGAATAATAGGTTAAATAAAAATTATGTCATTTATTTTTAGGTCAAATAAAAATTAGATGAAGTCAACGTTAGTGCCATTGAAATTAGATTAACTGTTTTTATGGCAACCGAATCGCACCCAAGCCTAATATCCCATATTATTACTACAAGTTGTTATAATTTTTACCTAATTAAACCTGCTTGATCTAGGGATTTGAACCACGTGATGTTGACACACAGTATTTGAAAAAACATATATACTGTGTAGTACAGTAGCCCGTAGAACATTTTTAAATCACCAAAAAGGTTACCATTTGCCGTTGTGATATAGTTATTTATTACGAAATTATAGATACTTTAACCCAAGTTTTACAGATCGCAACCCGCCGTAACCTATATTTGTATATCTCCAAAAATGATATTTTTTTTTATTTTTCGAGGTTTACCACATAGTTTAGCTATTGTCGTATTCTAATCCTTGGTTTGATTGCCACAGATAAAAGTAAGACTATAAAAAGTAGCCATACACAGATTTAAGACCTGATGAAAATGGTTGGACTTTCATCATATCAGCCGCACGACACCCACTGCTGGGTATAGGCCTCCCCTAAGGATCTCCACGACGATCGGTCCTGCGCTACCCGCATCCAGTGGCTTCCCGCGACCTTCACCAGATCGTCGGTCCACCTTGTCGGGGGCCTACCCACGGAGCGTCGTCCGGTGCGCGGTCGCCATTCCAGAACCTTTCCGCCCCAACGGCCATCAGTTCTTCTCGCTATGTGTCCTACCCATTGCCACTTCAGCTGAGCAATCCTTCGAGCGATGTCGGTTACTTTAGTTCTCCTGCGGACCTCCTCGTTTCTGATTCGATCACGCAGGGAAACGCCGAGCATGGCTCTCTCCATTGCACGCTGGCTGACCTTGAGCCTCCTTATGAGACCCATAGTTAGCGACCACGTTTCACTGCCGTAAGTCATCACTGGCAACACATACTGTTCATAGACTTTCGTCTTGAGACACTGAGGTAAATCTGACGCGACGATTTTTCGAAGCTTCCCGAATGCTGCCCACCCGAGTTGGATTCGACGAGAGATCTCTTTCTCAAAGTTGGACTTACCTAAATGGACTGCCTGTCCTAGGTATACGTAGTGGCCAACAACTTCAAGAGTAGTGTTCCCAACATGAACTGGAGAGGGTACAACATGGCCATTTGACATAATTTTCGTCTTATCCATGTTCATCTTGAGACCCACTCTTTGGGAAGCACTACGGAACGCAAGTTCGACGACTTCCAACCTCCCGAACAAGCCGGATTTCGAAAAGGCTTTAGCACCATAGACCACATCCATACGCTGCGGCAGGTTATACAGAAGACCGAAGAGTATAATCTGCCACTATGCTTGGCGTTCGTGGATTATGAGAAAGCCTTTGATTCGATTGAAACCTGGGCGGTGCTGCAGTTTCTCCAAAGGTGCCAAGTGGACTATAGGTATATCGAGGTGTTGAGGTACTTATACAAAAATGCCACCATGTCGATCCGAGTACAGAACCAGAGCACACGTCCTATCCAACTGCAGCGTGGTGTGAGACAGGGAGACGTTATTTCTCCGAAACTGTTCACAGCTGCTTTGGAGGACATCTTTAAGCTCTTGGACTGGAAAGGACTCGGCATCAACATTAATGGCCAGTACCTAACACACCTTCGTTTTGCCGATGATATAGTCCTTATGGCTGAGACCATGGAAGACCTGAACATAATGCTCGAAGATCTCCGTAGTGCTTCCCAAAGAGTGGTTGGACTTTATCTGGTCTTAAATCTGTGTATGATCACTTTCCATAGTCTTACTATTATCAGTGGCAATCAAACAACGCTGTAGAAAACGACAATAGCTAAATCATGTGTTAAACCTTGAAAAATAAAAAAATATAATTTTTGGAGATATACAAATATAGGTTACGGCGGGTTGCGATCTGTAAAACTTGGGTTAAAGTATCTATAATTTCGTAACAAATAACTATATCACAACTGCAAACGGTAACTTTTTTGGTGATTTAAATGTTCTACCTGTCTGTACATACAAGTCAATACAATCATTATGGCAATCTATTCTTTGATTATGGTAGAAAAACCAAATATAACACAGAAGTCTTAATAAGAAAACTATTAATTCAAAAATCACGTGCATGAAATTAAAGTTTAAAGCCGCGGTCGCACTGATGCAGCGATTGCAACGCCACGTGGCGATTTTAGTTTTATTTTATTTTCTTTATTTAGGAAAAAACAACATACTTAGTATCACAAACTTAACAATTACAGGTATTTGTTATAATACTAAAGACCAAAGTCTACTTGTGCTGCGAGCGCTGACTTTAAATCTCGAACTAGCGAAGCAATCTAGAATTTAATCTAAAATTACCTAAGCTGTCTACCTAAGCTTGGGACCCCATCATTCACAAGCTTAAGCCCCTCACACACACTGTAAGACCTAATGATACCGTTAGTTCCTTTTGCAAATAAATAAATTAATATAAAAGACGGAGGTCGGTTTTCCTCTTCAAGTTTTCTTTCGCCATTTCTTTCTTGGAGGGGCCTCCCAAAATTTTATGAAATGGTGGTAGTTTCAGTAGATTCTCTCTCTTCTTAGCACTAAATAATTCATAAAGTTAAATTGTAAATCAACATAAAACAATTAAAAAAAATTGTTAAATTTTAATTTCTGAACGTCTAAAAAAAAATTCATCGCTTGAGGGTAGACTCACGGGCAGCTTCAGTCCCCCGTGACCACAGCAGCTGCAAAGTTGCCGAAACGTCGGGAAAACCAAAAATCAAACCAAATACCAACTAATTACCAAAGTACTTTTAATAAAACCGCGCTAGTATCCGTTAAAAATTGTTTTATTTCATGTCTAGTGAGCGCGTAAGCTTGAGAAGTGAATAAGCTGTCTAATTAATATCTCCGCCATTTTGTTTTTTTTAACTGAATCGACAAAAAATCCATAAACTTAATTATTAATATTTTATGTCGCATTTCATAACCGATTTTCACGAGAATCGATGGAGAAATGCGACCTGTAGATGAAAACATCCGGACATACGAAAGCACTTTTGTCCAAACTAACACGGAGATACTTCGCTCGCGCTTCGCGCTCGCTCGGTCGATTAATTATATCGTATGGCAGTGGCCGCATCACAGGCTGCTATTGTAAAAAAAACTTTTTCCTACGTTTTCTACAGTTGACATTAGCCTGTTCATCAACGCCATCTATTGAGCCCACAGCTTTTTGTCATTTTGAAAAGCCCTCATTAAAAACGTCACCGTGGCGTGCGGTCGCGTCGCAGTCGCCGCAGCAGTGTAGCCACGGCCTAAGTAATCAAATTTCTAGTTATTATAACATGAAATATCAGGATATTCGTTTTTCCAAACTGAATTATTTACACTCTGTTTTTATTATATTATTTTTCTTTATTTATAAAGAATGAAGCTTTGTAAGTATAAGTTTCTAAGTTTCGTATTTGACTAAGTAATGTTATGTGGATCTTTTTCTATTTCAAAGACTTTATAGAATAGAATAGAATAGAATAGAATAAACATTTATTGACACTCACACATATTTACAGAAGACATAAAACGAAGAATACAACAGAAATGTACAAACAAAGTAATGAGAAAAAAAAACAGAGGGGTTTAGTAAAAAACCTTAAACTAATAAAATTAAAAAATAATATAAAATTAAACCTAAGATGTGCGTGTGAGGCCAATAAAACCCTGCCTCAGCATATATGCCTCTGTGACCGGTAGACAGGCACAGAGGCGCTGTTTTTCTGACAGGGTCAGTGACGTACCTAACACAACTATAGATAAATACTGTGGTTATATCTTAGAGCATTCAACCAAATATTACAATAGGTAAATTAGTAGAAAATTTATACTGGTATCTGGCATAAGTACTCATAACAACAAATTAAGTAAAGGAAAAGAGAATGAAAATAATATTTCTATTTACACTGTAGAATCAAAAACTTCTGTGTCATTTCGTTTATAACAAAGTTATGTTATTATGTTATTATCGTATTATCTAATTATCTTATTGCCTTATAACCTTATAATCTCATGATCTTATAATCTTTTAATCTTATGATCTTATGATCTTATGAGGAATTTTGCTGAATTTGCGCTAAATAAACCGATCTAAATAGAGATTTACTTGGTGGTACTTAACACGTATTGTAGAAAATAATAAAAAAATAAAAGCGATAAAAATACAGAAGTTAACCTTCCTTATGTTTATGAGATCCTGGTACTTTGGTAAAATACAGAGATAGTTATTTATTAACATGTTGTCAGAAAAAAAATAAGTAGTGTCGTGGGGAATGCGTATGTATGGAATTTTTCATTTACCTACAACACTACTGGGCCGATAGTGTAGAAGGGGAAAAAATTACCCACGACACTACCAGTAGTGCGCCTTAGTAGTGTCGTGGGGAAGAAAGGGTCAAAAAAGGTAATAGCACGCTATAGGAAGAGAGGCAACTACTATTGGCGCTGCGCGACCTGAATTGCACTTTATTGTGTTGAAGCAAAAGTCGCGATTTATTTAAATGACTTTGCGGAATGCTGCTTCTGTACTTGTACTATATTAGTTATTCTGTGGTAGGGGGTCAAAAACCATGAAATTCCTGTGACGTAATTTATAGATGGCCCCTTATCAAACGTTGCATAGCAACTAACCTGGGGGCTAATGTCTAATTTCAAAATCTATCGCAATCGCTTTCATTTGACAGAATGACACATTGCTGCATTTCTTTGTTATGTCTTTATTTGTGCCAAAAATAAGTATTAATGTATCACATCCTGAAAGCAATTGCGATTAGATAGGTTGGACCAAACATATCCTTAGCTGTAGACGGACTGTTGAGGGCTTTTCAAAATGACAAAAAACTGTAAGCTCGATAGATAGATAGATAGGAAACTTAGAAACGTTTATTTTTCAATGCCAATTATGACACTTCACTTGAACATCAACGCCATCTAGTGAGGCAAATAGTTACTATATTTTTAATGTCACTTTGAAAAGCCCTCATAAGTAGCACAGCTTACGGAAAATAATCTGTGTTTGAGAGATCTCATTAGGACTTCACTGATATTTGTAACCTTTTTATGTAACAATTGTTACAACTAGTGACTCTGTGAGCTGTAGACCTCGCGTTAAAAAGTAGCTCAAACGGTATATTTTTTAAAAAGAAATAACACAGAATACAGTTTTTTCAACTAATACTTATATCAATCTATATGTGCAAATAATATACGCAGTCCTAGGTTCTGTCACAAAGTCACAAACTTATTAGTTTTCAATTAAAGAAATGTATGGACTGATGAACTTTTCAGTCTTCTAAAATAAAAAACAAAATTTACTTTGCACCGGTAAGAAAAAAGTTTTATTACATTTTTGAGCATTTTTCGAAACTGCTGAAATATGTTTTTTTTTACATATCTCCGCCATTTCGAAAATATCGAAAAACTGGTTCGACTGAAAAATTTTATATTATTATTATTATTATTTATTTATACATACACTTAATTATCAAACCTTATTACAAAATTTCACGAGAATCGGCTAAAAAATGCGACCTGTAGAGGATAACAAACAGCTGGATGAACAGCCGCCGGAAGGAATAAGGACATACGAAAGAACTTTTGCCCAAGCTGAAGCAGAGACGTCAATAATTAAATGATGAATTGTTTTTTTTAGTGACAATATTTCTCCTAATATTACTTTACCAAAAGGCATCGCAACAGAGACCAACAAAAACAATAACTCAACACACAATATTGCCAGTTTTGACGAAGAAAACGAATTGCAGTGAATGCCCGAACGTCTATTTTCCGGTGTGTTCCGTTCAGAATATCACCTATATGAACGAGTGTCTCTATTGGTGCTTGGATATAAAGGATGAAAAAAAAATCCAATACAGAGGGACTTGCATGAGTTATGGGTCTTTTGGCAAGTAGACGCCCCTTCGGTTATTAAGATGTCCCACGACTTTCCATGGCAATTAGTAAAAATCTATCCGGTCAACTAGCTCAAGTATTAGAAGATTATTATAAGATCGAAGATTTTACATTCTTTTTTATTTCTAAACATTAAAACATACAAGGAATCATGTATTATAATTTAAAAATATTGTTTATATTAAAATGATGGTAATTTTTGGTATGTCCCCTACTGACTAGTTGAAGTTTAGAACATTGTTGTTCATTTATTATTATTTCTATGCAGACGCGAAGTATTTAACGTAATGCATTATAATAATGAATTTGAGGAAATAGAGTGTAAAAAGTATTGGAATACATGTACATTATTTTTAAAACTCATTTGACTACTCGTGTCAGATTTTGGTCCTGACATGGAATTCGATTTTGTAACCGACTTTTTGCAAAGAAATTGTATAACCAATGAATTTTGCTTTTTACACAATATTGCCAGTTTTGACGAAGAAAACGAATTGCAGTGAATGCCCGAACGTCTATTTTCCGGTGTGTTCCGTTCAGAATATCACCTATATGAACGAGTGTCTCTATTGGTGCTTGGCTTAGATTATTTAATAAATAATCTAAGGTGCTTGGATATAAAGGATGAAAAAAAAATTCAATACAGAGGGACTTGCATGAGTTATGGGTCTTTTGGCAAGTAGACGTCCCTTCACTTATTAAGATGTCCCACGACTTTCTATGGCAATTAGTAAAAATCTATTTGGTCAACTAGCTCAAGTATTTAATGAGATCGAAGATTTTACATTCCTTTTTATTTCTAAACATTAAAATATACAAGGAATCATGTATTATAATTTAAAAATATTGTTTATATTAAAATGATGGTAATTTTTGGCATGTCCCCTAATGACTAGTTGAAGTGTAGAACGTTGTTGTTCATTTATTATTATTTCTATGCAGTCGCGAAGTATTTAACGTAATGCATTATAATAATGAATTTGAGGAAATAGAGTGTAAAAAATATTGGAATACATGTACATTATTTTTAAAACTCATTTGACTACTGGTGTCGGATTTTGGTCCTGACATGGAATTCGATTTTGTAACCGACTTTTTGCAAAGAAATTGTATAACCAATGAATTTTGCTTTTTACACAATATTGCCAGTTTTGACGAAGAAAACGAATTGCAGTGAATGCCCGAACGTCTATTTTCCGGTGTGTTCCGTTCAGAATATCATCTATATGAACGAGTGTCTATATTGGTGCTTGGATATAAAGGATGAAAAAAAAATCCAATAGGGACAACAGGGACTTGCATGAGTTATGGGTCTTTTGGCAAGTAGACGTCCCTTCGGTTATTAAGATGTCCCACGACTTTCCATGGCAATTAGTAAAAAAATCTATCCGGTCAACTAGCTCAAGTATTTAATGAGATCGAAGATTTTACATTCCTTTTTATTTCTAAACATTAAAATATACAAGGAATCATGTATTATAATTTAAAAATATTGTTTATATTAAAATGATGGTAATTTTTGGTATGTCCCCTACTGACTAGTTGAAGTTTAGAACATTGTTGTTCATTTATTATTATTTCTATGCAGACGCGAAGTATTTAACGTAATGCATTATAATAATGAATTTGAGGAAATAGAGTGTAAAAAGTATTGGAATACATGTACATTATTTTTAAAACTCATTTGACTACTCGTGTCAGATTTTGGTCCTGACATGGAATTCGATTTTGTAACCGACTTTTTGCAAAGAAATTGTATAACCAATGAATTTTGCTTTTTACACAATATTGCCAGTTTTGACGAAGAAAACGAATTGCAGTGAATGCCCGAACGTCTATTTTCCGGTGTGTTCCGTTCAGAATATCACCTATATGAACGAGTGTCTCTATTGGTGCTTGGCTTAGATTATTTAATAAATAATCTAAGGTGCTTGGATATAAAGGATGAAAAAAAAATTCAATACAGAGGGACTTGCATGAGTTATGGGTCTTTTGGCAAGTAGACGTCCCTTCACTTATTAAGATGTCCCACGACTTTCTATGGCAATTAGTAAAAATCTATTTGGTCAACTAGCTCAAGTATTTAATGAGATCGAAGATTTTACATTCCTTTTTATTTCTAAACATTAAAATATACAAGGAATCATGTATTATAATTTAAAAATATTGTTTATATTAAAATGATGGTAATTTTTGGCATGTCCCCTAATGACTAGTTGAAGTGTAGAACGTTGTTGTTCATTTATTATTATTTCTATGCAGTCGCGAAGTATTTAACGTAATGCATTATAATAATGAATTTGAGGAAATAGAGTGTAAAAAATATTGGAATACATGTACATTATTTTTAAAACTCATTTGACTACTGGTGTCGGATTTTGGTCCTGACATGGAATTCGATTTTGTAACCGACTTTTTGCAAAGAAATTGTATAACCAATGAATTTTGCTTTTTACACAATATTGCCAGTTTTGACGAAGAAAACGAATTGCAGTGAATGCCCGAACGTCTATTTTCCGGTGTGTTCCGTTCAGAATATCATCTATATGAACGAGTGTCTATATTGGTGCTTGGATATAAAGGATGAAAAAAAAATCCAATAGGGACAACAGGGACTTGCATGAGTTATGGGTCTTTTGGCAAGTAGACGTCCCTTCGGTTATTAAGATGTCCCACGACTTTCCATGGCAATTAGTAAAAAAATCTATCCGGTCAACTAGCTCAAGTATTTAATGAGATCGAAGATTTTACATTCCTTTTTATTTCTAAACATTAAAATATACAAGGAATCATGTATTATAATTTAAAAATATTGTTTATATTAAAATGATGGTAATTTTTGGTATGTCCCCTACTGACTAGTTGAAGTTTAGAACATTGTTGTTCATTTATTATTATTTCTATGCAGACGCGAAGTATTTAACGTAATGCATTATAATAATGAATTTGAGGAAATAGAGTGTAAAAAGTATTGGAATACATGTACATTATTTTTAAAACTCATTTGACTATTCGTGTCAGATTTTGGTCCTGACATGGAATTCGATTTTGTAACCGACTTTTTGCAAAGAAATTGTATAACCAATGAATTTTGCTTTTTACACAATATTGCCAGTTTTGACGAAGAAAACGAATTGCAGTGTATGCCCGAACGTCTATTTTCCGGTATGTTCCGTTCAGAATATCACCTATATGAACGAGTGTCTCTATTGGTGCTTGGATATAAAGGATAAAAAAAAATCCAATACAGAGGGACTTGCATGAGTTATGGGTCTTTTGGCAAGTAGACGCCCCTTCGGTTATTAAGATGTCCTACGACTTTCCATGGCAATTAGTAAAAATCTATCCGGTCAACTAGCTCAAGTATTTAATAAGATCGAAGATTTTACATTCTTTTTTATTTCTAAACATTAAAACATACAAGGAATCATGTATTATAATTTAAAAATATTGTTTATATTAAAATGATGGTAATTTTTGGTATGTCCCCTACTGACTAGTTGAAGTTTAGGACATTGTTGTTCATTTATTATTATTTCTATGCAGACGCGAAGTATTTAACGTAATTCATTATAATAATGAATTTGAGAAAATAGAGTGTAAAAAATATTGGAATACATGTACATTATTTTTAAAACTCATTTGACTACTGGTGTCGGATTTCGGTCCTGACATGGAATTCGATTTTGTAACCGACTTTTTGCAAAGAAATTGTATAACCAATGAATTTTCCTTTTTACCGACTTCAAAAGGAGGGAGGTACTCAATTCGACCCGTTTTTTTTTTTTTTTTTTTTTTTTTTGTTTTTTGTATGTACACCGATTACTCGAAGACGGCTGGACTGATTGAAATGATTCAAACGTTATTACATTAGGTAAACTTTCAAGTTGGTCCCATTTTTTAAAATTTTGAAATCGGTTCAGAACTTTTCATGTAATCTTGAAAAAAGCACGAAAATAGTATGATTTTGTGTGAACTACCTCGATGATCAGTCGTATAACTTCTTGTTTATGAACTGAATAAGATAATTATTTTTTTGTTAGAAAAGGGATATCCTAAGTGTAGTTCTTTAACCGACTTAAAAAAGGAGGTTCTCAGTTTGACCCGCATGTATGTATGTTTCTCCGCGATTAACTCACGTTTGGCTGAGCCGATTTTAATTTCTACCTAAATAATATACCTACACTACCTAGTACAAAAGGTACCTACACTAAAAATAAAAAAATAAAAAATTGTTTAAAAAAACAAAAAACCGACTTCAAAAAACCTACCTCTAAAAAGCAAGAAATAATATTCGTAATAATAAAAACACGTCTATTGAAGTCGGGTGGGGCTTTTAGAATAAAAAAAAGGAATTTGTACTCCAGCTCCACCCGACTTCAATAGACGTGTTTTTATTATTACGAATATTATTTCTTGCTTTTTAGAGGTAGGTTTTTTGAAGTCGGTTTTTTGTTTTTTTAAACAATTTTTTACGGTTTAGCAACACTAAATCAATTCCGGAAATCATTTTTTTCTTATACTGGCAAGAATCATGTTCCGTCAGTGCATGTTAAAACTTGTCGATGATAGGGGTACCAAAAAGTTACTCTCTACTTGGTAACCCTTAAAATAAGTGAAATATCAAGGTATTGCTATTTAGACCTATTTTGAAAGGTAAGTTTGATTATATTGTAATGGGTTGCTTTACGATACACTGTGCTCAAGGTTTAGTTCGGATTCCTGATACTAAGAATGTCTAGGAATCCATCCCACCCATCATTCACAAGCAAATCAAATGATACGGTTAGTTCCTTTTGCAAATAAATTAATAAATATAAAAGACGGAGGTCGGCTTCCCTCTCCAAGTTTTCTTTCGCCATTTATTTCTTGGAGAGGCCTCCCAATTTTGTGAAATGGTGGTAGTTTCAGTAGATTCTCTCTTTTTAGCATTAATAAATCACAAAATTAAATTATAAATTAAACCAATTAATTTTTTTTTTGTTATATATATTTATTTCTGAACGTCTTAAAAAATTCATCGCTCGAGGGTAGGCTCACGAGCAGCTTCAGTCCCCCGTGGCCACGGCAGCTGCAAGGGTGTCGAAACGTCGGGAAAACCAAAAATCAAGCCAAATACCAACTAATTACCAAAGTACTTTCAATAAAACCGCGCTAGTATCCGTTAAAAATTGTTTTATTTCAAGTATCAATGTATCACATCCTGGAAACGATTGCAATAGGTTTTGAAGTTAGTCAATAGATAGGTTGGACCAAACCTATCCTTTGGTGTGGACTCTTGAGGACTTTTCAAAATGACAAAAAACTGTAAGCTCGATAGACGGCGTTGGTGAAAAAGTAACTGTCGACTGTAGGAAACGTAGGGCCGTTTATTTTTCAATGCCAATTTTGACACTTCATTTGAACATCAACGCCATCTAGTGAGACAAATAGTTACCATATTTTATAATGTCACTTTGAAAAGCCCTCATAGCACAGCTTACGAAAAATAATCTGTGTTTGAGAGAACTCATTTCTGTCATCTGCGTTATACATTCCTTGGTTATACCTATCTAGCAACACTGGGCCTTCACTGATATTTGTAACCTTTTTATGTAACGTGTTACAACTAGTGGCTACGTGAGCTGTAGACCTTGCGTTAAAAAGTAGCTCTTATGGTATGTTTTTAAAAAGAAATGACGCAGAATGATATTAGTTTTTTCAACTAATAAGTATCTGTCCTGTGCAAATAATATACGCAGGAAGGTTCCGTCCGTCTCAGTCACAATCTTATTTGTTTGTTTTTTTAATTTCGAATATTGGCCAGAAATGTTTGGGATGATGAACTTTTGAGTCATCCAAAAAAAAAAAATTTACTTTGCACCGGAAACAAAAAGTTTTATTACATTTTTGAGTATTTTTCGAAACTGCTGAAATATGTTTTTTTACATATCTCCGCCATTTCGAAAACTTACGAAAAACTGGCTAAACATAATTATATTTATACTTAATTATCAAACCTTATAACAAAATTTCACGAGAATTGGTAAAAAATGCGACCTGTAGAGGAGAACAAACTGACAGCTGGATGTACAGCCGCCGGAAGGAAGGACATATAGACTGAGCGGTCGTGGGATTTTTGGTAACGATCACGGAAAAGGTTAGATTCATTTTCATGGGTTGTAGAGTGGTCCCCTAATGTGAATGATGTCGGTCTGCCTGCTCTCAGTGGTTGCAACTTCGAGTTATAGCGCTTACAAGAGGCATCATTGTTACGAAAAAAAAACGATCAGAGAAATGGTCAGTTTTAGTACCTGTTCAAAGAATGTCGTCTCTGCAGATGAAACAAGTTGGTCTGCCGGCTCATAGTGGTTGCGTTTCTGAGCTATGACGTGCGCAAGTCACGTCATTGTTACGAAAAAAAAACGATAGGGGAAATGGTCAGTTTTGGTACCTATTCAAAGTATAGTATCTCCACGGGTGAAACAAGTTGGTCTGCCGGCTCTCAGTGGTTGTATTTCAGAACTATCATTGTGTACGCAAGACGCTTATTTGTAGAGAAAGCCTAAAAAAACTTTGAAAAACGGGACAATAGGCAAATTTTTAAGTGCACGCCGGCCGCTTGCGTATCTGTGACTATATGAGTCCCCTCCCCACCTTAAGGCATCTCTACACTCGCGCGCGAAAAGCCCCAAACCTCCCGCAAAGCAGTGTGCGTAGTGTGGAACTGATTTGAATCGAATCTACACACCCGCGCGTGAGTATGGAGAGGTCTTTATGCCTGTGCCACCGCGCACCCCTTATCCCCCCCCCCCCTCACTTCCGGCTTTAGCATCTATAGAGATGTTCGATCCGGGTGCCTTGTATCGATATTCCGGATCGCCATGGGTCGTAATTCACTGTATTTCATCGGCTACACGCTCGGTAAATACTGTGGCCCAGCGCCATAGAGTAAATTTTAACCATGGAAAGTAAAATATTGAACATTCCATACAAATTACTTTCCATGGTTAAAATTTACTCTACGGCGATGGACAGTTAGTCTAAGCGGTAACGGGATTTTTGGTAACGATCAAGGAAAAGGTTAGATGCATTTTCATGGGTTATAGAGTGGTCCCCTAATGTGAATGATGTCGGTCTGTCTGCTCTCAGTAGTTGCAATTTCGAGTTACAGCGATTGTAAGAGGCTTCATTGTTACGAAAAAAAACGATCAGAGAAATGGTCAGTTTTAGTACCTATTCAAAGTATGGCGTCTCCGTAGCTGAAATGATGTGGTCTGCCGGCTCTCAGTGGTTGCATTTCAGAGCTATGCTATGACGCGCGCAAGTTACAATATTTTTTTTTTTGTCAAATTGTGTTTTTAAAAATACTAATCGATAGAACTCTTTATTATAATGAAAAAATGTCTTATGCCATTTATGTCTAAAATGAATAGATTGGTCGGAAAAAAAATACTTTATGGTATTTTTTTGTATGGAGTGAGATATTCAATGTGCTCTTTTGGCCAATTCCTAATTGTTTCTGCCTCAAAACTACTTTTGCGTCAATATTTTATTGTTATTTTAAACATTTAAATAATCCTAATTAAAATTAATTTTTACTTTTTTTTACTTTTTTATTTTTTTTTTCAGTTTTTACTTAAAAGTAATTTTTAAGTAAAAACTGATTGTTTTGTCGTTATTTATTACTTTCTCATCAATTAAAACACAATAAAAGGCAACAAAACATTCGGTCACTATTATTACTATGGATGACTTTTTTACCATACTAAATCAAATAAAACCAAAATAACATAATGCAGCGGGATGTTAAGTAAGCCCCAGATGGGTTATTTATTACAAACTAAAATAGTATTATTATTTTACAAGGAAAAAGAAAAAAAGAGAAAAGGTTAATTCAGATCAATGATTAATATAATATTCAAATAAATGAAGTTTTTAAAATATTAACGATAGAAACTAAATTTTATTATGATTTCTAAAAACCTTTATATGGGCTTTACTAAAAAAAATAGGCTCGTTTATAAGTTATTTATAACAAAAGTAAAGATTTTGAAGATATATATCTTAAGATCTAAGATCAAAATTGTATTTATGAACATTGATAGAAACAAGCAGAAACTAAAAACATCAATATGTTATTATGCGACAGATAATAAGAAGCACCAGTTAATTCATTTTCATACATCCTCCGCCAGGGATTGATCAAGCTGTGATTTGAAGACGGCTATCAAGAAAGTAAAGGAAGGAGATCCAGATCGCAATATACACACAACTGATCTATCCGGATTGTAAGATCTGTTTCGATAAGTTTAAAAAATCACGTAAATACCATTAAAAGGTATGGAAATCCTGAAACTGAGAACTTTGGTACATACAGCTCTTAAAATGCCGTTCAGATCACTTGGATGTATCATCATATCAGCCGCACGACACCCACTGCTGGGTATAGGCCACCTCCAAGGATCTCCACGACGAACGGTCCTGCACTGCTCGCATCCAGCGGTTTCCCGCGACCTTCACCAGATCGTCGGTCCACCTTTTTGGGGGCCTACCCACGGAGCGTCGTCCGGTTCGCGGTCGCCATTCCAGAACCTTTCCCCCCCAACGGCCATCGGTTCTTCTCACTATGTGTCCAGCCTACAGCCACTTCAACTGAGCAATCCTTCGAGCGATGTTGATTACTTTAGTTTTCCTGCGGATCTCCGCATTTCTGATTGTATCACGCAGAAAAACGCCGAATACTCTCTCCTTTGCACGCTGGGTGACCTTGAGCCTCCTTATAAGACCCATAGTTTACGGCCACGTTTCACTGCCGAAGTCATCACTGCCAACACACACTGGTCATAGACTTTCGTCTTGGAAACTGAGGTAAATCGGACGGAAAGATGTTTTCGAAGCTGCCCGAATGCTACCAATCTGAGTTTGATTCGACGAGAGATCTCATTTCCGCAGTTGGACTTACCTAACTGGACTGCCTGTTCTAGGTACTTCTACGTAATGGACAACAACTCCTAGTGTTCCCAACATGAACTGGAGTGGGCACAACATGGGCATTCGATATGATTTTCGTCTTATAAATGTTCATCTTGAGACCCACTCTTTGGGAAGCACTAACGGAGATCTTCGAGCATTGTGTTCAGGTCTTCCAAGGTTTTAGCCATAAGAACTATATCATCAGCAAAACGAAGGTGTGTTAGGTACTGGCCATTCATCTTGATTCTGAGTCCTTTCCAGTCTAAGAGTTTAAAGATATCATCCAACGCAGCTGTGAATAGTTTCGGGGAAATAGCATCTCTCTGTCCCATATCTCGCTTTGTGCTCTGGTTCTGTACTCGGATCAACATGGTGGCATTTTCGTATGAGTACCACATCACCTCGATATACCTGTAGTCCACTTGGCAATTTTGGAAAGACTGCAGCACCGCCCAGGTTTCAATCAAATCAAAGGCTTTCTCATAGTCCACGAACGCCAAGCATAATATCAGATTTAATGGATGTGGTCTATGGTACTAAAGCCTTTTCGGAACCCGACTTGTTCGGGAGGTTGGACGTCGTCCTTGCAAGCAAGGACCGGAACCGCTTTCCGTTAAAGGGGTTTTTGATTGGGTATTTCATAGACTTGTTTTCAAAAACCCTATCAATACGGTAACCCTATAAATACGGTAACCCTATCGAAAGGGTAACCCAAGTAAGCACTTACCGAATACGAAAACCCTATCGGGGAAACCCTATGAAGGCTTTATGAAGGGGTTTTAAAACGAATTCAAGCAATTTATACCTAGTTCCAACTGGACCGAAGGACCAGGGGGCCTATTTTTGAATCGCTTGGCTGGCGTCGAGCGCTCTTTTCAACTGATTTTCGTTCAACATTTGACTCAAATGTATGGAGGTTGAGATAAATGTTGAACAAAAATCAGTAGAAACGAACGCTCGACGCCAGCCGAGCGATTCAAAAATAGGGCCCCAGAACCGCTTACCGTTAAAGGGGTTTTGATTGGGTATTTCATGAACCACTTATTTTTTAATATAGACTGGGCAGGCATTTGACCACCATCTTGCTTGGTAAACAGGATGTGGTCTAAGGTGTAGCATGCATGCCCAGGAAATGCATTTTCACTCTTGCCTTGAAAAGATCAAGGTTGTAATTATCGGGGAACACATGAGCAGGTAGCGCATTCCATTCTTTATTAGCAGCTCGCATAAGAAATGTATTGGCAAAGCGCTTGGTACGGACAGACCCTTGGAGTATCTACTATATAAGGGTGATATTCTTATCTGCGTCTGGTATCCCGATGGTGGAAAGGGGCTGGAGGAACAAGGTTGTGCAGTTCCCTCGCACATTCTCCAAAGTACACAACTTACCGTTAAAAGGGTTTTTGATTGGGTATTTCATAGACTTGTTTCCAAAAACTCTATCAATACGGTAAGCATAACGTCGACTAACCCTATCGAAAGGGAAACCCTATCATTTGGCAAGTTTTTTATTAGGGTTTCCCTATCAATTGGGTTAACCAAAGAAGAGGTTTTCCGGTCGCTGCTAGCGAGCGAAACGTTTAACGCATCAAAGTTACTTTGTTTGTATGAAAATTAAATTGTTTTTCTAATTATCCATATACATATTTAACATTATACATTGGCTCTTATTGTATGTCTCTGGTTAAGAAGCTATGTGTACAAAGCCCTGTAAATTTTGGTAATGTTTATTTAATTTTAATTGTATTAGGTAGTCTATTCTTTAATATTAGTTAAGTCATGTTACGTGTGGTAATAAAAAGTTAATTTATTTTTTTAATAAGGTGATACAGTTATTTTATTAAGTAAATCACTTAAAATTTTAGGTCCTCTTTGTTTCATTAAAATAAATGTAAGGACATCAGATAATGGTATTGAAATTTGAGCGAAACGATGGCTGGTTCATGCGTCATGCTCGTGAACGGGTGCTGCCTGTGGGAATGGGTCTGCTTCTGTCTGCTTGTACTAAGGGCGTCGCATATCTATTTTTTTTCTGTTTAAGATTATCAATCAGTATGGCACTTCTTACTCAAAACATAGAATTAATAACTAATCCGTGTTTTGATTTCTCACTTTTTTATTGCTAATGACCAAAATGATTATTTGGCTTTCGTTATCACGATGTTTTCGTATTTTTTTGTCTATAGTTTTGTAAGTAAAGGCCTATGAAAAGCTTTTGGATATTAGTTTTCAATTCAGTGCCTTAGGATGGGTAGCCTAAGTATGTCTCCAACTCGGTGTCATCGTGGCACCGAGTCGACATGCGCACCTCACCGCTGGCCGAGGAGCTATGGGTCTCGGTGCCGCTGCGCGCGAGCGCCCCTCCCGCTGCCGCCGCCGCCGCATCCTCCGCTCCTCGTCACTTACATATAATTTGTCTATACATACCTCACGGTAGCAACCATCTATCTTCACTGACCGGTTTCTATGACAGAGTTAGCGAATTTATTTTATGCAATCCAGATGACGTTTACTTGGTTCTTGGCGACTTTAATATTTCCGATGCCCACTGGTTCCATAACAACAATTCCATGGACTTAGAAATTGATAACAATAATTTAACTTGTCTCACATCAGATTTTATGAACTTCACTTCTTTGTTGCAATATAATTCCCAATTTAATCAAAACAATAGGTTACTGGACCTAATTTTTTGTAACGATCACTGTCTAGTCTCCTCGTGTGATCACCCTCTGGTACCAGAAGACAAACATCACAAGTCTTTGAACATAAGGTTATCGTTAGGTATAGGTGATTCTCAACCACTTCGTCTTTCAACTGAAAAGAAATTACTATTCCATAAAGCAGACTTTGATTCTATTAGGGCGGCTTTGTTATCTATTGACTGGGTAAATGTTTTATCTGACATACCTGACGTTGAGAGTATGGTGAGCTTTTTTTATGATTATATCGATGATATTGTGGATAAATACGTGCCAAAAAGCAACACATTTAATAAGCAAAAATATCCTCCATGGTACACATTGCCCCTCATCAAGCTAAGTAACGAAAAAGAAAACATCCATAAAAGGTGGAAGCAATATGGTAGCCAGTGCGATTATCAAAAGTTTTCAAAATTAAGATCTCGCTTTAAAAAAATGTCAGAAAAATGTTATCAGCAATTCAATAAGTTCTCGGAGGACAATATTAAAAGGCACCCAAAACTATTCTGGTCTTTTGTAAAATCAAAAAATGCTACAGGCGGTATTCCATCCAAAATGTCGTACAATGATCAAACACTGTCAACCGGCCCTGAAATTTGTGATGCATTCAATCAATATTTTCATTCTGTATTTGTCACCTCTGTAGAAAACGAACATCATTCTTTTTATTCTGATAATCGTCATCAATCCACCTTAGATATAAACTCAGTTAATATTAACGAATCGCGTATTTAAAGAGAATTAAAACAAGTCAATATTTTTAAGGGGGCAGGTTCAGATAATATTCATCCAGTTCTTATTCGTAACTGCGCCGAAGAGCTTGCTTTGCCGCTTACCATTATTTTTAAAAAATCTTTAGAGACTGGAATTTTTCCCAACAAGTGGAAATCGGCTTTAGTGACCCCAATACCCAAGAATAGTCAAAAACATCTAATATCAGAATATCGTCCAATTTCAAAACTAAGCATTATTGGTAAAATTCTTGAGAAAATCGTTACAGCTGATATTGCGCTGGCTGCACGTAGTTTTATTTCACCACGTCAACATGGATTTTTTAAACATAGAAGTGTGGAGAGTAATATGGTAACTTTTACAGAATTTCTTGCGCAGGCAATGGAAAATAACTTGCAGGTTGATGCCATTTACACCGACTTCTCGAGGGCTTTTGACAAAATTAATCACAATATACTCATAAACAAACTCGAAGCAGCCGGTGTACATGGCAGCCTCCTCAGATGGGTCCATTCTTACATCCAAAATAGAAGCCAAGCAGTCTGTATTAAGGGATACTGTTCACAGTTCTTACCAGTGCCGTCTGGGATTCCACAAGGATCACATTTAGGGCCTCTTCTGTTTTCTTTTTACGTAAATGATATTGATAAAGTTTTTAAAAATAGTCATCACCTGCTTTATGCAGACGATACTAAATTCTATCGAATTGTAAAATCAGAAGAAGACTGCCACAAATTGCAATTGGATTTAATTGAACTTCATAATTATTGCCATAGGAACCAATTGTTTCTTAATATTAATAAATGTCATGTTATCTCTTATACACGCAAAAAGAACCAAATAAGCTTCGACTACTCTATAAATACCAACACTCTCAACAGAGTGACGCATATAAGGGATCTAGGAATTATTATGGATTCTGAGCTTTCATTTAATCATCACATAGATCATATCATTAAAGCCGCTTTTCGTAGACTAGGATTTATTCTTAGAATTAGCAAACCTTTTAAAGACATAAACACTATTAAAATTCTTTATTTCTCATTTGTTCGCTCAATTCTTGACTTTGGCAGTGCTGTGTGGAGCCCGTGCTACGATGTACACATTGACAGACTAGAAAGGATCCAGAAAAAATTTTTGAAGTCGCTTAACTTTCGAAGTAATTCCCTCGACACATATTTTGAATCGCTGAAGAAATTTAATTTACTAAGTCTATTTAACCGTCGTAAAATGTTTGACATCACTTTCCTTTATAAAATTATTAATTCTTTAATTGACTCGACTGAGCTTCTGGGTTATGTCCAGTTCTCAGGCCGAATTCGACTCCCTGTGCGCTCCTCACGTTCATTACCACTATTTGTTGTTCCGCGTCGCCAAAAAAATTATACTCGAAATTCATTCTTTTCTCGTTCCACCAACACTTATAACAAGGAGCTCCAAGATATTGATCTTTTTAACATGTCTCTTAATAAAGTAAAAGAAAAACTTAAAGTAAAATTAACTTAAAATCAGAGACATAAAGAGAACTACTTTTTTATTCCTTTTTTTTTTTTTGTTATGTAGGTATCCTTAGTTTCTTATTTGTTTATTGGTATGTACTTTTATTGTACTGTAAGAAGAAAAAAAAAATGTTTTATTCTTTACGCTTTTAGTATTTATTATATGGGCAATTTTCAGCTTAAGTAACTTAGTGTTAGTGTCACTAAAAAAAAAAAATAAAAAAAAAAGTTTGTCCACGTTTTGACACAATGCATGTCTGGTACAAAATAGATATTGGGCACTGTAGGTCTATTCGATATAATTGTTTTTTTTTCTAAAATTATTGTTATACATGACTGTTTGATGCCAAAATAAATTAAAAAAAAAAAAAAAAAAAAAAAAAAGTATGTCATGCTCTCTTTAATCATTTCTGCGGTGGTGTCGTGTGGGGCGGGTCGTTACGTTCCCTCAAATATGGTTGAGCGAAGCGATAGCTGGTCCATGCGTCATGCTCGTGAACGGGTGCTGCCAGTGGGAATGGGTCTGCTTCTGAGTACCTATCTTAACGCATATTGAATTGTAAGAATTGCTTTTTTATTTTTATGTCTTGTATCAAGTGTTTTTTGGTTAGAGTAGCAGACGGAGTGATTTCTAAACTAGTTGAAAGTTATTTACTCTCACGATTACCTATCTGAATGTAGTAGATATTAAATTTTAACCTACCTACCCATTGTGTGTAACCTTTTGATAATTATTGTGATGGAAAATGACCTCACTTTAAATGTGGAGCTCATTTTTCAATCTTGACGACTCTGTATGAAATATACAGGGAGAAAAAAGCAGCCCTTGACGAGTTTCTTGCCGGTTCTTCTCGTTACAAGGTCTCCCGCTTAGGGTTTGCGAACCGATGGCGTAGCTTCTATGACATTCACAAGTGCTTGTAACAGCCTAGACTGAATAAATTATTTTGAATTTTGAATTTTTGAATTAGCTTTGTAAATTGGCTTATTATATTCGTTGTGTTTTTGGATGAGTTGTTTGATGGTGATGTGATATATCACATCATCAAACACCATCAGACAACTCATCCAAAAACACAACAAATATAATAAGCCAATTTACAAAGCTAATTTCAATACCATTATCTGATGTCCTTACATACAATACAATATATTGTATTGTAGTTTTTCCTGAGCCCTGCCTGTTGATTGGTTGATTTTCATCAAGATTACCAGATACCATAAATAAATTAAAATAAATAAATATTATTTCTAGTAAGACCTTTGCAAAGACTTTGTATGTGTTTGAAATCAGTGAAATGAGCTTGTAGTTTCCTATTTCCTTCCTTGATCCTTTCTTATGTAAGAGTATTATGTGTGACTCTGCCCATTGTCTAGGTATAATAACCGTGCGTACTATTTCGTTGAAAACTTTAGCCAGAATTGGCCCCATCTCTTCCGCAATACCTCTTAAGAGTTCGTTAGGAATTTGGTCTGGTCAAAACTATGAATGAAACAATTACAACTCAGATATTTATGGTTTTTTTTTTGAGAACATTTTAGCTTTATATCTTAGTTGCGTTGTAATTATGGTAAAAACAATTGTATAATAGACCTTAACTGAACGTTTTGTTGGCTTTTCTAGTGTTAAAATTGATGAAAATAATAAAGAATGGCAAAAAAAATTTTAGTAAAAAATACGATTTTATACTGTTTAGAAATCCAAGCTGTGTGAATGTACAATTTTGGGCGAGTGTTGATAGTGTATGATTATTTTAAACGTTTGAAATATTGACGCAGAAGTAGTTTTGAGGCAGAAACAATTAGGAATTGACCAAAAGAGCACATTGAATATCTCACTCCATACAAAAAAAACATAAAGTATTTTTTCCGACCAATCTATTCATTTTAGACAAAAGTGGCTTAAGACATTTTTTCATTATAATAAAGAGTTCTATCGATTAGTATTTTTAAAAACACAATTTGACAAAAAAATATTGTTGTGACTTGCGCGCGTCATAGCTCTGAAATGCAACCACTGAGAGCCGGCAGACCACATCATTTCAGCTACGGAGACGCCATACTTTGAGTAGGTACTAAAACTGACCATTTCTCTGATCGTTTTTTTTCGTAACAATGAAGCCTCTTATAATCGCTGTAACTCGAAATTGCAACTACTGAGAGCAGGCAGACCGACATCATTCACATTAGGGGACCACTCTATAACCCATGAAAATGCATCTAACCTTTTCCTTGATCGTTACCAAAAATCCCGTGACCGCTTAGACTAACTGTGATCCATCCATCGCCGTAGAGTAAATTTTAGCCATGGAAAGTAATTTGTATGGAATATTCAATATTTTACTTTCCATGGTTAAAATTTACTCTATGGCGCTGGGCCACAGTATTTACCGAGCGTGTAGCCGATGCCTATCAATCCAGATTCTATAATCTGGATCGATACAGTGAGTTACGATCCATGGCGATCCGGAATATCGATACAAGGCACCCGGATCGAACATCTCTATTGACGCTAAAGCCGGAAGTGGGGGGGATGGGGGGTGCGTGGTGGCACAGGCATAAAGACCTCTCCATACTCACGCGCGGGTGTGTAGATTCGATTCAAATCGGTTCCACACTACGCACACTGCTTTGCGGGAGGTTTGGGGCTTTTCGCGCGCGAGTGTAGAGATGCCTTAAGGTGGGGAGGGGACTCATATAGTCACAGATACGCAAACGGCCGGCGTGCACTTAAAAAATTGCCTATTGTCCCGTTTTTCAAAGTTTTTTTAGGCTTTCTCTACAAATAAGCGTCTTGCGTACACAATGATAGTTCTGAAATACAACCACTGAGAGCCGGCAGACCAACTTGTTTCACCCGTGGAGATACTATACTTTGAATAGGTACCAAAACTGACCATTTCCCCTATCGTTTTTTTTTCGTAACAATGACGTGACTTGCGCACGTCATAGCTCAGAAACGCAACCACTATGAGCCGGCAGACCAACTTGTTTCATCTGCAGAGACGACATTCTTTGAACAGGTACTAAAACTGACCATTTCTCTGATCGTTTTTTTTTCGTAACAATGATGCCTCTTGTAAGCGCTATAACTCGAAGTTGCAACCACTGAGAGCAGGCAGACCGACATCATTCACATTAGGGGACCACTCTACAACCCATGAAAATGAATCTAACCTTTTCCGTGATCGTTACCAAAAATCCCATGACCGCTTAGACTAATACGAAAGAACTTTTGCCCGAGCTGAAGCAGAGACGCTTCGCGCTTGCTCGGTCAATAACTAAACGATGAATTATTTTTTCAGTGACAATATTTCTCCTTATGTTATTTTACCAAAGGGCATCGCAACAGAAAGCGACAAAAACAATAACTCAACACACAATATTGCCGGTTTTGTCGAAGAGAAGGAATTGCAGTGAATGCCCGAACGTCTATTTTCCGGTGTGTTCCGTTCAGAATATCACCTATATGAACGAGTGTCTATATTGGTGCTTGGATATACTGGAAGAAAGAGAAATCCAATACAGAGGGACTTGCATGAATTATCGATAATTCATCGCTAAGAAACAGTTCAACAGCGAAATGAAAGAGGATGGCTTAATCTGTTAATGGTTTGCAAAAATAATTACTAACAAAGATCACCAATTCGCCATATTCCTAATCACCGAACTAAGATCTATCGCCGAAGAAAGTGCTATTATAAATAAATAAATAAAATAAAATAATTTTATTTCAGACAAGGCCCATATTGCATAATGTAAAACAGCTCAAATGGGCGAATCAACTTTTCAGAGCATTTTGAAACAGAAAAACAAAATTTAATTTAATCGATTTTACAAAAATATATTCAATTATAGTTTGTATCATTTATATAATTTTTAGATTTTAAATGTGGCCACGATATTTGACGTTTACTTTTTGTGATTTTTGAGAAAAACAAAGGATCGTCGTAAAAAAATCCCCTTTGTTACCTATTTTGAGATATTTTTAATAAATTAAATTGACACTTCTAAGAAAATCTGATACATTAAGTATTTAATACAACAAGAAAATATCCTATTAAAGTAATATATCTTTGTTTATAGTAAAACTTTCTTAAGATGTACATTGTTTTAACTCCTGACATAAATTTATGTTAAACTTTAAAATAATTTGATATATGTATAATTGTAGAAAACATTCACATAAAACCCATCAAAAATTAGGGGACACCAGGTAACACTAGAGAATATATATATAAGGTCCTTCTGAAATAATGCACAAAATTTTAAGGGGTCAATGTACTCATGCATACAAACAACTTTTACTACGGGACCAACATTGAAATCGCGAAAAAAAAATCAGCAGCAGCTGTTCCATACATTTTGATTTATCCGATTTTAAATTTTCTATGGAACAGCTGATTTTTTTTTTCGCGATGTCAGTGTTGGTCCCATAGTAAAAGTTGTTTGTATGCATGAGTACATTAACCCCTTAAAATTTTGTGCACTATTTCAGAAGAACCTCATATACATAGTAACTACAGAGAAAAGGAAAGAAGTTGAGAATATTATACCTATTGTAATTCATCAAGTTTTTTTTAATAAAGGGTCACAGGTACGTTTTGCCTAAAAATATCACTTTAATTGTAAAAGGGGGGGGGGGGGAGCTTGGCGGCGCAGTGGTTTAGCGCCTGGCCCAGCGGTTGCGGAGGTTAAGCAACGTTCGCAAGAGTCAGTCACGGGATGGGTGACCAAAAATTTGTTATCTCGAGCTTCTCCGAGCTTCGGAAGGCACGTTAAGCCGTTGGTCCCGGCTGCATTTGCAGTCGTTAACACCCACCAATCCGCATTGGGCCCGCGTGGTGGGTTAGTGGCCCGTCCTCCTTATCCACCCATAAGGAAGGCCTGTGCCCCAGCAGCGGGGACATTAAAATGGCTGATGATGATGATAAATTTAATTTTAATTACTAAAATGATTTCATGGCTATTTTTTTATTTCATTTTTATAACACGTCATTTACATGTATATGTACACATATTGTCTATAGCATGCGCCCCACGTTTTTAGGTTTAAAATTTTTAGCTTTAAAATTTCTGTAGGTATAGGTTATTAGGGTTATAAATATTTTGAGAAGAATTTATTTTTTACTTTTTTGTTTTAATATTTTTAGTCCGATTTTATTTGTTATATTTTTTCTATACAAAAATGACGTTTCCTCAACGTCGAGATTCGCTCAACGCTGCGGATGTTTTCAATTGAGAGCCTGCTTAGTCAGGCCAGCCACGCGCCCGGTGACAGACATTATACTAATAATAATAATAAAGTAGCGTTCTTTACAATAATAAATTGCAGATTTTATTTTAAAGAAAAAGGGGAGTTTATTAGAAATTACGTCCTATGTAGTCAATAGCGTGAAAGACGCAAAGAAGGAAAAAAGATGCAGAGATAATGTATCATAATGGAGAAGTTTCCTAGTTTTTTTTATTTGCTATTATTAAGACTAAGGCCAAATTATACACAACCGTGAAAGAATTATCAAATTTTCTCTAATAATGAAAAAGGTACAGGGCGTGAAAGTTACGATTTTAAGATGATTTCGCTCATCGGGAACCGGTGCGCGGTGGCCTGACATCACTACGGAATATTTCCAGTGGCCGGCCTCGCCACCGCCATACAAGCAACAGGTGGGATGACGCCACGTCCTTACTATCACATCGCGCAAAAATTCGTCAACTTAAATTATTATCACCACACTTGCTCGTTATCATCATCATCATCATATCAGCCACACGACACCCACTGCTGGGTATAGGCCTCGGGCCAAAGATCTCCACGACGATCGGTCCTGCGCTGCCCGCATCCAGTGGCTTCCCGCGGCTTTCACCAGATCGTCGGTCCCCCTTGTCGGAGGCCTACCCCACGGAGCGTCGTCCGGTGCGCGGTCGCCATTCAAGAACGGCCATCGGATCTTCTCGTTATGTGTCCAGCCCACTGCCACTTTAGCTGAGCAATCCTTCGAGCGATGTCGGTTACTTTAGTTCGCCTGCGGATCTCCTCATTTCTGATTGCTCGTAAAGTGAGCCCTAAATGGCCCTAATATATCGCTTTTAGGGCCATAAACAGAGCTATAACAAACATCGTGCAATAATTTACAATATGTTTGGTTAGCGCTGTCGGAGCTTTTAATGGCAGGTAATATGATCAATTTAATTGACAAAACCCCCCACATGTTGGGGTCTATCCCCTCTCCTGATAGAATGACCGGCATTTTAAATCTGACTTATTATTTTAGATGGCCCTGCCGAAATATATTAATTTCTTCGTGTTTAAAAGTCCTACAATTATAGAAAAATATTTTTCGGAATCTAATAATATCACCTATCAAATTAAAAAAATATGTGTAAACTTTTAACTTAAATACGTCATAAAAATTACTAAAGTAAATTTTTATCCGAAGTTAGTGTGCTTTTTTAATTTTTCTCACAAATCTCAAAAACTAGGACATTTATATATAGCAATTTTATAATACACAGAAATATTATCTACAAAACGACATCAAAATCATTGCTCTGTGTTGCATATTTCGAGCGTTATTATTGTTTGACATAACCAATAAAACATTTTTTCGGAAATTAACAAATTTTAAATCATTTTTAACAGTTTTTAAATTAAATTGATAATTTTATCTGAAAATAAATGTGATTAAACCATAAAAGCTTGTATTCACGAGTTTTGAATTTTGACCATTTCAAAAATTAACTTTAAGTGATTGTAAGGGTACCTATTCAAACAACAATATCTCTCGAAATATGCAACTCAATGTCATTATTCTGTGTATCATAAAAATACAAAAAAAAATTACATTATTATCCTTGTTTTTGAGATCTGTGAGATAACTAAAAAAACACTAATTTCGGATTAAAATTTACTTTAGTATTTTTTATGACATATTAAAGTTAAACGTTTACATAATTTATTTTTTTACTTGATAGATGATATTATTAGCTTTCGAAAAGTATTTTTTATATTAAGATTATTAATATAATTGAAAAATATTAGAAAAAAATCGACTCACACGTAGCAGCTCAGACTCTCAAAATATTTGACACAGTTTTTGTTTCTTAAATGCTAATGCATTTGACATAGTTCTTGTTTCTTAAAAGCAAAACTGAAACACAATCTGTTTCGGTATTGGGTTTAAGAAATACATTGTGTTTCGGTTTTAGGTTTAAGAACAAGAACTGTGTCAAAAAGTATTACCATTGAAACACCATTGAAACACGATTTTGACGTTAACAAAACAGGGGGTCAAGTCTGCTAATGTTATCGTCAAAATCGTAGTTCTATGGTGTTTGAATGTTAATGCTTTTTGACACAGTTCTTGTTTCTGAAACCCAAAACTGAGCACATTGTGTTGTGTTTGAATAGTAATCCATTCAAACACCATTGAAACACGATTATGACGTTAACATTAGCAGACTTCTGAGGGTCAAGGATCGTTCGATGTCATCACTCGTATCTAAAGAGACATACAGACGGAATTCCGTTTCGGAATTCCGGATGCAGGTAATCCATTCAAATCTATGGTCGTAACATACACTTGCGGGATATTTTCGTACAGAATTTGCATACATTTTCAATATTCCGTTCGGAATTTCGAATCCCGAATTGAGATTCCGTCGGTATGTGGCAGATTTCAATAAGCAAACATGTTGTGGGCTGTGCAATGTGTGCAAGCTGCTCGCTGCTTGCTGCTGCAAAGGAGGTATTCCTCGAAGCGCACCCATTTTGAAGCGCACCTAAACTATTCCTTGAATTTTATTTTATTTTATTCATTAGGAAAACTTACTGCTAATACATATTACACAGAAATATACACGAATAATCACAAGCTAATAACAAGTTTCCACAGATAGTTTAAAATGTTACGTAATCATGATTCGAGAAGAATAAGCGTGACGCTATTTTCAGTATTTGTAAACAAGTTATACAACACACAGATATAAATATAAAAGAGAAAAAACAACACAGTATATACCCCAGTACTACCCATCATCACAATAATGCTGAATCAATGCCGTCAAAGAATAAGTCAATATCCGTGTCATCGCTAAGAGAATTTAACAAGCGACACGGGCGAATCAGGTAACTGTTACGTCTCGGTAGTTGGTTCGCACCCATGGAACATGCAGTCTCAACTTCCTACGAGTATTAGAGCTACAATGTACAGTAAGCTTTCTACTTTGCCTTTTAGCTGTTTAAATAAATAAACCAGATCTATAATATCTCTGCGGACTTTTAGAAGGAGCAAGTGATGTCTTACACATCTTTCCTTGTAGCTCGTGTCGTAAGTCCGTGTTTTAAATTCTAAATATTTCAAGAACTTCTTTTGTGTTTATTCCAACCGATTTATGTATATGGAATAAATGCACCTAAATAGGTGCGCTATCATAAAAAATGACTATTTAGGTGCGTTTTGAGGAATAGTTTAGGTGCGCTTCAAAATGGGTGCGCTTGGAGGAATACCTCGCTGAAAGCACTATCCTACAAGCTCGCAAACTTTATGCAAACAGCCGCATTCGGACGCTTTCATAAATGCATGATTGAAATTGACTTTAAGGCTGTATATTTGCATTTCAACGAAAATAGTGTTTTTCCAATACAAAAAAAAATACAAAATATTTATTTTCAAGAAATTACAGGTTAGGGTGATTTACATTGGACTCCTCCCTTTAAGTTAAAATAACCTGTATTGAGAGGAGGCCCCATGCCCCATCCAATGAAGTTATCTAAAGAATGAAAGCATTATTATTGATGTAAACTTTAGTTTTATGAAGCAAAATTCTTAAATTAGTGCCGTATAGAGAGAAAAACATAATAAATTGTCAAGTATTTTAAAACGAAGACAATCTGTTCAAGTGGAATTTCAAATTTTCTTGTCAGAGGTATTTTTCAAAAACGTTTCAGCTGTAACAAATAAGAATACGACTCATATTTATTTTTTCACTTATTGTTTATATTGTTAAGGAGTTCCCTATAGAGAGAAAATTTAAAAAAATGCTTCTTCTAATCACACAGAAATAAAATATTAAAAAATGCTCAAATTGGTACACTTTGACATGATTTTTACTGGTATTTACAGAATCTAAAGTAATAATTAATTTTTCTTAGGAATAATGAGGTATTTGTCTAATGTATTGAGTGTTTGGTATATACTTATATATATTTAATAATTTAATAGGAATTTTCAAAGTTCGCTCTCATTACGGCTCGCGCAGAGTTGTTTTGATCATTTGTATTGAAAATTTAAAAACCGGCCAAGTGCGAGTCGGACTCGCGCACGAAGGGTTCCGTACCAAAAAACGGCAAAAAAATACGTTTGTTGTATGGGAGCCCCCCTTAAATATTAATTTTATTCTGTTTTTAGTATTTGTTGTTATAGCGGCAACAGAAATACATCATCTGTGAAAATTTTAACTTTCCAGCTATCACGGTTCATGAGATACAGCCTGGTGACAGACAGACAGACAGACAGACGGACAGCGGAGTCTTAGTAATAGGGTCCCGTTTTTACACTTTGGGTACGGAACCCTAAAAATGGAACGTGATGCGAGTCTACAGCCTTAAGGTGGTACCCTGAGCGAAAGTGGCGCCGCGGTGAATTTTATTTAATATTATAATTCTAATACACAATTTTAATAATGTTTATCGTGGAGATGTTAGGGCCCACAGTCTAGTATTTTTGGACGGTATCGTTACATTCCCTAGTAGTCACTGCTAGAAGTAGATAGAAAAACTGCTAAAAGTGGCCGTTTTTAACACATTTGCTATCTACTTCTACGAATGACTACGAGGGCATGTAGTGATACCTTCTAAAAATACTAGACCATGGGCCCTAAAATCTCCACGATAAACATTATTAAAATCTTTATCTATTAATAACTTATTAAATAAAAACCTCTGAGGGCGCCACTTTCGGTCATACAACCGCCTTAAGATAAAAATCTATTCATTAATTTTATGATAATCACGCGTATCACGAAAAATACATGCATGAAATTAAACTCATAATTGAACGTAGTCAAGCAGAAAGGAGTCATCCCATAAAAAGTGAGTGTTTTGAGATATGATGTTTTAAAGTCATTTCACTTATTTTATCATCATCATTATGATAGAAATATCATGATATTTTTTTTAAGTCCCAGTATCTCCGAAAGTATACTTGATAATCAATAATTCATGTTTATTTTGACGTTTTCTATCGATCAAAACTAGTTTCATCAGTTGCGATGAATTTCCGATTTTTTTCGAATAGGTTTTTTTTTTTTTTTTTTTTTTTTTTATTATAATGGGTTTGCTCTTGACCCTAGTCTAGCCCGAAAGTATAGACGGGGTCTACGATGGAGCGAGCTTGCCCAGAAGGTGCCTATTCACTCTGGCCTTGAAAAGAGTCAGGTTGTATGTGCTCGGAAACACAGACGCCGGCAGGGAATTCCATTCCTTGGCTGTGCGCATTATAAACGATGATGAGTAGCGTTTAGTACGCACAGGAGGTATATCAACCAAGAACGGATGGTAGCCTGCAGTGCGTCTGGATGTCCGATGGAAGAAAGGAGAAGGTGGAATGAGCTCATGCAGCTCTTGAGCACACTCGCCGAAGTACAATCTATAGAAGACCGATAGGCAAGCAACGTTACGGCGGTGAGCCAAGCTGTGAAGCTTAGCTGATACCAGTTTTCCGTCGCCTATTAATCTCTTGGCTCTGCGTTCCACCGAGTCTAGTGCAGCAAGTTGATATTTCGCCGAGCCGTCCCAAAGGTGGCTGCAGTACTCCATGCAAGATCGGACTTGAGCTTTATAAAGGGTTAAAAGCTGCCCAGGCGTAAAGTACCGCTTGACTTTATTTAGGACGCTCAGCTTCTTAGCTGCAGTTTGAGCCTTAGACTCGATAGAGGTGCCGAAGTTAAGGTTAGAAGATAACTCCATGCCAAGAAGCTGGAGAGTGTCGGTTGCTTGGATAGATGTACCTCGGAAAGTAGGAGTTAAGTTGAATGGACTCCTTTTTGCGGTAAACAGACACGCCTGCGTTTTAGAAGCGTTGAAGCTAACAAGATTTTCATCACCCCATTGGGAGACGAGACTTAGCGTCAGGTTCAATCGCTCAACCATGACCTCTCTCATTATTTTCACCTCATCACCACCGGCTCCCGCGCTGGACAGATACCTCTCCATGACAGTACTGTCGTCTGCATAGCCAACAATGCCCGGTGTTAGCAGGTCATTGATGTGCAGCAGGAAAAGCGTCGCAGAGAGCACCGACCCCTGAGGAACTCCGGCATCAATCGCCATGAGGTCAGAGGAGCAGCCATCAATGACTACTCTGATCGACCGTTCACTCAGGAAGTCGGCTACCCAGCTACAAAAGCCAGCGGGGATTCCGTACGCTGGAAGCTTGCTCAGCAAACTTGCGTGCCAAACCCTGTCAAAAGCCTTTGAGATGTCAAGCGAAACAGCAAGTGCTTCGCCGTGTTTCTCAATGGCCTCGCCCCAGCAGTGCGTCACGTACACAAGGAGATCCCCAGTTGATCGTCCCCGGCGAAAGCCATATTGATGATCACTAAGGAGATCGTTATCCTCTAGGTAGGTGAGCAGCTTGCCGTTCAGTACTCTTTCCATAGCCTTACAGAGTATGGAAGTGATGGCGATTGGTCGGTAATTGCTAGGGTCGGCACGACTACCCTTTTTAGGTACTGGTTGCACATTGGCAAGTTTCCAAGATTTCGGTACGGTTTCGGTCTGAAGGGAAAGGCGGTACAGACGTGTCAGTACAAGAGACAACTCAGGCGCACAATACCTCAGCACTCTTGCTGGTATGCCATCAGGACCACTGGCCTTATTCACGTCTAGATTAAGTAGGACTCTACGGACCTCTTTATTGTGTATTGTAATCTCCTGCATCGAAGAATTACATCGAGGTAAAGTTGGTGGTTGAGTAGAGCCAGTATCCAGATGGGAATTGCTCGCAAACAGAGTGGCAAATAAATTCGCCTTCTCAACTGCGGAGTGAGCCAGCGTCCCATCGGGCTTTTGCATGGGAGGCAATGTGGGACGGCAGAAGTTAGATTCGACCGACTTCGATAGGGACCAGAACTGCTTACTACCCGGTGGATAGGATGCGAGTTTCGCCCCAATGCGGCTGACATGGTCGAATCTAGCTTTACGCAACACCCTTTTGCAAGATTTTGCGGCCAAATTAAATGCTCTCTTTTTGGCGCGGACCCTACGCGCTCGAATTTTGCGTTCGCGAGCTTGCACCCAGGCTTGGTATGCAGACTGCTTACGGGCTTCAGCACGAGCACAGTCCGCATTGTACCACGGTCGGGCTTTGTGACCGAGCGGTACGTCGGAGAATGGGATGAAATATTCCATTCCCTGCCGGATCACATCAGCAACTGCATCAGCAGAGCAGGAGGGGTCTCCTGAAGAGAAGCATACTTGCCGCCACGGGTAAGATGCAAAGAAGGCACGCATCTCGTCCCAATCTGCCGACTCGTAATGCCAAACTCGTCTCGTGCCCCTAGGACTGTCATCTGGAGGCGAGTGGCTTGAAACGGATTTCACCACACAGTGGTCGGACGTACCCAGCGGAGCTGAGACCGATACCGAATGTCTATGTGGATCAGTTGTCAGCAGCAGGTCAAGGCAGTTGGGTGTATGGTCAGCGATGTCCGGAATCCGCGTTGCTTGATCCACCAGCTGGGTGAGATCTAGCGCTAAGGCGAACCTTCGTGCCTCTCTCCCAGCATGGTCAGTTTTTTGGTATGGGAACAGCCACTCCTTGTGGTGGTATGCCAACCAGGCTCAGGCGGCTATTAATTTTTACAATCGATAGGCAAGATTACAAGATTAGATTAAAGGATGAAACTGACTATAAATCGTGCTGCGTGGCTATTTTTTACCCGACTGGAAGAGGGTTATGTTTTTCGCGCGTATCTTGTAAGTAAGTATGTAAGTTTGTATGTAATATTCTTTATTACCTCATATCTTTCAAACGGCTGAACGGATTTCCATGATTTACATATCGTTAGATTTGTCTCGTCAGCCCAAGTGTTCTTAAGAAGGTGGCGTTATAAAAAAACCAACATGGCGGCTGTACGGTGCTATTATACGTAGTGGGGAAAAAATTTTTTTTTTAGAATAATGCAATATGGGTGTCAAATTAAAGGGCTTATTATAAGGATTTCAAAAAGGTATATCATATAAATAATAACTAAAAAGAAATAAATAAAAAATTAAATTTAAAAAAATTAAAAACCCGCCTGCATAAAAAGACAAGTCAACTGAAAAGATGGAAACAAGATTAAATATTATAGGCAACATTATAGCATGCAGTCGGAGGCATATAACTCAAATCATTCATAATGTCACTTTCTTTATGCATGCCTCCGACTGCATGCTATAATGTTGCCTATAATATTTAATCTTGTTTCCATCTTTTCAGTTGACTTGTCTTTTTATGCAGGCGGGTTTTTAATTTTTTTAAATTTAATTCCTAAAAATAGGCATCATGATTATAAGATTAGTGGCTAAAACTGACTAAAAATTGTGCTGCGCGCCCATTTTTTAACACGTTTTTTTAACACTCTTTTTTATTATTAAGTTGCTTTCTCGTTTGTGTGTTCGTTCGTTCGTTTCTCCGCAAAGTTTGTGAACGGTTTTGTAATAGCTTCCCGATGAGCTAGAAACTTGAAACTTTGAACATAGGTCAGAACTGGAAAGCAATGCAATATTATTGTGTCATAGAGCTGATCTGATGATGGATCTGGAAGACGGCCACAGGATCTCTATGATAAAACCATACAACTCCATCGTGTTTGGGCTCGTTACAATCGTTTTGACGAGTACTCTAATGGGAGACGAGATCCAGGGTCTGATGATGAAGCTGAAAGACAATGCCATAGGAACTCAATATTGAAACCTTGCGACCCCATCAAATTTGGATTGGGAACTAGTTTCCAGGGTCTGGTGATGGAGCCAGAAGAAGGACACAGGAACTCTTTAATAAAACCACGCTACCCTATCGAGATTGGGCTCGTTTGAATTGTTGACGAGTACTTTGTTGGGAAATAGTGTCCAAGGTCTGATGATGGAGTCCTAAGGAGGCCATTGGAACTCGGTAATAAAACCATGCAACCCCATCGAGTTTGGGCTCATTTGAATCATCTTGAAGAGTACTTTAATGGGAACTAGTGTCCGAGGATCTGATGATGGAGCCGGAAGAAGGCCACAAGAACTGTGTAATAAAACCATGCAACCCCATCGAGTTTGGGCTCGTTTGAATTGTCTTGACGAGTACTTTGATGAGAAGTAGTTTTCAGGATCTGATGGAGCCGGAAGAAGGACACAGGAACTCTTTAATAAAACCATGTTACCCCATCGAGTTTGGACTCATTTGAATCATCTTGACGAGAACTTTGTTGGTAAATAGTTTCTAGGGTCTGATGATGGAGCCGGAAGAAGGCCACTGGGACTCTGTAATAAAACCATGCAATCCCATCGAGTTTGGGCTCGTTTGATTCGTCTTAACAAGTGCGAGTGCGAGAGTAGGAGATGGTATATTTTTATTTAGTCTAAGCTCATTAACCAAAAAGCAGAAAATAATAATTTACTGAATTTTTAAAAAAATAAACACGTGTTTAAAACGGTCTTAATTATTACAAAAAAATATCGAATTAATAACATTAACAAAAAATAGGATTAATCAAATAATCCAATTTTTTTTCAGGGTTTTCCGGTCCCTGATTAAATTTTACCACTAAAATTATCCTTTACAATAAAATAACGTATATTTTTCGACAGCGCCGCTTACATTATGTTTCATTATTGAAACAAATTATTTAAACAAAAAATTTCGGTAATGTAAGAAGCGTGTTTATTATTAACTAGCTTTCGCCCGCGACTTCGTCCGCGTGGTTATTAGAGAAAATCCTTAGGGAACCTTCAACCAGGATCCGACCAGCCGTTTTTACGCGATTAGGCTGGTCCCCACCAAGCGCACTGCCTCGCGAGGCAAGCCGTTTGCCGCATGTGGCAGGCCTCGCACGAGGCTGCTTGCTTGGTGGGGACCCACCTAATCGCATAAAAACGGCTGGTCGGATCCTGGTTGAAAGTTCCCTAAAGATTTTCTCTAATATCCACGCGGACGAAGTCGCGGGCGGAAGCTAGTTTATCACAATTATCAGAATTGGGTCCAGAGATATTAGTAACCCGTTCCCGTTTCTTTACCCTTTCCCGTTCCCGTTTCCGTTCCCATTCCCGTTCCCGCTCCCGTCCCCGTGTCCGTGTCGTGTCCGTGTCCTTGTCCGTCACCGTCCCCTGGGGCTGAGTCCACTGTGTTGGACTACAAAATAAATATCATTTTCGCAATCACCATCCCATAAAACCTTAAGAACGACATCCACATCGATTTTCATTTTACTTACCCACTAAGGGATGATTTTCAAAATAACAAAATATATCCTACTTAATATTATAAATGTGAAAGTTTGTGGGTTTGGATGTTTGTTCCTCAATTTTAATTAACTACTGAACGGATTTGGTTGGAATTTAGCACACAGATAGTAGATAGCCTAGATTAAAACATAAAATACTTTTTATCCCGATATTCCCACAGGAACGGGCACCATGCGGGTGAAACCCCGGCGGCCGCTAGTGTTTGCCTATATTTATTCTTAGACGTGCTCCAACGAATTTTTCAAGTTGTAATGTCTATTTTTTTTTCCATACATACATTGAACCCCATTTTCACCCCCTTAGGGGTTAAATTATGTCCACGGTGTAGGACTTCAAAATAAATGTCATTTTCGCAATCAACATCCCATAAACCTAAGAACGACATCCATAGCGACTTTTATGTTTACTTACACATATTACCCCCTAAGAGATGATTTTCAAAATAACAAATTATGTGTTTGCTTATTTATTTTCAGACGTGCTCCTACGAATTACAAAGTTGTAATTTCGGTCGCTTGGTGGGGACCCGCCTAATCACGTAAAAACGCCGTTCCCGTTCCCGTTCCCATCCCGTTCCCGTTTCCGTCCCGTTCTGATCGCGTCCCGTCTCATTACGTTTCATTCCCGTTGCCATCCCATCCCATCCCGTTCCGTTCCCGTTCCCGCTCCCGTTCTCGCTCCCGTCCCAACCCGTTCCATCCCGTTCCCGTCCTGTCCCATCCCGTTCTATTCTCGTTCCCGCCCGTTCCCGTCTGGTTCCCGTTCCCGTCCAGTCCGGTTCCCGTTCCCGTCCCGTTTCGGTTCCCGTTCCCGTTCCCAAACCATCCCGTTTCCGTTACCGTTCTCTTCCGCCCCGTCCAGTTCTCGTTCCCGTTCCCTTTCTCCCCGTCCCCTTGGGCTGAATTATGCATGTCCACCGAGTTGGACTTCAAAATGAATGTCATTTTCGCAATCACCATCCCATAAAACCTCAAGAACGACATCAATATTTAGATTTTTATGATTACTTACCCCATTTACCACCTAAGGGGTTGATTTTCAAAATCACAAAATATATGTTTTCCTATTTATTTTTAGACGTGCTCCTATGAAGTTTAAAGTTATAATGTCTATTTTATATTCTTTTTCCATACAAATTTTGAACCCCATTTTTACCCTTTTAGGGGTTAAATCATGTACATCGTGTTGGACTTTAAAATAAATCTCATTTTTGCAATCACCATCCCATAAAACCTCAAGAACGATATCGGTATCGATTTTTATGTTTACTTACCCCATTTACCCTCTAAGGGGTTGATTTTCAAAAGCACAAAATATATATTTGCCTATTTATTTTTAGACGTGCTCCTACGAAGTTTAAAGTTGTAATGTCTATTTTATATTCTCTTTCTATACATAATTTCAAATCATGTCCACCGTGTTGGACTTCAAAATAAATGTCATTTTCGCAATCGTCATACCAGGAAACCCCAATAACGACATCCATATCTATTTTTAGGTTTATTTACCCATTTCACCCCTATTTCATCGCCATAGGGGTTGAAGTACTAACAATAATAATTTACGTTGCGTTAGAATTTCTTCCATAAGCCTATATTATACCTAAATTAAGTGTTTTTTTTATTTCGAAAATGAAGGATTTTCTTCTATACACAACTTCATACCCCTTTTCACCCCTTCGGGGGTAGAATTTTGAAAAACGCTGAGACCCGGATTTATTAATTTTCGATCGTCAGCCTAAACACAAAATTTGAAGATCCTAGCTTCAAAACTGAGGGACTTTCATACAAACTTTCATCCCTTATTTCACACCCTTAGGGATGGAATTTTCAAAAATTCTTCCTTAGTGGATGCCTACACTGTATGAGGTATCTGTGTGCAAAATTTCAAGTCTCTAGCTCCAGCGGTTTGGGCTGTGCGTTGATAGATCAGTCAGTCATTCAGTTTACGATTTTATATATTAAGATGTTGTACGTCAATAAAATCGGATGAAACACTTAAAAGTTACAGACCGATTTCGAAAAAAAATATCGTTTTTTTGGCTCTCCTGTAAAGTCGTAGTGGTTTGTCCCTTACATTAATTGATACTTCCGGTATCGATATATTTTTTTTGGTAAGAGAGCTTAGGGTACTAAATATTTTTTGGTTGTCATAATATTTAATCCCGTTTTTTTTTATACATTACCAGCTAGATCTTGATTGAGTCATAATAGTTAAAGCATTTCACTCAATTTTGATAGAGTTTTATTTAGATTGAGTATTTTTTGCTTAATGACATCGTCTCGATGTCTTCATTTTTACGGACTGCAACTCTGCAACTATCCTATCTTAATTTCTTTATCTACAAAATTTTTCGAACACAATCATTTTTTTTTTTCGAAGCATGTGCCTTTGTAAGTACCTGTGCTTTTAAAGAATGCCCATTTCTGACCTGTTAAAATGTTGATTTTACCAATTATCATATAGAAAGGAGTAATATAGGTCATAAAACTGAATTTTTATTTTTAAGTATAAATTGCTTTTTAAATTAAAAATTGCCAGTACCTAAATTAATAGTTAATACTAGCAATTATTACAATTAATTAAAACAGGAAATATGAAGGGTAAGGATTTATTCTTTTCTAATATCAAAAACGAATATCAATAGTATTTGTTTATCTATCGTCGTAATTCTATTTCTAACTAATTTTAATTATTGAAATGAAGTTCATTTGGATTGGTTTATTAATGGTAATTTTTTCGGAATAGAAAACTCATAACGATAATAAACAAATACCATCGGTATTAGTTTTTGGTATAAGAAAGGAATATATTAGGGAAAGAAACATCATTGTCACTTTTTTCAGATTATGAGCTTACAATGCCATCTTGTACAAAATTCATTTTGGTTATGAATCAAAAAACAGTTAAAATGAATCATTGTCATCATGCGACTTAAGAATCGTCAGTACGGTTGTATGCATTAAACATCATAGTGACTACTCTCATTTTTTTAAAATCAATGTCCTATGCAAAGACTTCTATGTCCTATGTAAAAAGATTTTAATGTAGCTAATATAAAAGTTCAAGTTGTTATAATTTTATAACACAAAATATATTGTAGTATCAAAAGATACTTTACTATGTTTTTAAGTAAATACTCTGAGAACGTTACATAAAAGTTTTATCAATTTTTTTAAGACAATCTTCAATTGACTATGATCTTTCTTTGACTTTACCCTCCATATTGATTTTACCACTATAATGTTCATATTTTTCTGATTGCCAAGTTAAAATTCAATATATATTAATTTTAACGGTTATAGCAACTATTCAAATATAATTTTATTATCAATATTCATCAACTTTTAAAAAGAAGCTATCTGACAGGTCAACGCTTGTACTGGAAGGAGCCATTGTTCTTTTCCTATTTAATAAAAAAATATTAAACTTTTAAACTTTTAGATTTTTTATGCATTCACAATGATATTTTTTTATTAAAATTATTAATACAATTGAAAAATATTAGAAAAAATCGACTCACCCCTATGGGTGAGAGCTCAGACGGGACTCGAACCCGCAGCCTTAGGATTCCGGCCCCATGCACTAACCAATTATGTTACCAAGTCGCTAGCAGGATTGACGAAATTTTCTAATATCTTTCACGTCTCCGTGTCGAAGTAATTCACTTCACATTGATGAGATGGCGCTGGCCTACAGCGGAGACGTGAAAGATATTAGAAAATTTCGTCAATCCTGCTAGCGACTCGGTAGCATAATTGGTTAGTGCATTGGGCCGGAGTCCTAAGGGTGCGGGTTCGAGTCCCGTCTGAGCTGCTATGGGTGAGTCGATTTTTTCTAATATTTTTCAATTGTATTAATAATCTTAATATAAAAATAGGATTGTGAATGCATAAAAAATCTAAAAGTTTAAAAATTATATGGCTATTTCATCTTAATTGATTTGTCTAGCACCTGCAAAGGTGCTGCTTTTAAATGTCGAAGTTATTCACTTCACATTGATGAGATGGCGCTGGCCTACAGCGGAGACGTGAAAGATATTAGAAAATTTCGTCAATCCTGCTAGCGACTCTGTAGCATAATTGGTTAGTGCATTGGGCCGGAATCCTAAGGGTGCGGGTTCGAGTCCCGTCTGAGCTGCTATGGGTGAGTCGATTTTTTCTAATATTTTTCAATTGTATTAATAATCTAAATATTAAACTATCAAAGAGATCATGCTCTTTTTTATTGATTATTTAGTAAACAGTCAATATTACTAAATATGTAATAATAAAAATTTATTTTCAGTTTCAATATTTCTTCAATTGCTACTGTACATAACGCTTTCATTAGCATGTTCATCAAAATCAACTGATAAGTCAAATGTGGACCCATTGCCAAATTTGAACGCTAAAATGCCGTGTGAAAACTGCCCGTACCTCTATTTTCCCGTGTGTACTATACAGAATATTACATTTATGAATCCGTGTTTATACATCTGCAGGAAAGATGAGCATTTACAACCCAAATCAATTATACATAGGGGAATTTGCATGAATTACTGATAAACTAGGGCTTTGGCGTCATTATTTTGGTGATATTTCTTTTGTGTTTAAATAAATAAATTGTTTAAGTAATTGTATTTTTTTTTGAGAATGAGGGATTTACACAGTGACATTTAAAAAATTAAAATTATAACTATTTGCCTCACTAGATAACGTTGATGAACATGTGAAATGTCAAATATGGCTTTGGAAAATAAATGGCCTTTGCTTAAAAAAAGTAATGTTCATTTCTTGGCGTTCGTTGGTTGTTAGCGGTTGGGACTCTTGTGACATCTTAACCCAAGGTTCACAATCACGGTTATATTATTCTTAGATTATATAAATAATCTAAGATATTATTATAGGAATATTGTATTATGTATTAACACGAGCAACCCCCCAATTGCGGGAAGAGACAATGCCTCACCAATTTAGAATCTAGCTAGACCTACATTCAAAATGCTATCTGCATTGTTCTGGCAGACTAACTGATAGCAATGCCGATGGACTTTGATCATAAGTTGTTTACATGTTTTACAAAACACCCGTATTTTTTTGTGGGTTCACTTAAAGTTTCATCTTGAGGCACTCAACTGTCCTTCCAAGGATGAAAAAATATTTTCAGTATGCGTAGCAGTGTCAACAAACACAAGCTTTCACTACGGCGGCGCTTCGATGCAAACTGCCAAAATACAAATTGACTTGCGGGTGTACGCCGCACGCGGTATCCTTTGTTTATGCGGCGGCATCCTTTGACAAGAAGCGGCACGTGCAAAGGCGGCGCGATGAAAGGGCGACACTATCTAAGTGAATGCGCTTTAGCAAGCAGCAAAATGGAGATTATACCTTTGCCACCACCTGCCACAACCACAACAAGTATTAAGAAAAAAAAGTTTTGACATTTTGTATTGAAACTATTTTTAATACCATGTTGTGGTTGTGACAGATGGTGGCAAAGGTATCTCCATTCTGCTGTTACTTTCGTACATTAGTGAAGTCGAAGAGACTTTCATTTTTTTATTTTTTTTTTTCTCACTGGTAACTAGGTCATTCTCAGCCGATAAAGAGGTGAGCTCACAGGGTCCACCACATAGTGTAGAACAGACAGCGCTGGAAAGCCGGACTGAAATATGTTTTTTTAACATGATATCTCTGCTATTCGAAAATGCAAATGAAAATGCGACCTGTTGGTCGCATTTCTTAACCGATTCTCGTGAATTTAGTGAGCATGTTTAAAAATTATACATAATTTCTTTGTCGAGACAGTTTTTAGAAAATTTTCAAAATGGCAGAGATATATTAAAAAACATATTTCAGTCCGACATTCCAGCTCTGCCTGTTCTCCTCTACAGGTTGTATTTTTTAACCGATTCTCGAGAAATTTTGTAAGCAGGTTTGAAAATGATGTAGAATTTTTTGTCAAGCCAGTTTTTTTGAAATTTTTCGAATAGCAGAGATATCATGTTAAAAAAACATATTTCAGTCCGGCTTTCCAGCGCTGTCTGTTCTCCACTATGTGGTGGACCCTGTGAGCTCACCTCTTTATCGGCTGAGAATGACCTAGTTACCAGTGATACTTATTGTATCTGCTTTGATCGTCTAGTGGTTTTATTTGATTATTTTATCCCAAAATATAGCTCAGTTTAAACAAATGTACCTTTTAACAAACTCGTCTGGAAAGGATGATATTGTATACCTCTTAGTTAGGTGAGGTGAGGTGCGATAATAATTATTCGGTTAATAAATGATAACAATGATTTTGATACGCGTTTCTCTTATCTTGATATGAGTGTCTATTCAGGTGCGATCCTGCCAGCCCTAACTGATTTTTGACAATTCTTGTTAGACGGATGTCAATAATTCGCTGTCCTTATCACCCTTTTTATTATTTGATTGGAGGAGATTAACTGACTCCTCTTCTTTTTAAAAACAGGTGGCCACCTTAGGGTTGATGGACTAGCGCGAGCTCTTAAATTCTTCCTATGCTATTTCTACGTTGACCACAATGAAAGTCACGCTCTGTACAATTTGAATCCAAACAGCGTGTCCACTCTGATTTAAAACAAAACTAAATGAATACTAATTATTACTTTATGAACCACAACCTCTAGCCTAAATTCTATTATGTAAGGTCAAGATATAAGCGTCAAAATCGTCCGTTTTGAACGCATAACATTTCAGTTAGTTATTTAACTGAGCTCAAGCTTTGGTCTTATTTTAACTGAGTTCAAATCAATTATTTAGGACGATCAATTTACTTTGAAACTATAGGTACTAAATCTCTAGAAAAGGTAAAATAAGTTAAATTATCTTTATGTCTGAATTATCGAAGCCAAGAAGGAGATAAACTAGAACAAATTCTTATTTATCTAAAATTTAACGTATTAGAAAGGAGATAACTAAATTAAATTTATCTATTTATCTGAAATTATAGAAGTCTAGAAAGAGATAAACAAAACTAAATTTCCTATTTGTCTAGAATAATCGAATTCTGGAAAAGAATAAGCTAAATCAAATGATTTACTTGTCTGAAAATTATTGAAATTCAAAAGAAATCAAATTACCTACTTATCTGGTTCTACCTATCCGACTGAAACTTTGAATTCACTCAAATTATATATTTATACGAATCTACTAATTTATCTACTTGGTCAAGTTATCTGAGGATAATAATTTATCTGAAAATATCAATTGATCTGAAACTTCAAACTCTAGAAAAAAAAGGAGATCTAAATTCGGCTTTATTACTCAACAGAAATGCCACTGCTCGAAAGTGACCTAATCACAAAAATTTAATAATCATCTAGTTTCAATTCAGAACAACGATTTCTAAAAAAAGGTGCTTTTATGTAATGGAGAGAAATATGAATGCAACGATAAAATTTTAATTCATTTATTCATTAAAATGAAGTTAAAGAATCTCTTTGTTTATTTTGGCTAACTTTCACGTTAATGATTAGTTAGTCTTCCGTTTCTTTCCTGAAGGCTATTTTATAGGTAGGAAGAAAAAGCCACGGACAAATAAAAAACTCCCTCCAGCCTTTAAAGTAAATTTAACAATAAATCAAAACACAAAAGAATGAAACATAAAATAATAGAGTACTTATTTGACCTTGATAAACGTGAGAATGAATATCGCTGAATCTTTAGATTTATTCTGAATACTAATCGGTGTCAATACCACTCAAAAGCAATCAATTAATTTCAATTATAAGGTAAAGTCAAATTAAATACACTGAAATGATACTAAAATACTCAGCTGTTTAGCGCCCTGCCGGTTCACCTCACTGAATTTATACAGTTATAACTATTTACTAGAGATACAAATTTAAATTGAATAGACTTGAATCGTTGAATGAACAATTATTACAAGCAACTTTGCACATCTAAACTTTACATTCGTTAATTGAAACGACTATACAAAGACGCTGATAGAATTCGAATGCCTCCTGTCGCATGTTTTGTTCACAAGAATACTTTTAACAATTACACAAATCTAACTTATAGCTATTTTAATCTAACTTAATTTTTAAAGTCTATTAGTTTCGGTTCACAATCCCTTGGCCCCGGTGTCTCGCACATTTTTCAACGCTGCAGAAACGCCTCTCCTTCCATCAATTTGATTGGTCTGTTCCTTGCATTTTGTTTGGTATCTCCCGATAGATGTCACTATAGGTTCAGGAGATGGTTGAAGATTGAATTCCTAGAATCGCTAGATCCAAGATTGCGGTCAACATTTGTCTAGATCTGTAACAAAAACATTTCAACGCATAATTATTGCGTTTTTCTAAAGCTTAGCAATCTAGAGAGACCTAGTAAGTCCCCCTAGGCTCTAAGCTTAATGGCATAAGGTCCATTTTGTCGCAGTTGTAGTTTATTATTACATTGCATTTTTTTTTCTGCACATCAGCTACGACGCCATCCTGTCGTCCTTTGTCAATATGACCAAATTTATGACTTACGAAAAGTGGGTTTTGTTTTTTTGTAATAAGTAAATTTGAGACCAACGTCATGTTTAAAAGAAATTTATGACCCCTTCAAGTGTTAAAAAGGATATTTTATCTGTAAAATTTGCCTGAATATCAGATTTCTAAAACTCTTGATTTTTACCACATGTGACATTTATTTGTTAAAGCGTCTGTTGGATTCTAAGAAGTTACAGTTTTGTTTCTCATTAGTTTTTTTTTTCTCTCTGTGTATGGTCCCTATTAGTACCACTACAACTACAGGTCGCATTTCTCAACCGATCCCAGTGAAATTTTGTGAGCAGATTTAACAAATATATATATTTTTTTGTCAAGACAGTTTTTCGAAATTTATTAAAATGACGGAGATTTGTAAAAAACATATTTCATATCGGCTTTTCGGCTGTTTTTTCTTGTCTACAGGTCGCATTTCTTAACCGATTTTGGTGAAATTTTGCAGGTTCGATAATTATATATAACCGATTAGTCAAGCCAGTTTTTATAAATATTCACTCATTTCGAAAAATTATCAAAATTAGAAGCACCATCTACTTGGCTGCGAATACTCAATCAAAGCACAATATACGTGTATATTGTGCTTTGAAAACTTTATGGCGACATTTTATTTTTGAGCCACTTTTTATCGCGAGGTCTACAGCTCACGGAGCCACTTGTAATCATTTTGGTATTTTTATACAGGGTTATTTGTAAAACACCAACAACCTCGCTGGAGTAGATTACTAACATCCTAAGCAACAACATTTGTTCTACGACTTTTCCGAAAAGAGACAAAATAAAGTTGACTTTCTATACAAATTTGAGAACAGCTGAGTTTTACGGAAATCGTATACACCGTTAATTTTTAAGTATATCTAAAAATGAGAAGGGGATTTCAGACCACGTGAATGAACAACTTTTACTATGGGGCCAACCGCGGAATCGCGAAAAAAAATCAGCTGGTCCATAGAAAAGTACAACATCGACTTATACAGGACTATATACAGGGTCATTTTGAACTTACCATCCAAATTTTAAGGATGTGTTCAGTCCATGAAACTAAACAACTTTCTCTAAGGAACACATGGTCAAATATGTAAAATAAAAATCGACTTTCCATACAAATCAAAGAGATCACGTGATCAATTAAGTATGGGATGACCAAAATTTTCTGGCGAAATTTGACACATTTTTCTTAGAGAAAGTTGTTTAGTTTCATGGACTGGACACATCCTTAAACTTTGGATGGTAAGTTCAAAATGACCCGATATATGGAACAGCAGATTTTTTCGCGATTCCGTGGTTGGCCCCATAGTAAAAATTGTTGCACGTGCACGTAGACGTACTATGATGATATAGTATGTCTGAAACTTTGTAAGACATGGCACAGCGCTTGCGTAACGCACGCGTGCACGTAGACTGATACGTAACCCTACGCATTGCAGCTCCCTTAAGACAAACAGGCTGCGTACCTAACGCAGAATACATTAATGCTTGCAGTAATGACGTTGTACTGAATGTCATTCCCTATTGGACGTCACACTGAACAAATCCGAACACGCACGTATCTTTGCTGGGCGTAACTACACGCGTGACTACGAATTCAGTTGTATTTGTCTACAAGTAGTACCGGTACTACCGGCTGTAAGTGGTGTTTTATTTTGTTTTTAAATAATTAATAACGAGAAAAATCAACTGAATAAATGCAAAAAAAAGATACCCATATACTCAATCTTCGTCTGACATCGCGCTGTCAGCGGCTGGGTACGAAAGGGGCAGGTTGCGTTGCGTGCCCAGCACGTATGCGTAAGCGTAGACGTATGCGTAAGCGTAGACGTATGCGTAACCCGGTGTGTCAGAGAGTCACGTGCGTCACTACGCGCGTGTCTACGCGCGCGTGCCTACGCGCGTGTCTACACAGCCGATGTGCCCAGGCCTTTATACAAGCCAAAAGCAGTTGTTCGGATTTCGGAATCCGTGATGTACATTCGTACGCTACGTAACATAGACGTTAAATTTTCATTGTGAAAAATAGGAAGCAAAATTCTTAAATTAGTGCCGTATAGAGATAAAAACATAATAAATTATCAGGTATTTTAAAACGAAAATAACAATCTGTTCAAGTGCGATTTCAAATTTGCTTGTCAGAGGTATTTTCCACAAAAGTTGCAGCTGTAACAAATAAGAATACGACTCATATTTTTTTATTTTTTCACTTATTTTTTGTATTATCAAGGTGTGCACTATAAAGTGTCTGGTAAAAGCCTTATAATGCCGAATATGGTAGATAGGGACCATCAAATTGAACAACTTTTACAATGAAATTTTTTTCCCTCGGGGGATGGTATTTACCCCGCTGAAGATTATAGTCGGTAGAGCAAAGGGGTCATGTGGATTCGCGTGGCTCAGTCATCTATGGACTAAATATGATTTTGGGCGCCGTTGATATCAATGAAAGTAAAAGAATAAAAAGATTAAAGTGTCCACAGATCGAAACAAAGTGGGTTTAATAAATCAAACCAAGATTTATGTTGAAACAAACATTTATTTAACGTATCGAATAACTAACACAAAGTTAACAACTAATCGTTAAGAAACGTGTCATAAAAATATTTAAAACCACTTGGGTTATAAGGGGTTTAACGAGCAATCCGAAGGGTTAAAGTGAGGTCACACATTATATTTTAAAACATATTACCTTGGGAACCCATACTAATGTTAAAACCGCACGAAGGCAAAATGGCATAACAGGGGCCCTTAACAGGTTAAAGTACATTGATCACAATAATAATGCCCTTGGGACTCACTATAAAATTAAAACCACTAAAGAATAAGGGATTTATAACTAGAAACCCTTAAAAGTTAAGGTGAGGACATACTCGCTCGCTTCCAGCCAGTCGGACGGAATAAGCTGTCGGCTGTCTAGAAACGAACCTATATGTACCTACTGACAGGACTTATGCTAAAATACAAATCACTTATCATCTTAACACAAGATATTTATAGTAAAATAGGATTATTTATACATTCTGGCTCATGACTTAAATATGTTTAAGACATTTATTGGCTGTATACCTGCTCCGGACTAAGTTGAACATGACCTCGAGTAACCTTTGCAAATTTATAGGTACTTAGGGTGAAAAAGGTTCATCCGAACGTGGATTGATTCCCTGGATACATGTTACGGAACACTGTTGTTACGGTAATAATGAAAGAATACTGTAGAATACCTCGGTTATGTTGAAATACCCATTGCAGACGTAATGTATACCACGTTCTGCGACATGCGGCGGGCTTTATAGCGACGCTAAGCCATAGTCTTGACGTAAATTTTGGGGTAAACTATGGGAGCCCTGCAATTAAAAGATAAAATCACCCAATTGTCGTCACATTGAACACAAGGTTTTTCTACAACAAATATTATAACCAAGTTGATTTGCTTACCAAATTGGGCTTGAATCATTACAGGTTTTTATCTCATAAGAGACCCGATGAAAGACAAATCAATGAGCTTCGAGCCCTGGAAACCAAGACACAGAATTACAATTTTGACACCACTGGTAAAAACAGACAAATAATTAAATTCACATTTTTCTCACACTCACCACTTAAAAGGATGCTCAACGCATCATGAAATTAATGACAAAAACCCACTAGGAGTTACAAAAACCTGGGGTTTCACATTACTACAATACTGCAACTATTCGATAAAGGTGCAGATAAGAGAATGCAAGTCCAAAAACTTCCGGCGAGTCATGACATTGTTGGAAAATGTCTAGAAAACTCTCGAATACCATCGACAAAAAAGCTACGCCATAGACAAACTACCTTCTATGAACATATTTACCCTTCATAGCAAAACAATTATTAAAATCTTTAACTAGCATGCCCAACATTAACATTTACTTTAATTATTTAAAATAACAAATAAGACATACTTATTTATCTTATTGTATCGACAAAGTATAAGTTTATTGGTCTGTGGGACTAGCATAACGAATGAAGCGCCAAACGTCACATCTGACAGTTGTCACTTGTCAAAGTGCCTGTCAGCCGTGAGATGTGTAAACAAAAAAATTTATTTATTTTAATTATCAAAAAAGTACTAAAATTCTTAGTGAATGATGTTTTAAAATGAATTTAAGTGAATGCCCGAATGCCGGAATGTGTGGTACAATCGCCGACATTCGCCAGGCCATTGGAAACTAACGCAAACAAAGGTAGTAATCTGCATGCAATAAACTAACCCTAAACATATCAAAAAACTACATGAAAACACTGGATGTGTTTTGTAATACCTATCTAAACCTAATACCTAATGTTGCCGTCCAACCCACATGACTATAGCGAGAATCCCGCTATAAAAAGTACCTGAAAGATCAAGTGTTCGCTACCCCATAAGGAGGTGAAAAAAAAATGTTACACTTTTACTATGGGACCAACTCTGAAATCGCGCAAAAAAATCTGCTGTTTCATACAAAAATTAATAACGAAAATATCAAAATGTATGAAACAGTAGATTTTTTCGCGATTTCAGCGTTGGTCCCATAGTAAAAGTTGTTCAGTTTTATGGTCTTTATCTACCATATTCGGTTTTATAAGGCTTTTACTAAACACCTTGTATATTCCTTT